>CM020220.1:35648399-36160899 GCA_009819775.1 Phoenicopterus ruber ruber
ACAGGGCCATCCCCACCTTTCCCTCTCCACCCGAATCCAGCCGGGGACACGAGGTGCCCCACACGCAGGCGCACAGAGGTGCAATTCATACGCTTGTGAAACAGTCTGAAAGAATACAGTCCAACAATTTCACAGGGAGTCTGGTTGGAGGAGGCCCACGGGGCTCATTCACTTAGGAAAAAAGAAAAGAGCAGGACTGACTTCTGCAATGCAAGTATTTACACAGGCAGCTCACAAATCCAGTGTTTTTAGCTGATCAGTCAAGGGGAATGACTTGGTAAGGCCAGAACAAAAAACACCACTTGGGAAGAGCTTAACTTCATTGTCTGAAAGTTTCTCCGCTGAGTTTAACCAGCCCTGCCCTCCGCTTGTTTAGGCAGCTTTTCTTAGCAACAAAAGACTTTCACACTCCAGCATACACGAGAGATACAATTTTCAGATACACTGACGTGACGCAGGCTTGGCACCGGCCTCGCTTTGCGCAGACTGAATGTAATTAGGTTCTGGTCACTGGGCTGTGGGCAAACACCAGCTTCCAGTCCACCGATTAATTCATCTTTAGCCAACACAGTGACATCCAAAATCGACACACCTCACACTGGGGAAGCGGGATATCTGGAGGTTAGAAAATTATATTTTATGATTTTCAGAAAATCCTGTGGAACAATATTGGATGCCACAAATACCCAGAATGTGTATCCCAAACCGACGTGCCGCAGAAAAGCACAATTCTCCTTTCTGTATGGTACCAACAAGTGTGTAGAGAGTAACTCACCCTATTTTTAGGTTTGTCAGACATTCATCTCTCACTTCCCTCTATCCCTATCTCTGCTGGCACCACTTCCTGAGCTTTGCTAATTAGTGCATTGAGCCATACACATGGATATATAAATATAGATTAGATATAAAGACCTTGCGTTTCTGAGTTTTAAGAATAGCCCTAAAAGTAAATGGTAATTGTGTCTAATACGGAGCACTGTTCTCCATATTTCCTTCCTTGCCTCCATTTTGTGAGTACAGTATAAACAATGATTTTACCATCATAAATAATTCAAGTCATTCCACGAGATATCAGTAATGCCAATTAGACATATTTCTTCCCATCAATGAGAATTTCCTGTTTTATACTACGCTTTGGGAAAAACACTCTTAGCCTTGATGCATAAGGAATTGAAAAAACGTCTTTTGTTTCTCATTCGCGGCATTCAGAGTTCACCTTGTACACTGTGAGCCCAGATTCACAGGTTTGTGCTTCCTGAAGTTTGTATCCTCATTTCAAAGTGCCGTCCTGCAATTCGTGCAGGGCTGGACAACTTATGGTACTTGTTATGAAACCACCATAATGCAAGGTTATTGGCCCATAAGTGACATATGTCCTCACATCACCAGCCCTGAAAAATATGTAATCCATATTAAATAAAACCCTCAGCCATTTTTAATAATATTTGCTCAGTTTTAAAAGGTCATTAGAAGGTGAGCAAAGGTTGAGGGAGAACTTTATGCAATGGATAAGAATAACACAGCACAGATGTAACGTTTCTGGTGGATGATCCACCAGGTTTTACAAACATTAATTAAGCCTCACATTTTCCATATGAGGTAGGTAAACACTGTCACTCCCTTGCTCTCAGATCTGTAAAACAAGGCCAGTAAAAGACTTGTGACTCATAAGACATCAGAAGAGCCAAGAGCAAAATTAAAAGAGACTTAGCAGCCAGGCCACATTCTAACAACTTGAATTAATTCAGTCAGTGATGGGATCCTGTGCTCTACTCATGCAGGGTCAGGTCCCATTTCCCTTGCCAATGACAGCAGATTCCTGGCTGTATTCGACTTCCAGTTTTGCATAACTATAAATAATCTGCTACATCTCATTCTTCCAGAGTCCAGTCATTTATAATTTCCGACATGACTTCTTTCCTCCTCCTCCTCTACTCCACTGCTTTGATTCTTAACCCCTCAGTTCTTTTCTTTGCAGCATGGTATTATGAGAAACCTCTGTAGAAAGGGAAGCTGTGAACCAAATGATGAACATGTTCAGCGCAGAGTTCACAGCTGTGAGAAATTCAATGTTAACAAAAGCCAGCGGGAAAGTGTTTAAATTCTCCCTTCTGTCCTCAGACCTGAATATCAGCAGGGTGTAAGTGGCTCACGGACATTGTACCTCTCATCTTCGCCATGGGGTGAATTTCACTGCACCACCACAGTCATATCTCACAGCTTTGGGCTCCATTCCTACCTATTTTCAGTTCTGAGATATATCCAACTGAAACTATATCTAATAATAAATAATAAAGCACATTTGCACTAACTTTCCAACACAGTTGTATACCTGTAAATCCTAAGTGCTGTACCAGGCACATGGAATCAGAGATGCCACAAGACTCCAGATGAATACATAAGCAAAAGAAGCAGCAATTTAATATACCACTACTCCAAATTTTCTACACTGCTGGGCTTTATATATTATATAAAATAGATAACCAAATTTTCCCTTTCTGTAATTGGTCAAAGATGTGCAAAACTCTGTCCTCAAGAGGACTTTTGCAATTAATTCACTAGCAAGTTGCTTAGGACAGAAGTTTCGACTAAGAAGTGCAGGTTTGTAATCAGAATTACTGTAAGGGTAATTGCATATCCAGTTATTTATCTGAGGTCACATCTGCCTAAATTATTGAGAAAAACATATTTTATTATTTTTAACTCTTTGAGCCAACAGTCCTGCAGGAAAGAACTCCACTCTGTTTTCTTTCAAATACTAACAAAACAATTGCCAGAAAATTTTTAACTGTAACATTTGTCCCTGATGTAAACATATATATTAGTCAGCTCTGAAAGTAGATTCATTGTGCTTGTAGTCAAAATAATCAAAATGATGGTGGAGGATGGTGATGAAATAGACTTGAATCATTTACCTGAGCATCAGGGCACAATGAGCTCTAGAAGCACCACTGCCTTATTTTCACAACCAGATGCATTAAAATTAGCAGTATTTGTATTATTTTTTGAACTATTGTCTTAATATCTACGTTCTAGCATGGAGTTCCCATTTGATTCTACACGAATTCAGTGTGCACTGCTGAGGGCAAAAGAGGGTCAAGTCACCTCTCGACCTGCGCATGGAAGTCCTGCATCATCAATGAGATGAAAAAGGAAGGGCCACATTTAGGCAGGTGATCCAACAGAGTAAGTCTCTTGAGCTGGAACCACGTAGTTAATTCCACTGTATCAATATTTCAAATGGATCAGGTTCAGAGGAAAATACACTTGCCAAAACCAACAACAGTTTGGCTTAAAATCAAAACCTGTAACCTGCAATGTTTTAAGTGTCAATGTTCTTGAAATGCTTCCTGTTTTTATGAATACAACCTGCAGTTCAGGTGCTATCATGTAACCAGGATAAGAAGACATTTAAAAAACAAAGGTATAAAATGCAGTATACCAGGCAGATTGTGGCTTAAGAACATAAATAAATATAGAGTCAAGCCATTGCTCATAAAGTATCATTTCAATAATCTGAGTGAATGACGTAGACAAAGAGATGGCTTGTATGAGGTGGTAAATATGCTGCTATTTTAAAAGTTTACAGGGTCCTTTAAGACCAACAGCGTTGAAAATCCTGAGCTATACCATACCAAACAGGGTTCAGTTTATTCAGATATAACATGTTCTGGGATCTGAAGAGGTGTGTTCAGTCTTTTAGTACAGCGTTGACCAAGCCTAACTTGCTTTTTCAGTTGAATATTGACCGAATATTACATTTCACTCTGGTTCTTCTTGTACTGGTGTGACAGTGCATTGCAGCTGCCTGCCACTGTCAGCATCTCATTTCTCTGGACAGTGAGGCCAGAAATTAATTTCAATACCCCGAGAAAAAAATAATAGAAAGCAAAAGACCCAGAATGCTGGAGACAGCCCCTGCTTGGGACCAAAGCATGGTTTGCACAGAAATGATGAACTGAGGAGATGCCACTGGAACGGATCATTTGAGTAAGCCTGAGATAAGTGATTCTTGAATGGGTCTCTCCCTCCCTTTGTGTTCAAGCTTCCCCACTTTGCACAGGATACTTAATTACCCAGAAAGATTTTCTTGTTCTGTACTGGGAGATTTAGATTCCTATTCCTGTACCAGTGGACAGTCAATTATTTATACAAAGTAGAAGAGAGTCAACAGAAGGGACTGTGAATGCCCTGTGCAACATAATGACCTATCGCTCGGAGGCTATGATGCTCTCGAGGCAGAGGAGAGAACTGAACCTTATAAAAGCAGGACAAAATCATCTCCTTCTCCCTGGATAATATAGCTCTTTTGCTTTTTTACCTTCTTTTTTTTTTTTTTTTTTTTTTTCTGAAATGAGAAGGAAAATTTGACCCAAATTCACAAGCTGTTTCCAGGCAACTGAACTTTGCCAGAACACGTAACGAAGCTCTGAAATGCTATTTGCCATTCTGCTGTAAAAACTTAATAGACTGCAGTCCTACCACGAGGTAAACTAAGGACAGCCAGCTACTTCTGAAAGGCAGGGAGGAGAATTTTCTGTCACTGAGGAAACACTAAATAATTATCACCAGGATGTATTTTCATCTCCAAAGGATAACGATCCAGATCTTGAGAGTGATGGGAATCCCCCCCCCACCCCAGTCAGTTTCCATTTCTGCTGTATGAAATTACTATTAATTCCTTATGCTATCTTAGGATCTAGAAGACCTACTTATTATCCAGAACCCTCACTGGTTTGATGCTGTGTAAGCTGTGGATTTTGGGCAACAGAATAATCAGGGATTTCAGAATAGGAGCCACTCTAACAATTTTTTTCAATACATAGGGCAGTAAAGACATGTTTTAAAGGCTTTTGAAGGACAGCAGTGAAGTATCTTTTGGCTATTGATGGAGCGTTTTTCTGAAGCGTGAGGAAGACCTGGGAAGCAGTACGAATGCCTTTCAATACCTATCCAAGCAGAGTGGGGAGTTGAGCTTGACACTAATGGTGGGTCAGAGGGCCAAGTCAACCCTTCACAAGAGGCCTCGAGAGGTAAGTTTCCTTAAAATGCATTTAGGGAAAGGCAAGCTAATGAAGGACCACAAAGAGAAAGACGATCTGACTGAGTGAGCAGATAGGAAAATGAGTCTCTCCTTTTGACAGACTTAAAACAGCGTTTTTCACTTCTAATCTGGCTAATAAATTACTGAAGAAAAACCAAACTGACCTCTATTGCACTCTCTGACTAGAGGGAAAACTGTGTTCCAGTCAAGTTCACACATTTCACTCTCTCATATCGGGGCTGGCAGACCTCTGGTGAAACTCTGCTATGATCGCTCAGCCTTGCGTATCGACGAAGATCCTCAGGACTTCCAATGCGACTGCTCCTGTTGGAAGTGAGATGCTGAGATTGCTGACAAGTTAATGTGAAATTGTCTTCTGGAGACAAACTGTGCAGTTTTAGCACAAGGTTGAATGTCACAGCAGAAAGTAGCAGCCTGAAATCTTAAATTTAACCCATTTATTTAGTAACAGACTTGTACCCATTTCTAATTCTGGATAAAGCCATGTTAATTAGTCCTTGAGTTAAACGATATGCCAAGTACTACCAGCTGTCTTTTCTCTATTTTTTCATAGATATATGTGTATGAAGACAGAGATACTTAGGCGGATAACTGCACCCCAGCTCTTTGAGGTTCACAGAAGAAATCCCGTTTGAGCTTGTGCTTCCTTCTTGCATTGAGAAACCCAACAGGGCAGCTCATTGCAGAACTGGGTAGGAGTATAAATAATCTGTACAATTTATTTTGTTTGCCTCATTGTGTTTTTAATTATTGCTAGTAGTCCAGTTCCTAAACTATATTCTTTGTCTTGTAGAACCATACATTTAGAGAGATGCACTAATCAGTACTTATCTAATGTGTAACGGTGCACATGGACAAGATATTTTAATGACTCGGGTAACCTGTCATACTGTTCCAATCATAAATCAAATCAAGGAAAAAAACCTAAAGAAATGCATATGCTGAACAAAGTCAGTGAGCAGTCAGGCAAAAGAATGATACTTTCCCTCTCAGTTTGGCCAATAAGTACAGATTATATTGTTCAATAAAATATCCACACACACAAAAAAAGAATGATATACTGTTTTGGATAAAAACACTTCAGAAAAAAAAATATTTCCTCCAACTGTTTTTTACTTTATGGTTTGAATAATCATTTTCCACTGTAATATAATTTTACACCTATTTTAATTTTAGTTATTCTACTGACACTGGTAAACTGCATCACTCTTAAGATGAACATCGTCTAACACTATGTCAGTTTTGTACTTTTATTGCCCATTACCATTTAGTATGGAGGGAACAGGAGAGGGGGAGATCTTCTTTCTTCAATTAAATAAATGGCTATTTATTTCTTCTGCAGTCAGTATTTTCTTTGTGGTCTCTCAAATAAAGATGTGGGAAACAGTTTGTGTCCAGATTTGCAAGGCAAAACAAAACACAGTATGACTACTGCCGAGCATTACATTCTTCTGTATGTCACAGTGAGTGAAGTTAATTACGGTTCATTAACCCCAAATCCAGTTTCTGATTCATGTACTCACCAGTGTGGTATCAAGTCATCTCTCATAACTTCAGCATGATGTTCTTAAATCAATGTGGACTTTTTTTATGTCACCATACCCTACAGTCCTTGCATTTTTCATTATATGTATAAATGGAAACACGGCACATTACAATTAATGTTTTCAGGAGCTAGTTTTGAAGAGAAGTAAACTGGGATTATCAAATCTCTTCCGCAAGGACAAAGACAGTCTGATTAAGTGCTTCGAAAAGTTCCTTTTAGATATCTTTTGCAGAAAATGCCCCTGCTGTGTCTGCCCTCTGGTTATTAGTTTCACCTGTAAACAGTTCACTGCCACTGCTGACTCCACTAAACATCTTCTTTGTACTTCAATCTGCATTTTATGTGAACTCTGGAGCTATTAGCCACTAATATCAACAGCATTGCACAGTCTAGGAACATTTATTGCTCCCCTGCTTAGTTTAATGTTTCTGCCTTACTAGTGTAATATTATTAATAGTCACAAAGTACAATAAAAGAAAATTAAGTGTTTATTTTGTTTAGGCTTTCGCCACTTTACCTGCAGCCTTTTTTCCATTACATTTGCACATAAATGAGTATACGCTACATTTTTTAGATGCAAATCAGGGTTTAACTCCCCTAATCATATTGTTCTATTTTCAGTCATCTTCCAGGCCACTTTATTTGTTATTGCAAATGCAAGTATATTATGGTAAATTTATACACATATAGATTTTGTATAAATGCATAACATGCATTTGGTAGCTATTCGCCTTGCTAATATACTTCATTTGTATATTTTCCCTTCTTTTAAAACAAATATTTTGTAAAAAGATGGTCTTCAGTAGAGGCATGACATAATTTGCAGAACAAGCTCACATCACATGCATGCCAAAATAGCCTATTTGCTGCTTGTGGTGCTGCTTTATTTTCCCCCTCAGTTTCATAGATGTAAAACCAAAATTAAGATTTTAATGCCTATTAAGATAGGCATTGATTCAGACATATCAAACCGATGTGAATGAGATCTGGAGACAGTTGCCTTCGAATAGACAATGAAATTCTGAAGTGTCCAATTTCTTGAGAAACATTGGCCTCCACAGACAACGTGCCGATAAAAAGCGAGCCAAGTCATATCTGGCCACAAGAATATAAACTAAAGCGCTTCCCATGGATATACACAATTATGCGTAAGAATAGCATTAACCGCATTCTTTCCGAAGACCAGCTCAAGTACGTATTCCTAATAAAGAAACTAGATGGTGGATAAAATTAAAGATTACGTGGTTAATGAGTATGTAAAACTGCAGCTGCAAAAAGCCTGTTTCTGTACGGCACAGGCTGTGTGTGGCACTGTGGTGGGCACAGCCCAGGCAGCTCCTCTCCTGCTGCGTGGCAGAGGCTGCCGGCATCTCAACAGCCAGCCTGAGAGGTACCTGTAGGGAAACGGGATGTAAAATAACACTTTCTGGGGCCCACATACTAACAGAGTTAAAATTTAACCAGGCCCATAATGTCTTTAGTAGAGAGCAGTTAGTCATTTTTCCCATCTAGATAATTTAGCTACGTGCGTGTCCCAGCCAGCTCTGCAGAACTTGCACAACCTTGTACAATGGCAGCATGAATTACCTAAACCAAATGTAATTTTGATCGTGAAAGTGCAGGTCCAGGGAAGCCTGATGGGCCCTGATTTCCCAAATGGTCCTCAGAGTGGCCTCCTGCCAGCCTGGCACGAGTATCCAGTATTATTGGACTCTGCATCGCGGATTCAACAAGATTCACACTTCTAAGCAGCTTAATGAAAGACAGTAGGTGGCTTACATTTTTTCTGAACTGTCTCTAATTTGACAGTATTTTTCCAGTATACAGGGGCTTAGATTATATGCCAGGAGTCCTGGCACCATAAGAAAAGTATTAGGTTCTCTATTCTTTCACTATGAATCTAGATTAATAGCCCCAAATTCCTGCTCCCAGTGGACTGAAAAGACATGCTTTGAAATGTATGGGTTTGTTGGGCTATATTCGTTTGTACACATAACTAATTACAAAGCAATTAGTATTATCTCAATACATCTAAACAGGCAAGCAAGGGAAGACAGAACCATTTATTATAGTGACAAAGGGAATCAGCATTTTCTTATCATAAAAATCCAAGTTATCTTGTATTCTTGTACGTCAGTGTAATTAATCACTGTATTTAGCATTCATAGATAATAACAGCCAGTATCTGCTTTGATGAGACACAAACAAGCATATTATGAATCACTTCACATCCAGACCGTCTTAATTGGTAAAATTACTGTCTTCATGTCTGCCACTTCTGTAACAGCAGTTAACTCAATGAAACAACTGAAACACCCGCACGCTTTGGCAACCAGTTTAGCTACCAAACTAATATGGCATTTGTCATTCTTATGAAGCCATATTCTTCCTTCATTTACAATTGCATCAAGCCAGAGAAGTCCACGGGGTGATGCAGGGCATAAACAAGGGCATAATCAGACTTCCTGTGGTTGATGACTGAAGGAGTAAAAAACACTGTCAAATTCACTAATTCACTAATCTCATCTAAATAAGCCTCTTAACTGGATCGAACACAAAGTGAAACCCTACTTTAACTGAGTAATAAAACAAAATTAAAAAAAAACCCAAACACCTTATCAGTTAATTGCGATTGTCTTCAACTATATAAATACGACTGACTAACCTTTAGGGCTTTTCATTAACCAAGGTTCATCAATTCTAATCATCTGACACTCAAACACTCTACTGGCCATGCCAATGTAATTAAAGTTGCCAATTCTGCTGACAAAGTTCTTAGGTTACAAGCACAGTTATCAATGTAGGATAAGTAATCCTGTACCACACTGATTTCACAGATACTGTCCTATCCCATTAATGTCTTAACTGGTGACAGATTTTATTAATGAAATTTATCTTCAAATATGTACTCAGTCGTTGCTTTCTGTTCAGAACCGGAAGTAGCCACCGGTTCGTAATCCTGCGTGGTATTTTATCACAGTTAATAAACACAATAGGAGTCCTGGCAGAATTAATCATCATCTTTAATCAAAATAATTAAGGTTTTAATCTTCTAAGGGTAATTTGTTTGACCCCATCCTACCAAATACATTCTCAAACATTCTGCTATATGGATTGTGACTGTGGGCAGGAGGAGAATCAGGGTGCAAGAAACAAATCCAATCCAACAGCTGCTTTAGAGTGTCTTTCATGTTGCACTAATATCCACATGCAAGGTATAAAGATTTCTCATCGCTACAAGATAGCTTTCCAATGAAATCATATATTTGCTGCCTACAAAATGTGCAGAAATTAATTTAAACGGCATGTAATACTATCTAGTAGAATAACTGAAAAGCATTCTACAAGCTACTATGCAGCTGCAGACATCCACGCAACTGCCAGACATTACAGCCTAGAAAAGTTTCATTGTCTTCCATTGGGCTGATCACAAGAGTAAAATGACCCTCTAGTTCTGATGTGGTTTTCCTCTTCCAGAATCACTACAGGATATGTAGGAATAGGTTTTCAACAAGAGGTATCCCCTTTCTTCCTTACATTCAGCACTGTTTATCTTTTTTTTTTTTTTAAATAGATCAAGAAGAAAAGAATCAGAGGAAATCTTACACCGTATGATAAAAACACCTTACAGCAACGTGATTTATGACAAAAGACAGTCTGAGTTTTCAGTATCAGAAAAGGAAAGGACAGCCAAACTGGGTCAGATCAAGGGTTCTGAAAGTGGCCAGCAGAAGATGGCAAAGGAAGAATGTACGAGGATGGCAAGCTTATTGTCGTACATTCATGGGACACTTTCAGACAGTTCTGGTCTCCATTTCTTCTCTAATAATTCCTAAATTCAATTTTCTTTCTTGACTGCTACTGAATATTGAGTTGACATTTTCGTTAAACTATCTATAGTCACTATAATGCCTCATTCGTGAACAATAGTACTTAGTTCACATCTGAATATATTGAATATATTGAATACTTCAATCACTAATCCCTATAGCAATTGTTATTTTTTAAAATTAAAATACAGCTGTGGAATATACCTGAGCAATAAATACATCCAATGATCCTTAGTTGCTTTCAGACATTCAAAAGCAGAAAGAAAGAAATGTTCTAAGAATCTTGAGGGTTTGGATTTGATTTCTTGGGTTGTTGCTTTTTTTCCACCAAAATCATAAAGTGGGCATTAGAATTATTAATTCACAGGTATGTCCTGATATTCTCACTCAAGCAATCCCCGGCTTTTTGACTGTATACCGTAAATAGTTATGAGATAACCAAAAGGAAAGTAAA
Source organism: Phoenicopterus ruber ruber (assembly GCA_009819775.1). Taxonomy (NCBI): domain Eukaryota; kingdom Metazoa; phylum Chordata; class Aves; order Phoenicopteriformes; family Phoenicopteridae; genus Phoenicopterus; species Phoenicopterus ruber. The sequence goes on from CM020220.1 coordinate 35,659,295, forward strand.
AAAAAAAAAAAAAATTAAGACATGCTAAATATTGTTGCTCATGAGCCATTGAAAGTTACGGGCTGTTGCCTTCCTGCTCTGCTTGCAGAATTTCTTCTGACAGAATTGCAGGATTGTGCCTATATTAAAAGGAAGAATAATAATACTAATTTACTTATATCTTATAAGAGTTGCTAAGCAAACTCATACTGAAAATTTGCATCAGTGCTTGAGCTAGCCAAGAGTAAGCATAAAGCTGAAAGCAGGCAAGGGTTTGGGGTTGGTGGGGTTTTTTTTTTTTTATTTTCACAAATAAATTACTTCAGTAACTATATATGCATCTACCTACACTAGCTTGGGGCTGCATCAGCTTAGATCTTAGCTTACAATGAATTACTTCGTGTATTCTTTGACCTAGAGCCAATCCTGTTCAGAATATTATCTGTACAACTATGCTGGAGTTAGTAAAGCCTTGAACTTGCAGACTTAAGCCCATGCTTTTTTATATACCGCAAATAGGCTGGCTCATGTCAATGAGAAAAGGCACAATGAATAAGAAGTGAAACATATATAAGCGTTTGTAGGAGGAGAGCCTACAGAAACATCATTCAACTCATAGATTTTTGGTATTTGCTATAAATGTACATTCCCACATGCATTACAAGAACATTTGACACTTTGTAAACCACATTGCTCAGAAAGTGTAAAAGCTACACTGACAGCTTAGCACAATTTCATGGTACAACTGCATCACTTTATTAGTTATATGCAACTGTCCTCGTACACCATGTATGGTTTAAAGCCATACACTCACACAAGGGTATATGAAAGAGCTGTCTTTATTCAGTCTGAAAAGTGGGACAAGAGATGGCAGTGAAGTGCAACGTTGTCTCAGAGAAATGACTAAGAGGTTCAGCGAGCTACCTGCCGAAGTATACGGCAAATTCAAGAATGCAGGCCTGCTCTCAAAATACAGCCTCACTTTTTTTCCACATGACCACCAAGGTGATGCACATATCAAACACAGTGAAAAAAACCTAGAGTCATATTATTTCCTTGACCTTCCATCATTCTCAGTTGGGCCGTCAGAAAACGCATGGTAGCAACGCTAGGCACTGAATTTGTCAGCAGTGGAAAGGAAATCAGAAGCAATTAGAGAGCAATATTGCTTAAAGTTATCTCAATCCTTAGAACCATTTCTTCCCACAACCCATATTTAAGAACAAATTCTGGAAGCTCCATTCAATTCTTGCTCAGCTGAACAGGCACTCACCCTCTGAAGTGCCTGGGAATTGTTTTTGAAAGGGGGCTGGACAACAATGTCAACTTTTGGCCCGAAGTCAGCTGGAAACAAGCCACAACCTAGACACAGTTGGCCCTCAGGATATGCTTCCAAAGACCTTGACAAACTTAAAATTAAATTTTAATTATCCCTGTTCAGCTTGATTTATAATAATTGTCAATATCTGTGGTTTGAAATAACACATTTTACAACATGATCAGTCAGAGAAAATATTTTCCTAATGACTAAAGGGAGGAAGAGTCTGCAGTGAGTCCAAGAATTATACTATCAATCTTATTTATTATTTTTTTAAACCATAACACACAAACATTTGGAGACATTGATCTGAAATTGGAGTGAAAGGCTGAAGAATACTATGTTTTCCTAGTTTTGCAGCAGTCAGATTTAGGAGTCTAATCCTGCAGACACAAGACCAGCTGAGGTCCCAGGAGTTCACAGAGATAATTAATGGTATTTGAAATGCTCAGAAATTTTGAAGAGTCCATAGAACCATAAAAATTTTACTTGCCAATTATTTTCTTTAAATAATTATCATGTACTAAGAATTGATAATTTATTCATTTGGACAAAGATTCTTGTGATGTTCTTCACAGCAAGTAAACCCACAACCATTTTGCACCTTCAACAACTCCCATTAAAATACTCAGCTCTTTTCATTCCTATAGAGTTGCACAGGAAAGGTCACTTTTAACACTGGGCTTTCAAGCTTATCAGCTTCTGGGCAGTATTTCTGAAATAAACTGCCATGACTTAAAGGATACCAGGCAGAACAACAAACAAACTCTCTTTCTCAACTGGTGTCAGCGTTTCTTGCCTTCGAGCGGTGGCCGCTCGCAGAACCACAGGCTCAAGCTGTGGTTGTACCAGGAATTTTCTAAATCAATACTTCGATTTGCTCAGAAATCATCTGCTTTCCTGCTTTGCTATTTACAAAGAAATTATTGCATATGGCTTTAAACAAGAGGAGTAAAAGGGTAGATTAAACATATAAGAGCAACTTAATTCATGTGAAGTAAGAACTGCTAAGCTACAATGAAAAATAGATCCCAATAATGTCAGCAGAGGAGCATTCAGAGGCCATAAACCACAGAAATATTGCAGTTACTGTCCCTGCTCTGCTTAAATGGCTCACCAGAAACAAATCCCATCATTTGCAACTATTGTATTGGCAGGTCAGTGTAACAGATGATGTACATATCCTCAATGATTTTTTTTTCCCTGTATAAAATGGATAAAATTAATATATGTTTCCATTTTGATTTTTTTGCAACTTGACTCTGAAATTGCTTCTGCCATGGGTCTGTGAATTCCCGGCCATTGCTTCATTCATTTTTACCAGCAGTCACTTCAGCCGAAAAAGATATTATAAGCTTCTGCAATTTTGTTTTCTTTTTAAAGTTACCCTCCTGTAACAACTTCTTCCTAATAAGCTATTTGTTTTTCATAATACCAATTGAATGAAACATTTTGCTTCATGCCTCAAATTTTGCCTCATTTACAACATTCATCCATTTGGGCTATAAATAAAATTATCATCACCTTTCTTTTAAATAACTAATGTGGGTAAAACTTGCCGATCCTGAACCTTATATACAATGGAAAAAAAGAGGACTTTCCAGCTTTTCTGCATTTTATCCATCAAACATACGATTCCTAAACCAACAGGCTTCCTCACACAAGTTCTTCACTTATTTATAAACACAAGCCCAGAAACTCTGCATATCAGCTGGAAGACTGTATATTAAACCTATTGATTATCTCATACCCTGCCCTAAGGCAAAAATTCTCCTTTAAGAATTACAGCACGTTATTCTACAACAATATTTTTCCTCTCCTCTCACCCAGGCAGCAGAAACATGAGAAGGTGAAGAAAACCTTGGTGGGAGTTCACTGAAAGCCACAGGAGGGTGAAGTCTACGGCTCAGCTCCAGAGTTCCAGCTGAAGTCTGATTCCCCACCTCTGAAAGTAATATAGCTTTAAAATGTTTTTTTGACAGCCTCTTCTAAAGTTAGAACATCAGTTACTGTCCACGTATCTGTAACACTGGCAGCTGTGATGGGCTGCACAGAGGCCTCACGTAATTCTGCACAGAACCTGTCTTCCCAGATAGCAGGAAGAAATTATGCCCAAGATTACTAATTTTGAGCACAGACTCTTCTACAGCCACACAAACCATGAAAACCCTCCTGGTTTCTAGGCTGCTAGCCAAATCAATGTTTAGGAGGATGAGCAGGCAAGACTTAAACAGCAGTTCAAGGAAACAGAAACAACTGTTGCTCCAGAAGTCTTTAATAGCAAAAGTATAAAAATACTATTGAATATTGAAATTCCATCAGGCATTTTGGGGGAAGGGATCAGTGGGGTTTTAGAGGGCTGGAGGCAGCGGAAGACACACTCAGTTTGTGTTCCCTAGCTGGTGTGATCTTATGATAGGATAGGAAGGCAGGGTCCTACCCCTGAATAAATTTTCCCTGCGCTGGAGGTGACAGTATTTGCCTCTTCTTCAGTCACCTGGAGGAAAGGCCTCTTCCAGAACTGACAGATCTCATCCCTGCCAGAGCTCTGCCTTGGTGCAGTGCTGGGGTGTAGGAGGAAAAGGAAAAGCACCACCTTTCCGCGGTGGAGCAGGCACGCAGCTAGCATCCCCTAGTCTGGGGACAAGGTCATCTGTGCAGGTCTGGATTACCAGGTCTGCAAACCTGGCAATGCAGGTAACACAATACCATGGTAGTATTAACACCTAATAATTTTTCTATCATTTGATATGGCATATTTCTAAAACTGTGATAATACCATGAAACTTGCATATCACCCATTATTACAGGGAAGCTTTGTGACAATTATCTTTTAAAGTAGGAGGTTTCTATAGAATTGTATCTTTAACTGTACGTTCTCACAGTCCAAGGTTCATTAATTCAACAGTCAATTTATTCTTTTGTAAAAATGACACTCCAGAAGCTACTATTTGAATAGAAATAGCATTTCATAAGAAGCAAAGTCTACAGGAAAAAGAATAACTAGCAGATAGCTTGCATTCATTTGATAAAATTATGAAATTGTAGGCTTGACTGAAAAGAAATCTAAGACAGAAAAATCTGTTTGGAAAATAAATTTTGCCTTCTTATAGCTGTTTATCAACACCAACAAGACAGATATACAATAGTGCTTAACATCTTCCAAGCAAAGATGGTGTTGATCTTTGGTGGGAAGGGTCTTCAGTGAAGAACCTGGACCAAAGCTAGGAGTGGCATCCCCTGACACAGTATTCGCACAAATTGGCTCTGAAATGCAGAATCTTCCAATAGAACAGGACAAAAAAATCTTCAGACTGCTCTATTTCCTTAAGAAATACAATCTAAAAACAATTGAGTCAAAAAGGGAGGAATGACTTTGGATCATTTGAATGGTGAAGGGGAGCTATGTCTTGTCGAAGTCAATGCGATGTGTGCTGTGCTGACACCATGTTTATTTATAGAGAGCATGAATGCCATAGGAGCTGGGGCTCCAGGGGACAGCTTCATCGTAACATGCAGCATCCGTGCTCCATTCATTTCCTTTTCATCGAGGGAGTATCCCACTATGGGATATTAACTACAGAGAAGAAACTGAAGAGTTCTGATATACACTCCATTGCAAAGCCTTCAACCACACAAGTAAGGGCTTCTGTGGAGCTTTGTGGGGACTGAATTTATCAGTCAAAGCACAAGTCAACATCATGACTCCTGCCCTGAGCCTGTGAATCACTAGGACAACTTCTTAGCACAGAGAAAGGCAGCGTGCCGTTGCGACAGCATGTACACAGCCACATACATGCATGGACAAGACTTCTTTTGGCCTTGAAGTATCTAGTCCAGATTTAAACTCCCAGGCTATTGGCTTGTCATCAGGCCGTCAGTTGTACAGCCTCAGATGGTAGCCTACATTTTTCTGCTAACTCAGTGCCTTCTGTTCCCAAGCAATGGACCTTGGATCTTTACAGGAGTTACGAATTATTGGATGCACATCAGGAAGCTTTTTAAAGGACCTTCAGGGGACGGGTGGGAGGTAATCATAAAGAAAGAAAAAAAAAGAGATTGATTTAAGTTTGATTCCAACCCCATCTCTCTCAATTAAACTCTGCTGTTTTCAATGGATTTACATCCTAGAAATACATCAAATGCAACTGCAGAGGTTTTCAGCACAAATATGAACTGATCTAAGTAACGTTAAATTAGTTTTTAAAGTTCTGTTAAATAAATTGAATGGGTCAAGATAAACACATAAGATTCCACATTCCCTTCAAGGGCCACAGTAAGAAGAGCTTTTCAACACTTTGCCCCTCTCTTTCACAAAGCTACATTGATACGTTCTACAGGTGTTTGGAACAAACAACATAACCAGGAGAGAGAAGCATGCAGGGAACGGCATCTCTGAGACCTTGGCATCACCTCCACCTGTGAGCTGAATCCCACCTGAGAAAACAGGATTAGTTAATGCCAAAATGGCTTTTCTGAGTCCCAGCAGCTCTTGACTCACTGTTCTAGCCTGCACAAATATAAAAGGTAGCAGGCCCAAACACAGATGGGGTACTGTACACTATATAGGGACTCTAACTAGCACAGGGCGATGACAGCTGAAGCTATCCAGTCCCACAGAGACCAGGATTTCCCTTGGTTTCCTTCCCTTTCCCCCATCCTGTATCTCTTCCATCATGGCAGCTGAACGTGGGAAACTCATAAGGATGTGGGGAACCCAGCGTCCACACAGACACAGCCTCATGGTCTTGGGATGCCACCCCTCCAAGAACACAGAGATTGTAGAATGCAAGAGGATTTTCCAGTCTGTCATTTCTAAGACCTTTTACTACACGTTGTAACACATGGTGCATGAAGGATACCAGAAATGACACTGCTGTGTATTTTCCTCAGTATGTGGAGAATCACACTTATAACACACACAGGAACAGATCCGTACAGTGGCTCCATGTACCACACTTTCATCTGATTTTCATTTCACCTTAGATATTCAATATTTAAGCATTACCAGTCTAACACACAAGCTTTCTGAGCGACGGTATCTCTTCAAATGAGACAATGTCAAGGATTTGGTGCCAAAACTATTATTTTTGCCAGTAAAATTAAGTCCTTTGCCACTTTCGTGCATACCTTGTATCTATACAAGACCTTTAACCAAAATATATGCCTCTTCTTTTGCAGAGTGATTTCTTCTTTTGTCAACAGAACATGCACTGACTGATGAGGGGAGGATAATCTAAAAATTTTAACTTCAGCTTTCAGTTTTCCTAACCTTATACAATCACCACAGTCATGTCTCACTTGATATCCGTTGACTATAAATGTTTTTTGCTTACCTAGAGGGCAAAAAAAATAGAAACAGAAGACAGACTATAGCATTTCAAAAGAAATATTGTAGCCATTAGTTCCACAAACACACTGTACCTAACTCAGAACCAAATTCTGCCCTCAAAAAATGATATGCCATTTATAATTATGTGTATGTGTGTACATACAGAAAGTGAAGGGGACAGATAGAATATGAGAGGACAGTCTAGCCCCTGGCTTTTATAAAGAAATGTCTGCCTCGGGTGTCTGAATGTTGTGGAGATCTATTATATTGTTATCTTTGTTTAACAAGACTTAGAGTGTATTGCAAATGGAGTTCATCAACAAAATGAATTAATTATTTTACAGAAAAAGTCAGAGTTTATTTTTGCACTGACTTTTAATTTTAATTCAGAATGCTTCTACCACCTCTAGCTGTCAACATTGGTTAAAATAAAACAGGCAAGCAGGAGATCTGGACCAATTTTATCATACTTTATATGATAAAAAATGTATAACTTCAAAATAGCTAATAGAAATCTGGCACAATATTCATACATTGCAATTTCATTCAAATATGATTTACAAATCCTTGTGGGTTAAGTATTACTATTTCTGTGATATGGAAAGACTAGCTAGAAAGTCAGTGTCAGAATAAGCTCCTAACTTGTGTTTCTGTGCTCGCCCCACTCGTGTCCTATAGCTCCTCTTTGAAGAAATCTCCCGTTTGGATGGATTGCCTCTGGATGCAAAGCAAAGTGATAAAGTCATCTATCTTAGACTCATCACATGGTTTGCACTGGTTGGGACAGTGCTTGAAAACAGTTCCCCAGGTCTTCTTTGGAATGTTTCTCTGTCTTGGAAAATCCGTAGTTAAAAATCAAACTGTAGGTTTTCCCCATCCTCCCCTCTTCAGTTTTGGCCCTAATGTGAAGAACACGATGCAACAAGTTGGCATGTTTCAAACATCCCACTTTTCTTCTTCCTTTTTTTCTTTTATTCGTACCAGATCACTTTAGTCTTTGATAGATCACTTTGAAAATTCCATTGGGATTCTAAAAGCAAAAGTAAAAGCAAAGCACATGCAATACATGGCAAAGATAAAACAAATAGCTCTAAAAATTGCTGGAAGATCAGCACAGTGCTGATAGAGTAGTGAATCAAAAGACACATTCTTTAAGGTTTCATTGTGACAGTCCTGCACCAAAGGCATGAGAAAATTCAGATGAGTCACACTGTGTTATAACATTTATCATAAATCAATGCTATTAATGCAAGCAGACAAGACAAGTCAAAATCTGATGCATTAGTCCAGAGAGAACAGGAACAGACAGATTTTCTACAAAGCAGCTTAACACAAAATAAATATAAAAGCATCTTTGTTCTTTGAAACGGCCCTCTCATTGGTGAAAAAAAATCACCCACTATTCATACTTTTTTTTAGAAATCCTTGGTTTTAAATTAATGTTTTGAGTACAGCATTTTCCTCTGGCCAAAAGGTCAAATGAATTTTAAAGCTGGTACATTTCTATTAAAAGTACAGCGGCTCTTCCCTCTGTCCCCAAAGTCAGGGAAAGGAGAGAAGCTCAAGGCAATCGGCTGCTGCATTAGATGATGAAACAATTCTGCCTTGGTTCTCCCCTGAACTACCCTTGCTTCCCTTCACACAACTTCCCTTGCTATTCCTCACACACTGCTTCCAGCTATGCTTCACGTGCTTCTTCCACTGCGGATGATGAAAGTTTGTCCATGTGTCAAATTATTGGTAGCCCCTTCTACCCATAAAATAGAAGTGACACATCATAATGATACCCTGTCCTCCAGAGCACTCTCACAAGATTGCAAAGCACTTCAGAAAAGGTATAAACTGTCAGCCTCAAGTTACTGGTGATGAAATTGAGACACATTAGCCACGGTAAAAGGACAGCCATTAGTGGAAGCAGACACTAATTACTGGTTTCTCTTTTTCACCACCATTTTGCCCGTCACCTTTGAAAAGTTATGCCAGATCTTGCTTTCCCTGGTTGTTTGCTTACAAAGAAGAATAAACTGCTGCAAATCTCTTTTCCCTCTGAGAATACACTAGTGATATTGTGGCTTCATAGCATTACAGAGCTGAACAACAAGGAGAGGTACTACCAGGGCATGACACTGAAATCCAGTTCCTGATCCTTAACCCTCTAGAACTGCAGAAGTACTAGATTTCATAGGCAGTAGGACCATCATTATCTTCAAGTCTGACCTCCTGCATAATGAAAGCCACAGAATTTCATTCAGTAATTCAGTCAGTGGAGAGAATTAATAAGGGATGCTTGATTCTGCCTGCTAAAGAAGCTCTTGAGACTACTGAGGTAGTAGTAAGGTTAAAAGGAGGGTAAGGTTATCTGTTGGGTGCTCCAATCTAGACAGTAAAAGCTAGGTTAACTCTGTACTGTCCAAATATAAAAATTGGCAGACTTTGTTTGTAAGTCTTTATCCTCGTTTATCTGCTCATTTCTCAGCTCTTCCAGGCTGTATCTACAAGGATAGAGCTGTCACCCTGAAGCCCTGAGCTACTGGCCAGCTATACAGCAGATTTGCTTAAACCTAACCACAGTCCAGCCCAATCCTGGAGCCTTAACCAAGGAGATGAGCCAATCCCTGCCACCATCTCCCTTCTAGTACACACTTTTCTATGGTCTATTTTATATTTGTTTGCACAAACATATGCCTCAGAAAGTCCATCAGCAATTCACAGATGGCCACAACCATATAAGCAGCTTTGGTAGGGCTACAAGGTCTGACTAGAGATGTCAGGCATCTCTAATAGGACTTGGGGCATCTCAGTTTGGTAATGTTGAATCAGGGTTAGCCTTGTGCAGAGACAAAGGCCAGATGCCCTACGAATTTAGCTTTATATTCTGAATTACTTTAACTCCTGACATTGTTTGGGAATTTGGGACTGATTGATATAATATGCAAGAATGGTCCCTGAAAGTTACATTGAATTTAATGTTGTTGCCATGTCTAATAGAAAATGCAACTTAAAGGGGAGAGTTTATCAAAGACAGGGTTCTGAGGCTAGACCCAACATCCCTCCGTTTTCCAGGGTAGCACACATCGCCCGTTTGTCATGAACAAAAAGTAAACTGTGTTATTCACAGTTACAGAAACAGCAAAAGATCAAAACATTGCTAGGGATGCACCACAAACTGCCTTTTGTGACCACTGTTTTCCAGTTCTGTACTGCCTAGAAACCTCAATAGGGAAGGGAAAGAAAATGGAGGAAAACAGTCTTTGAAAGAAGTTTGGCAAGGCTTTTGTATCTCAAATACTAGAAAAACATCATCCTAGGAAAACATTGTATAAACCTGTCCTAGTTTCGGCTGGGATAGCGTTAATTTTCTTCCCAGTAGCTGGCATAGTGCTGTGTTTTGGATTTAGTATGAGAATAATGTTGGGAACACACTGATGTTTTAGCTGTTGCTAAGCAGTGCTTATACTAAGCCAAGGACTTTTCAGCTTCCCGTGCTCTGCCAGCGAGGAGGGGCCCAAGGAGCTGGGGGGGCACAGCCAGGAGAGGTGACCCAGACTGGCCACAGGGATATTCCATACCATATGGCGTCATGCTCAGTATAGAAACTGGGTGAAGTTGACTGGGGGGCATCGCTGCTCAGGGACGGGCTGGGCATCGGTCAGCAGGTGGTGAGCAACTGCATTGTGCATCACTTGTTTTGTATAGTATCCTATCATTGTTATTATTCTCTCTTCCTTTGTTGTCCTATTAAACTGTCTTTATCTCAACCCATGAGGTTTTTTTTGATTCTCTCCCCAATCCCACTGGGAGGGGGTGAGCGCATAGCTCTGTGGTGCTTGGTTGCCGACTGGGGTTAAACCATGACAAAACCTTGCTTCGAGGATTACTTTTATACTTATTTGGTAGGGATAAAACAACGGCGAATGAACAGAATGAAAAAGAATACACTTAATAGCATCAAATTTACAGGAGAGAAATCACAGTGAAAAACACAGCAGTATCTCTTTCCTTCAAGCGAGTACATAGACAGAAGTGTCCATGCTAAACAGTCCAAAACATGGGCCAATTTTATCAAATGAGAAGATTCACCATGAGCTGGAAGTTGTCTGCATTTTAAGCAAATGAAAAGTAGCCCATTGCAACAGATGCTCACCCCAATATGAGACCCCACTAGCAGAGCTTCCCTAATTCTCACTTGGGGACCTGCTTCTGAATCACTTCAGCATGGCCAGGTGGGGCTCATTTGCTGGCTGCAGGAACAGCAGGAGGGTGTGTTCCCCAAACACCCTGTGTGCCCCAAAGCTGCAGTGAGGACATCCACAAGAAGACAAGTCCCTCACAGAGCTCTGACTTTTCCTTTTCTGCCAGGGCAGCAAAATCCTCCAAAAGCCATGCCTATACCTGCACCAAGGCATCCCACATCCACCATCTTCCTGCAGTAGCCTATGATGATAGCGGTGGTTCCTTTGACAGCCCTACTTTTTCAGAGGGTTCCTGTGAATATCTAATTTCACTTCTTTTCAGAGAGGCCTTGATGATAACTGGTCATTTCCCAGGCCTCCTAATTTGACCAAATGTTACATTCTACCATATCAAATGCGCCTCCCGTGTAACTCACAGGCTTGTACTCATCCAGAAAATTGTAACTTAATGATATTTAAAATACTGCAGTTACTTCCTTCTTTATATGTATAGAAATGCTGCAACTTTACAAAGGTGGCTTTCCTCTATCCGTACCGTGATATGTTGGATGCACTCTGGGTACGCCCATTTGGCAGGAATTGTTTTGGGTCAATGGTTTATTAGCCATTTGTTTGCTGTTTGAAAGCCCGCACACAGATGCTGGATGTTTTGTTTTCTTTTCCTGATTGCTTTCACACATGAAGCTGTAAGGTCATGTTGATTGATCAAATGAAACTATTGCACACTTAAACTCACATCGAGCGTGCCAGGTGAAAAGTCCATGTAATAGCCTGCTTTGGTCAGTGCTGCTTGTGGCAACCTGTCATCTCTGTGGGTTCCTCCTCTTGCAAAATAGTTCAAGTGTCCAGAAACTCCAGTCCCATCCCATTTGTGCACCCCAGAACAAAGCTCACCCTCCAAATAAACCCCCCATAATTCATATTTTGTAAACTTTTAAGAAGATGGGCAAAATTTGCAATGCAAGAAGTCTTCTCTTATGAAACTGTAGTGGCATTACTGGCAAATAAGCATCATTGTCTCTACTGGATGGATTTAGACCCAATTTTAACCATTTTGCCCTCCAGTGGCTCTTATTGACAACATGGCAAAAGTCTCCCTTGACCTCATCAGTTCTGGTTTAATTATAGGCACTTTGAATCCAAAGACTAATTTCCATCAAGCATTCCATTGTTTCAGCTATAACATATTAATATGTTAAATGAATCCATTAAATAAATTACATAGAATAAAGTTTCCAGTTTTTAAACTATGTTCATTTACTTATCTTATCATTAGAGAAAAAATATTCTAAAGTATTGTACTTGTTACATACACTTTTTCAAAACATTAGGTTTAAAATACAAGTGCTTATAGAATCATATTATGAGTGCAATTTCTCTTTCATCTTTCTCTTCATTTCTCTTTCTCTTTCTGTTTCATCTTTTGTGAAGCTGAAGATATAGCTTTTGTAGCAAGGACAGTCATTATATTTTTAACAAACAGAATTCATTCAGTGACAGGTTTATTGCTTGTTTATCTCAGAAATATTTGCTACAATGGACATCATAGAAAATTGTGAGAAACCGAAATATTGAATGTGTTTTGAATTGCATTATATGGAATTCTACAGCTGGAGTAGTGTTTGATAAAACAATGTTCTCAACTCACATCATCACATCCAAGAAGGATGTTTGGGTTCATGAGAAAAAGACGCTTGGGTTCACTAGAAAAAAGCTGCATCTTATTTGTTTTCTGTCAATATTTTCGGTTGACTAAAGCAAGGCTCGAATCTTCTTGACATCATAATTTCATTGTATCCCAGGAGCTGCACAGAACGGAATAACTCTGCTTGCTTGAACTGCCAATGTTATTGCTTTAAAAGTTTACAGAAGCAAGGAGTGCACTGTAAATTTGACAATGCTGTAGGATATAGAAATGTCGCATTTAAAAATATCCCTCAAAATTCTTTTTCAAAATGGCAGGATTAGGGACAAAGGTCACATTTTTGACATTATTTACAGTCAAGTCACTCAGATTACTTACGGAAAAAGCAGCCATGAGACTTATTATACCCACAACCACCCATCATTGTGATATATGTTATGGTGAAAAGATAAGACCAGCTCCGGTGGGGGGAATGACCGAAAAGAGAAATGCTGGGTACTACATCCGGCAGCATTTCAACCTGCAAACTCCCCAAACATCAAGAGTTAAGATCAATCTACAGTCTCTCCCTAAAGACTATATTCTCCTCCCTACAGCAGGAGAAGAGCTGCAGCTTGCAGGAGCACTAAATCAGCGAAGAGACAATACAAACTTTAAATGAACAGGAGATTTCAAGAGGTCTTAGAGAAGATAATTCTGTTTCCCACTAGAAAAATGAAATTTCTTACCTGACTCTCGAATATGAAAAAGCAAAACTCTGAATGGTCTGCCCTTGTTTTAACTCAGTATAATTCACCTTACAACTTCTCTGGCATTTCTTAAAACTGATTTCAATGGGTGCCTAACTAGCACTGCTACACAAGCTCTTGAGAAGTATCAACAAAGCATGCTAATGTAATGCTACACTAACCACTGTAATGTCAAAGCTTTTGGTTCAAATTGAAATATGTTTTCCCTCCCCTAGATCCTTCCTTACCCCTCCCCCATCAAAGACGAGCCTCAGTAAATGAACATCGTATGTGAATTCCTTCAAAAATCACCTGCATTTAAAAGTTACAGATGAGCACATTCTCTCTCCCATCCACTCTGCAGTGTTTTGAAAAGCTGAACTTCCGTGGCAGCAAGTCACCCCCAAGGAAGAGCCGCACACTCAAAGGCAGCACAGGGTACCTATCAGCAGCAGCATGTTTGAAGGAAGAGCTGAAGGCAATGCTTAGATAGAAAAAAAGCTGAGGCTGAGCTGGGGATGTTTAGGTGGGGTGAGTCAAACTCCATTCAAAGTCACAGAATAACAAATAGTAACAGTATCTGACTTGAAAGGAATTTTTTTTATGTTATTTTGTTCTGGAACTTGTAATAACCTGACATTTCTTAAAATATAAAAATTGAAGTACAAAGAGTCCAATTAAGTAATCCTGAGACTATGAAACAAGCCAGGTGCGGCAAGAAAATTCAAATTAACACTCATCTCAAGCTTCAAATCAAGTGTCAGTTTGTTCCTTTTTATTTTAATTTATTGTAGTCAACATTAGTTAAAGCTGGAGACATTTGTTCTCTTGCTAATGATACACACATAACTCCCACTTACATCCCCTTGCTCCTTCCAATTAAGAACAACTTCTGAACATTTCAGCTAGAAGGCTTATCTGGCACAGATTATTCACTGTATCATACGGATTCAGGTTCTTATGTCTGCAAGCTCTTTAGAGCAGCAATTTGTTCTTTGTTTAGCATATTTTGCAGTGTACAGTGCTAAATAAGCTTAGAGAGTGCTATTCACTGAGGCATGTTTGTGCTAAGTGGATTCAGCGTTGCCTTGTGCTTTGTTGTTTCAGCCCGTGCAAAACCCCTCTCCAATGCAATGTATAAAATCCAGGCCGTCTGTAAGTCAATCTGTTTCTTAAGGAAATCTTCAGACTAAACACACCAAAATTCGTGGGTCTGAGAAGCACTGTAGGTGGAAATGTAGCACGCATTATATTACCTTGCTATTCCCTAAGTATACGAAACGAGCATCAGCTCACTGCTTATCTTCTCTGCCCAACTAATTGCCTTCCTTACCACATGGTTTTGACACATCTTGCGTGCTTACTGGGAATATTTAACACCAACTGAGCAACAAAACAACACCAGTTTCTTGACTTGTTAAATTCAACACAGCTTGTCCAAGTTAACCATGTCATTGTTGCATTATTTCTTTACTTTTCAGTATTATTGAAATAAACTTTGGAAAGTATAAAGACAGGGTATTATTCCTCTGAGAACCACGGAACAGTCTGCCCCGTCGATGTAGAACATGTAATATTTTATGAAAGCATCACATCTGTTTAGCTCCGTCCTGTAAACTCTCAGGCTCTCTGGACAAGCGAAATGGATACGGGGTAGATGCTCCCTGCTGCTGTGGAGTCTGTGGGATGGGAGGGAGCTACAGAGCTGTCTCTTTTCCCATTCAGGAGTCTGAGAAGGCCTTACTAGCAAACTGCATGTGAATAGGGCTTTGTCAGGTCAAGCTTATGGTCAAATAAAATAGCACCATCTGCCGTGGTATGTGTCCTACCAACACAGACCAATATCAGGTAACAACTTAGCAAATACCATTACAATTAGCACCATTAATCTTGACACCTTTTACTTTCTCCTGTGTCAAGCTAGCAAGTGACACCATGGCTCTGGACTGGACGGGACACGGACACTGAGGGATGGCCAAGCCCAGTGGCTGCAACACACGGTCTTGGAATTCATGTCCTATAAAGAGTGGCAAAAATTTTGGTCTTTGAAAGTCATATGCCCTCCATGAGAAAGAAATGCTTTCCTCTAAGAAAATATAGGGAAATTCTTCAGTTTTATTTCAATAAAGCTTTCTAGTCGTTACCGTTGTTAAGGGAATTGGAAATGGGTAATTAGTAATGTTCACTCTTTACAGTTCTTCCCTGAAGGAAAGGGAAATTTAACGTAACACATCTTCTATCTTGTGTGACACTCATCCTCCTGACTCGTACATCAGAGACTGAGCAAGGGATGTTTAGATAAGACAGCGTAAGTTGTTACAAGGACTGTGTAGCCAAGGGGTGAAAATATTCATGCTCTCAGTTGACGGATAGAGGAGAGGACTTGTAATACCTACAGGTTATAAGACATTTGAACCCAGACTGAATCCCTTGGATGACTGGAAGGATACTTACACTCAACATTTGGTTTCTGAAGTTGCTATACAAGCCAAGCAATCTGTTCAAAACACCGAAAAAGGCTTAAGTGCTTAAGCTATCAACACTTCTTTCTCTGATAGAGATCCATGAAAACCAGAGACAAGAGTATGCTGATGAGATTTCCACTGAGGGAACAAAGCAATTTCACAGAGCTACGGGGCCAGGCTCCCTCCTTCACTCAGACCAGCATCAATCTGTAGAAACTTCACCAGCCTGTCCTTCATTGAACAGCATCAATCCTGTCCTTAAACAGCTTTAGCAAAAGGAAATATTTCAGGTTTGTAGTCTGTTGACCTGATTTTAGTCACACTTACTTGACTGTTAAGCTCTTAATTGCAGCTGATTCTAACTTAGTATAAACTGAAATAGCTTGATTATCATCAGTGTCGATTTGTATCACAGAAGAGCTTGGTCCACTGACTTTCTTAAAATGATTCCTGATTTACTCTGAAGCTTATGGGGGTGATATCAGGCCTTGTCTCTTCTTCACATTGAAGCTTCAAGCTGCAAGCCTAATTTTGTAAAGGAGGTTGACAGAAAAGTTCTTCTGTAATATGTAGATGAGCGAGGCAGAAAGTGTGCCAGTTAGCATTAAACTTAACTGCTCTCCCCTCCTTCTGCCTGTCTTAACCTACCATATCATTTAACCTGCTCTTTAAATAAACAAGAACTGGTTCAGGTTGCAGATTTTATCTCACAATTGCTTCTGGTGCTCCAAGATCACATTAAAAGTGATTTTAAACATATACATTGTATATATGTTTATATGTTCCCTATCTTGCCTGTAGGGATTGACACTTTCCTAAAATTTTACATATGATTGTATATGAATGAAAATAAGAGCAAGTTCAAAGCCCAAGTAGTGTGCTTAGGACTTTGTATTTTAATAAGCATAACAGGCAATGACAAAAAGACCTCTCAATCTCCAGTCCTAAAGGAATAAAAGGACTGAAATTACAAACTCAAACAGTCAAAATAAGGTAAACAAAAGTTAGAAGGTTTCTCCTTATTTATTTGCAACAAAATTGGATTTCTTTTCTGCTACTTTAAAATATGGTACATCTCTGTTTTGAAATTGGAAACCTGTATCTCCAAACTTCTGTGTATTAAGACATCTCCCAAATTATGTCCTAAGTTTTAACCTTTATGTGAGAAAAAGGAACTTAATATTTGTTGGAGTATTAAACTTAGTTCTATTTCATACATATGAAAACACTGAACTCTATCTCTTGAATGTTTGTTTATCTTTTAATCCTATAGGAACACACATGACAAAACGCAGATCAAACCAGCCGCCTATTGAGTCAGCTACCTGCAGTACCGGGATCGTAGTGAAAGGGAAGTACCAGGAAAGGACAAACTCTCTCCTGACTTTACAGGAGACCATGTTATACCCTGCAGCAAGAGATCCAATTATGGCTACCACCATTAGCCAAGGGCAGAAAATTATTGAATACTATTAAAAGTTCATCCACAGTATTTACCTCAGCAGCCTCCAGCAATCTTGAATTCCACTGGGGGACAATATATTGGCTTAGTTATTGCCTCTTATTTGAGATGGGCCCTAAGCTAAACATATTAAGACCTTTCTTGGATCGAAGGATTTGGGTCTACAGTTTTAATTCACAGTAGTTCTTTCATTTCAGAAAGTGTCTTATTTCCTTCTCTTGCGTATCTGTCTGAGAACACGCAAAGCACGATGAGCACACTTGACTAGAAGCCCACCGAACAATATCATTAACCTCGGCTGATTACACCTACCGCCTCAGGACTGCAGACCATCATGGAAATAAATATCAGAGGCTAGTTTTACAAAAGGATTGGACACATTTACGTTGTTAATAATATATGTATCTCTGCAAGGTAAGTTGAGGCCTACAGGTAGGAATTTCAAATGCACCTCACTGAGGTAAGTGCAACAAGCACATTCAAATCAGCACATTGACCCAGCGCCAACTTATAGGGCACCCCATCTCCATCCCTTCTGTAGAGTCTGCATCGAATGAGCTTTCCATGTGAGGGTGGACCTGACAGCACGTCTGCACAGAGCCACAGAACTATACTAACTAAATTGTCAGTGCAAAAGGGCTAAAACTAGAGTTGACATTATCAGCAGAAGGCTACAGGCAAAAGCGTTGCAAAGATATTTTAATTATCTTGAAAAGCAAGCATTGCAAATTTAGAGTCAAATATTTAGGGAGATATATGCATGCTGGGGTATAAAACTCGCAGGCACAGAGGTTAGCTCTGGTAATGAAAAGCATTTGGCATATAATTGTGATCAGCAATAGTGCTGTCTACAGCTCTGTATTTGATTATTTTAATTTTGAAACCTTTTTTTTTTTTTTCCTGGCTGCATTGTATTATCAAAGTACAGAGTACTACAATTGCTACAAGACTATCTTGAATTCAGGCTCAAAGTGGTAAAACTCTTTTCGACAGAGTTCGCCACTGGGGACACGGCAGGTAAAAAAGCTGCAGGCTGTGTTGGACTTCCCTTTCCATGGCCTAAAATTGGTCCCAACAAGTAGTATGGAGTTATAAGGGACACTGTCCTTGGCCCAAATATCAGCAACACCTATAGTCAATAGTGGGCAGACAAGTCAGTCACAGCATCCTTCTTAGAAGGGCCTGATGTTGTTACATATGGGATGAGTCAACATGATAGACATTATGCCTTAACTCAGTCTGCCCTTAAACCACTGTGAGCTTGAGGAGTGCTGGAATTGACCTTCTGCCTTGCACATCCTCTGCAGGTTGTAGAGACACAGTGCACATGGATAAACAGCGAGCATCTTTCCAGTCTTGTCCCATCCCAATAGGATGCAACCGTTATTCTGAATAGTGCATTTTTCAAGAAAGCACCTATGCCTTCTGCTTTATGCAAATGGCAGAACATGGAGTATGTATTTACCGTTTGGAAGGAAGAAGAATATTGCGCATGAATCTCTGCTGAAGAAGAAACTTTTAGCTATGAAGAACAGTGTGAAAAAAATTTACATGTACTTACTGTAAGTGACTTTTTTGAAAGTTTAAAGAGTTGATATTATTCGTCTATTAATATAATTTTTTAAATTATCTCACAGTCCTGAAATACTTAAAGGATTTATTTTTTAATTAATCTTAATGTATAAATGAATTAACTAATATAATTGCTCATTTCAGAAAGTTAATTCTGTACTCAAAAGAGAGGTTTATAGATAATAAAGTAGTTTTAATTGTCAAATCCGTATTAGCAAAGTTTTGGCAGATGAAGAATACTTTGATCTGTGCATAATTACAAATCTTTACCTTGGTATAGTAGGTAAGGCTTGCATTTCTGCAGCTAGCAACTCCCTGTCAAACATGTCTTTGTAAATGTAATTTCTGGAGAGGTGAAGGCTTACTGGTTAAGACTTTCAAACAAACTGGTGACTTAAGTTGTCTGAAAGTTTCCAGTGTCCCACTTAATAGGGTCTGTATTTCAAGATTTCCAACATTTCTGTAAATAAAGTACCCAATGTTGAATGCCCAAAGCAATACACCTGCAGTCACTAGTCAACTGAAAATCAGAAGAACTAAGCAATTATAAATCAAAAAGCTTAATTTAGTTGCTAAACAGTAGTCATAAAACTTGTGAATACAAAAAAAACTTAATTACTTTGAATCACATAGCCTCCATCGAAGGAGATTCCTAGGTCACTTAGGACTGACTTTGAAAAGAAACAGAGTTTCTGCACCAGAGGGAAACAGCAACACAACGACACCAGCGGTGTCCGACTCCCTCAAGGACAGTAAGTGAGTGAAGGCTGCGAGACAACTCTCTTCAATGATGTATGTTATGCTCACAAAATTCATTCATATGGCATACAAACACTGGGATAGTCCAACCACAGGCGCATGGGGGGGAAGCATATTTAAAACTTTCTAGGTTTAATCAATGCCCATTCAAAAATAATTCACTGCCTTGTATAGGTGTGGTGTGCTGACTTCTGGGCACGTTTAACTGTGTCCCCTTTAGCACATATAGTGAATTTTGCACAAACTTCAGAATACCATGCAGCAGCCAATCTGGGAGTCTGTGAGCCAGCTACTGCAATAATTCAACTTGTGCTGTTATCCAGACATAAATCAAACCCTCTGCATCCTGCTGAGACAGCAAGACCAGAGCTTTTGCTGAATTCCTACAAGGATTAAAAATAGAGCCTTGACAACGTAGTTGATGTGGTACTCAGGGGAAAGCTTGAAGTCGCAGATGAAACCGAGATTACAAGGTGGTTGGAAAGTAAATAACAATCCCATCAAACAGAACTACACATGGAAGAAGGTTAGGAGGAACCTGCTGCTTAGCCAGTGACAACCAGCATGATTCAGTATCACAAGAAGATCCAATTTACAAAGACAAAACACGAAAGAAAAGTCCTATCCAACCCTCAGTCACAGAAGGAGAAACAGCTATAAGATACTGATTGATAACTACAAATGTTTGAATCAAAATAGCTATAGATTAAACAGAGGACATTAACTTGATTCTTGTCTAATTTAGACAGATGTACATCAAGAAAAAGTCCATTGAGGTTCCTGGACTTTAAGGGAATGTAAAAGACATGAATGAAATAAAATGCAAATGCTTGCAATGTCAAATTCTGTCACCTTAACCTGTATGGAGTATGTACTTTTCTGTCTGAGATATCTATCTAATCCGTGCCACTGAAGTTTCTACTTAGTGGAATAAGGCAATAGATAGAGTGGCTAAAGGTAAAAGCAGCATCTTGTATAGCTTTGGTAAAGCTGTTCAGGAATTGTCTATTGACAACTCTAGAGGAGATTGCAGTTTCCACAAGAAAAATCAGAATTTTTGAAGGAAAACAGCAATATAATTCTTAAAAAAGAGGTTTCTTTTAGGGTAACAAAAAATGTTTAATTTTGGGGGACAATTTACATGAATTTAATGCTCACACATACGCCCACACACCGCTTCTTACTACGAGTCAGAAGGGTTTTGTTTGTATGCTCACGCATGGTGTGTTTAAGGTCACAAAGAGCACTGTAGTTCCCCTGCTGAGTACCCCCACCTCCTCCATCTCGTGTGCCAGGTAGAGTCTGGGGCTGCTTCCCCTCCAGAAACAGCACTTCAGAGGCTACGGCTGTGTAACCTGCTGCTCCACGCGTGCCATAGGGTAGCTGGGCAGCAGGGGAATGCTAGGCATATCAATGCTGACTCTCTGAAGGCATTGCAGCAAAAATGGGAACAAAGTAAACTCAGTTTAAGAGGAGATATTTTCAACGTTTCTAAGTAAAAAAAATAGTTCTAGTTAAAAACAAAATGTCAAAATAAAGAATCAAATTTCCTAGGATGGAAATACCTGTTCTGTCCTAGTCTAATGCTTAAATCTGAGAGGAATTCTGCATTACACCTCGTGGAGTCATTTGATTCAAGCACTTGTCTTTCAGGAAAGCTCTCTAATAAACAGGTATATTTGAACCTACTTACAAAGCAATACAAACAAAAGAATTTTCATTAAGAGTCAAATCTTGCTTTTTTTGACTAGGACTGCAATTTATGCCACAAAAACTTTGAAAGAAGTTGGGAAGTAAATAGTACTTCAAAAAACTGTTTCAATACACTATGCAGTGAATAATACACTGGAGGCAAAAACAGATTGGTAGGATTTTGGAGAGCCATGTCCCATATGTGTACATCACCAAAGACACATAGGAGCCTTCTGAACAGTTACACGTTGGTTTGGGATTCAGTGCAAGAAACCACTACCCCGAAACATGATCATATTGTGAGTTATCTTTGCCAAAACTCATAAATTCAAGCAAAGGGAAAACATATTGGGTGTCCGGAAACAGTGGAGGTAATTTTTCCCTTCAGACCTGCTAGAGATTTTCACTATAATGAAAAACTCTGAGGTATTATTATAGAAATAAGTTGGGAAACTGTTTCCCAGCCAAAATTACTTGGATTCGCTTTATATGCTAGAAAAAATACCCATTGAAATCATAAAAACTCTCTGGATTTACACTGTTAGCTTCCCATAAAGCCAGCTGTTGATACCCAATGTTTTTAAATGCTTCACGATGATCCCAGCTCACTTCCTATCTGGGTCAAACGAGGCCCTAAAAGCAAAAGCAGAGCAGACAGGCAAGCTCAGAGGCGTAAAACCAGAAGTAAGTAGAACCGAACTGCTAGCAGAGCCCTTCACAGCAATTAGAGCTCGACAAGCACTTACAGACTCCCTAGAAAAGAAGAATGTCTGGTATCGGAGCATCTACCCTTGAATGTCCCTGCCTCCAGGGGTGCCGAGCAAAAGACATATTTACACTGCGGAGTTTTGCGTAGCTCTGTTGACAGCATGAAGCAGAATATTTTCCATATGAGAGATTTAGCCAGTTCTTTAGCAGCTTTGTTTTTAACCAGAAAACACTTATTCCATAAAGGCAAAACATATAGTGATTTAACTGAAATTTTCAGTAAGACACACTTTATCTAAAGATCAAAACTGTAAACTTGTGGAGCAAAACAGTGTACATCATCTCTTTTAGCATACATCATCTATTATAGCTATAGAATTAAATGAGCAAGAGGGTCAAAAGTACAAAAATTTTTTAGAACAAACCGAGGATTTTCCAGCTAGGACTAAACCAAACATCAAAATCTCAGAATTTTTAACACAGGCTGGCAATTGTGGTTTGCAGACAGTTCAGGGCTATAGCTTTGATTTGAGGCCATCCCACATTCACTGTGAGTAAGCGGACAAAATAAGCAAAATGCAAGAACACCCTGGAAAGTTGACCATAGCTATTTGTAAAATAAAACTGCCCAGATATGCCTACATACCTTTTTGAAAAAGTATTTTTTCCCTTTGTGCATTTACATGCACACAAGTCCGTGAGAGAAATGCAGATCCTTCTAGGGATGCAACAATATTCAAAATAGGACATTTGAGAGGATGCCATGACTGAACTAGCAGGAGGTAGATTCACTATTAATTCTCGGCCTTGCAGAGCAGGGAATTATATCAACACTATAAAACAACATAGGACACAATTTCTCTCTCTCTTCTCCCCAGGATTGTATTCAAGCGGAATAAGGCAACTGTGAGAGACAGAGGAGACCTGTCCTTCTCAGGGTGTGTTATGTTTAATTGCTGAAGGCACAAGCATTTTAAAAGGTTTGTCAATAAAATCCCTATTTAGTTAACCCCAATCTCCTCAGATCTCTTGTTACAGGCAGCCTTCTGCTCTTAACATCTGGGCAGGCAAAGCCTCCAGTTACACTGTGGCATTTGGTAGCTTAATAGACCTAGATAAGGGTCCCCGGTATATCCATTTCCCTTGGTAACTGCTTATCTCTGGCTAGTCTGATGATACGTAGCATTTATGTCACAGCAAGGCACGTAATCACGTGGCAGGCCATGCAGCATATGTGTGTATTCACATTAAATCCAAAGCTTTCGATGACCTTTCCTCTTCTGTGGCTGGACTGACATCTGTCACAGCTACGCTTTGTAATGGATGGGGAAGGGGCAGGGGGAAAGGGAGAGAGCAGCCCAAGATCACGGCCAGGAGCAGGCTCGCACCACTCGAGCTCTTCTCCCCTGCGTGCAGCCTGCTCCTTGCTGGCATCTTCGGGGAAGAGGGCAGGAGCGGGCAGGAGCAGGCAGGAGCGGGCAGGAGGCTGCTGAGCTGGCTGTGGACCAGATGGCAGGCACCCGCCAGCTACTCCCGGAGGCCCTGGGGAACAGAGCCTGGCATGCACGTTGCAAATCATCAAAACTCCTCCGAATCACGATGTGAGGCACCACCCAAAATAAAGATCTACTATCAGTCAAATAGCTCCACAGCAAGATTTCTCCTTACTATGTCCCTAACTGGATGATATTGAAGAAAACCTGTAAAAATCAGCTCTCAGCGCACAGTTGTCTCCCCTGCACTGAGATGAATCTGTGACTGCTTGCTTCTAAGCCTTGCTATCTGCAACTGTAAATTACCACAAACTTCTCGTAGTTCAGTCTCTGGAGTTTGTCGACTTGAACATTTGACACCCATTTCTTTTCGTCGCACCCAAATTTTGTATCGTACCATGCTGAGGTTTCTTTCCTGAATAACTCTCAAAATACATGCAGGCATTTGTCTTGCTTTTTCCTTCATTTTCATTTTTAGTTCCCTCTCTGCAGCTGAATCAGTGTCTTTAAAAGCTTTTTAGAAATTGTTTAGGATTCAATATTTTCATGTTGGAAGTCTGACAGGGAATTTGCTGAGATTCTGTAGCAACACGGACTGATTTTTCTGCTTTTTTTAAAGGCCACAGAATATCATTGCCCTCTGTTTTTCTCAGTCCATCTGCCAGCTAATTTGCAGGCACTAGTAAAATCGTCTTTTCTGCTCTCTGTACTTCTTAGTTTTCCTCTGCTTTTGCGTCAAGTTCTGTGACAATGAACAAGGGCAGGTCAGCTACAGAAATTTCTCTTAAAGCTTTTATTTTAACCTTCAAGTCTCATGTTTGTCACTTTAAGTTTATGTGCCAAAGACATGAGAAAGCAAAAGCCAGCAGTTTGTCAAAGCACGCTCTCCAGGGATCTGGGTTCGGTTTCAGCTGTCACCCTGTCGCCATATATACCTATTGATGTAACTTCTGATGTGCGGCAACAAATGGTAAATAATTCCTCTCTTGGAGCACGCTTCTGCCCATGTTGGTGTCAGTGCTTTTGATCAATAAACCATTGAGGCGTCTTCCAGCAGGAATACTGTTCCAACTGTTGCCCAGGAACAACATGTTCCATGCACTATTTCCTTGTTTTCAATGCAATATATGAGCTTTTTATTTCTATTCTTTCTTCAAGCAGTATCTTCTCTAGCTTTCTATACAGCTACTGCTCATTGTTTATCCACTTCTCCAGTTCTTGAAAAGGCTCACTGGTTTCTATTGGTATAAACTAGTTTTAATCAAAGTAATAGGTTACTATCTGTATTACTCCAAGCAAGGATTTCCGTTCTCTCTGTGGCACCGCCACCTAATAGAGCCATTTCTTCACATTCGGCCTGACACTTGCTTCTTCTAACGTAATTCCCTGGGCCCTCTGAGTCCTTTTGAACTTGCAGCCCCTGTATTTTTTAGTTATGATGTTAGGTTTTACCAGGCTGCTCCAGAGTCCAATAGTGGCACTTACAGTAACTGACTGCTGCCAGGACATCCAGTGCTTTATACACTTCTTTATTTTCAAATCTCTCTTCCGCAAATGAAATCCAAACCAGACGTCTGCACCACTGCTACACGGAAGTGCCATCATCCATCTTACATGGTGAAACTGGTTACCTTATGCTATCTTTATCCAAGCTGATGTAGATTGTACTTCTAGTACCCTAGATTCGCTGCTGTGCTTGTAAATGATGTCCTTAAACCCATGCAGATCACAGTGTTTCCCACATCATTACCATTAATGATATGCTAATATCACTAAAGCCTAAGCACTGCTGTCCCACCAGTGGTTTCTCCTTACCGGTCTGGCCTCTGCTGTGAACTCACGCATTCAGATGGTTCTTTTCTTGTGTGTTTTCTCATGCCTGACATACCAGAGCTGTTACTCTGATTTACACTTTATTAAAAACACAGATGCATATTGCTATTGACAATACATTTATAGATAGCTCCATTTTTGCAAAGTTCTGGTTTTTAAAGGCACTGGGTGTGCACAACCAACAATCTGTTCTTGTTCTGTTTAGAAGGTTTTTTTGTTGTTGTTGTTTTGGTTTTGTTTTTGGTTTTTTACACACTCTACCCACACCAGGATTTTCTTTTTCCACAAAGTTTCAAGCAGACTTCAGGGCTGTCTATTATATAGACAGCTGATAGCACTTCGTTTGCCCAGTCTGTGGAGTAGATGTCCTTACTGCCAGATTTGCAGACTGGTGCAAGCAATACTAACATTGCCATAAGAAATAGATTTTTCTGGTATTCCCTTAACAATTCAGCTTACCGAGTCCTTATGTCAATTCTATATTTTAGGGCTTTCCCTGTTAATGTGCAAATGTTAACCTATTAAGTTAGTAACAGTACATGTATTTCCTTGCTGTTCTTTCCTGCATTCTATCTTCTACCGCAAAACACCACACTTGTCATCTTTATTAAACCATTCTCCTTGTCATACGCTCCTGCTGTATGCACTGAATGTTACGGATGTTTTCACTTGCCTCTCCAGCACACTCTGAAAACTGTTTGAGGCTCACATTCTGCATGTCTTCTCCAGTGCTGCAGTGTGCTTTGGCGGCGCCCGATTACACTCAGTATGTGCTTTTTCTTTTGATGCTGTATCTAAGCAGGACTGAATAAAATTCTAAATTACAAATTCACACACAAATAAAAAGCCAAGTTTTGATAGGACTGAAAATATTTGCAGATTCACATGGAATCTGGCAGCAGTTTTAGGTGGAAAAAATAATCAGGCTACAAACACTAGAACATTAGCCAGCATCTGACTATGCAATATTTTTAATGCCACCTTTCATTTCAAAACGCCGGATTATGTTATGTCATGTAGTGATGTTATTCACAATGTGTCTGTCACAGTCAAGTAGCAAAAAGTCAGGGCTATTCCATTCACTGAATTTAATTCCCACATACGAAGAGTTCCCCTCCCGCCTTGCTGGCGCAGCACTCTTCACAGCTTTGCTATAATGTCACTTTCTCTGTGACACCTTTCATCTGAAGATATCAAAGCAAGCTACAGACACATGCTAATAACAGACCGTGCTCAGAATACTTGTGAGGTAAGAAATTATTATAACTCCCAATTTATTGATGAGAAAACTGAATTAGAAATTTATTAAACCGAGTTAGAAATTGATTAGAGATCACAGATATTGGACTTAAGCCCCAAAGGCCTGGCTCCCAGCCCTGTGCGTTACTCACAGATAACACATGCACGCTTCTCAACAAAGGTCTCCGATTCAACTTAGTGTTTTTACACGATGCCAATACCACCACAGGTAGACTAGATGAAGGTGTTACTCCCACACACCACTACAATTCATTACATTACACTGCTACCCTTATTACAACAAAGTGGTGTCATTACAGCTAATCCTACAGAGCCCCACAGGAGCGTGTGACCAGAATGAAAGCAGCAGGGCACAGTTCACGAGCCACCAGAGAAGCACTTTACTGCAGCTTGCTTTCAGAAGTAAAAGCCTCGTTTTAAATAAAACAAAAACTTCTACTTTGATAAATGCTGGCTGCTTCAAAAAGATAGTCTGTTCTCAAGTCTCCCCAGCTAAATGCCACCGCAGCTGTAAGGGCCAACCACGTGTGTAGTCGGGCTGGGAATTATCCACACAAATAAAGAGCACAGCTTGAAACATTGACTTTTTCCTGATCAAAAGGAGCTGGGAGACAACTGGACAGTTTGGATCAGGCAAAGGATAGGGCTTTTTATTATGTTCAAAGAGCAGCCCAGTGAATAGAGCAGCCAGTGTGGCCCTGGTGGCAGGGGTACGTTCTAACACTCTCTTCATCCCACACAAGTTACTTAAAAGCTTAGCTTTGGGTCTGTTTAGGGTTTGGGGTTTTCTCCATTTTTCTTTTTGTTGAAGAATCAATCCTTTCATTAGCTTTTTAACAGCATTCCCTGTCTAAGATGCCTCCCTCACATACCAAATAATAAATTGCAAATACTATCAAAGAAATCTTGTCACATCAAAAATGTCTTCATTATAGCCATACTAAGGAAATATGTGCTTTAATTTTAAAGTACAATTTTTATTTTCCATATGTTTTCATATTAATTTTCTTAATATATGTCAGTCTGAAGTGAAAAGAGAATACAGAAAAATCCTTTCCCATCCTGTTTTTACCTAGTTTCATTCACTAGTTATTTTCAACTACATATGCTGAAACATTAAACATGAAAAAATTATTCATGAAAAAAATGTAAAATCGTGAAATATTCATACTATTTCACTTGTAAAGCTGTTCTTTTTAAGAAAACCTAAAGGATTTAAGCCACATGATAAGGCAGAATGTTCTTCAGAACAGTCTGTTTCTCTTCTAATAGTCATATATCCCAGTCTAAACAGAAAACAATCTGACATGGAGGTATGCAACAGCTAAGTAATGTATTCCGAATAAATATATTCCATTAACATTACGAATTTTGCAGTTTATTTTAATTCTAAACAGAAGTACTGTGGCAATAACAGCAATGGCTTTGGTGTCAATTTCTCACACAGCAATTCAGAAGGACATAAACTTCCATCTTGTTTTCCAATTGTTCTCTATCTTATCTTATAACCACATATATGCCAAAATATCTTTACTAATGTCATAACAACGTGATGGGATGGAGATGCGTTATTTAGAACCAAAAAAGAATCAGAGATCTTCTTTAGTCCTCCTACCTCAAACCAGTTTGATTTTCCAAGTTGTGGTGTTTTGATTGTAATCAATTTGCAGAAGAAATTTTATAAAACCAAAATACAGTAGCATCACTTGTACAACAAATCAAACAATAAGGTAGTATAAAATTATATTGAAACGGTAAAAAGTATATCCTTCTTGATATGTTTTGGCTTTTAAATAACAGGCAGAAATTACAAAGATATTCTTTTCTTTAACTGATCTCATAGGATTACCTGTGAGAATTGTTATGAAGTTAATATTTTGTAATTGTTTCACCTGAATATAAAGCTATAAGAGATCACTATCACTGCCGGCTTACCTGCTTTGTCTGCAAATGTAAATGAGTGTCTGGGTGTATAAAAAAATCTCCAACCTGTTGCCAATATTGGAAACATACAGAGCAGTGACAGCTCTTGGCTATACTAGAGATTTTTGGAATAATACCTGTGATATTATGACTAAAAACTGCGAGGGATCTAATTTCATTGAAGCGAACAGCAAGACTCCCCTTTGACCTGGGCTGCAGCTGTATTGATTCCTCTGTTGCATTACCTGGCATTTCTTAACAGGGGGAGGATTCTGAATCTTGTTAAAATACATGGCTTCAAACTACTAACATCCAGTAAAGCGTTAATTGAAATATCCATGAGGACCATAATCACTCACTAAAAAAAGTGTCCTATGCAGCACATTCTATGAACATATTTGTGCATTTATATTTTTTAATTTTAAAAAGGTTTATTTGCCCTCATTGTAAAGCTTATTCCCCCAAGACACCAGCTGAAAAGGGGTAGAGTAATATATGAAACAACACTAAACTCTTCTTTATCTGAGGTGATCAAAAAGAAGAGTTTTAGTGTCTATGAAATTTCTCACTGGCATGTTCTTTGAAGGACGTTTCTGAAATTGATCCTCCTCATTTGAAGCCTGAAACTCATTGTTTGATGGGACAGGCCTGAATACAAAACGCTCTGATGAAATTTATGTTCATATTTTGAAGGCCCAGATCTATATTCTAAGGAGTCTGAAGCCATATATTTTTTTTCAGGAACAACTCTTTCCTTTTCTTACTCTTCCAGCAAATACCATCATAGCCTATATATTCAGAGTCTAAGAGATGAGGGAGGAAGAGGGAATTTTTCGGTTTTAAACATCACTATGCAATACTTGTAGATTAAATCATGGAAAAAACATTCCAGAAGAAGATTACAATCTGATGCAGATGGGAAAAGCAGCACAGCCAGGCAGGGTGAGGAATGTTATCAGAAACGCCTATTTGTATCTCATGGTCCAGAGTACAAAAGTAGAAACATGTTTCCTTTAAATACACAGAAATCAGAATTCTTTCTGAGATACGATAATATTGGAAGACTCCACCAAAAAAGGGGAAGCTGTTTTTGAGCAAATCAAGGCCAGATTTTCCAAGCAGAGTGTCCAGCCCTGAATGCCTGAGAGGTTAAACACAAAACCTTTGGGAAGAGATACAAGAAGAGAGATGCAAGGACTTGCACAGACAGGGGACTGGACTAAAACATAGCGCTCAGATAGAATTTGGTAACAGAGTGGATACAAGGGTAATGAAGACAGACATACAATATGAAGGCAACAATTAAGAGGAGGTATAATAGAATAGAAATTTGGGGAAAACGAGAGGAACACAAACTGCTTTGCTTTGCCCAGTTGAATTTCATGGAGTCACAAGGCATCCAGTGTGATTTACTAACAGGCTGCTGAAGGCACTCGAATCTCAAACTGTCTCCCAATTTGTTATGAAATAACAGCTGGCAGTAAACAACGAACAGTGCTCACATGTTTCTAATGTATGGATGACACTCTCTAGCCTAGTTATACATATTCTACTCAATATAAATCTTCGATAGACACTGACCTGTAATATACAAGTACTGAAAACGGATGTACGCACTGAGAAACTCTACAGGCAAGCATAACCCGTAAATGCCACGTGTAGCAGAAGACATTGTTTTAAAACTGGGTGTGTCAGCCTGATGATATGACGGGTTTATATGTTCAGAAGATTGAAATATTGCAATATTTTTTCCCTCACATGTTCCCTTCAACACTTTTGCACCAATATGGGCTAATCAGCCACAGATCTTCAGCTGGCACATATTAGCATAAATTCATTGACCTCAAGCCAGTGCCTGAAGACTGTTTTTCAGCTGCATACAGTCTCCCACTCTACTTACCACTGCCTGAAGAGCAGGGAGAAAGCATCACCTTCTCGTACAGCCACAGTTTCTGTTTCTCCTCTAATTAAGTCCTTATGGGCATTTTAATATACAGGTAGCACTGATTATTACACAAGGCACTTTTGATGGTGTTACACACACAATATTCCCTATGACATTGGCAAATGCTTCTCTCTGTTCCCTCCTTACTGATAGGAAAGGGTAAGAATTAAGCATAGTGGCACTATCTTGGCTATAAATTAAGTCCAAACTAGCAGTAGGTGGGACTGGAATCCGGAAATACCTAGTTCCTTGCTCCCATCTGTATTGGGTTTGCATGGCAACGTTTTAGTAGCAGGGGGGCTACAGGGGTGGCTTCTGTGAGAAGCTGCTAGAAGCTTCTCCTGTATCCAACAGGGCCAATGCCAGCTGGCTCCGAGACAGACCTGCCACTGGCCAAGGCTGAGCCCATCAGCGACAGTGGTAGCACCTCTGGGGTAACATATTTAAGAAGGGGAAGAAAAACTTGTGCATCAGCAATTGCAGCCAGAGAGAGGAGTGAGAGTATGTGAGAGCAACAACTCTGCAGACCCCAAGATCAGTGGAGAAGGAGGGGGAGGAGGTGCTCCGGGCACTGGAGCAGAGACTCCCCTGCAGCCTGTGGTGAAGACCATGGGGAGGCAGGCTGTCTCCTTGCAGCCCATGGAGGTCCACGGTGGAGCAGATATCCACCTGCAGCCCTTGGAGGACCCCACACCGGGGCAGGTGGATGCCCAAAGGAGGCTGTGACCCCATGGGAAGCCCGCGCCAGAGCAGGCTCCTGGCAGGACCTGTGACCCCGTGAAGAGAGAGGAGCCCATGCTGGAGCAGGTTTGCTGGCAGGACTTGTGACCACATGTAAGGGACCCACGCTGGAGCAGTTCCTGAAGAACCGGAAAGGACTCATGTTGGAGAAGCTTGTGGAGGACTGCCTCCTGTGGGAGGGACCCCACACTGGAGCAGGGGAAGAGGAGCATAAGGAGTCCTCCCCCTGAGGAGGAAGGAGCAGCAGAGACAACGTGTGATGGACTGACCACAACCCCCATTTCCCATCCCCCTGGGCCACTGGTGGGGAGGAGGGAGAGAATTCGGGAGCGAAGGTGAGCCCAGGAAGAAGTGAGGGGTGGGGGAAAGGTATTTTAAGATTTGTTTTTATTTTCTCATTGCCCTACTCTGATTTGATTGGCAATAAACGAAACTAATTTCCCCAAGTTGATTCTGGTTTGCCTGTGACAGTAATTGCTAAGTGATCTCCCTGTCCTTATCCTGATCCACAAGCCTTTTGTTATATTTTCTCTCCCCTGTCCAGCTGAGGAGGGGAGTGATAGAGCGGCTTTGGTGGGCACCTGGTGTCCAGCCAAGGTCAACCCACCACATCATCCACACAGCAGACCACATTGTCACCTCAGGGAAAATAAAACTTCTGTCTTAATGCATTAAGTAAAGGCTGAATCTAGTCCATTACCTCAGTGAAACATTTAGGGAAAAACAGTACTGATTTGCCATATTAAGCAATATCTTTGTGCAAAATTCACAATTGCTAGCATTTCCCTGAGCTTTCAGTACCCAGTTACTATGAATGTTGTTCTTTTCTCCAGATAAATATTGATAGTTCATGGCCAATTGTTTGGATTGCAGCAGTACATTTTAGCTGCAGGATTCAGGCTGGATTCTGTTTTGGGGGTGTGCATGCCTAGAGCTAATAACAGAGGTTGGCCCTGGGAATAAACACACTTCTGAGCATACAAAACCTGCCAGATTTTGTTTGACTCAGAGTATTAGATAAAATTGTGAGTTCATACTAAACCTACCTTCTCTGCCCACAAGCTAGAAGACAATTGAAATAGTTTTAATAGCGCTGGGAGCATGACATGGCCTGCTGAGTGCAGGCAAGCTGAGAAGGCAGGTTTTGTTTCAGGCTGAACAACCTGAAAACAGCTAGCTCTCACCATCAGAGCACTCACCTGCAAGGCCTGGACAGGAGGGAGCTCAGACAGCTCCTCATTATGGTCCCAAGATCAGCTCTGAGTCTAGGGGAGAACTCTGTACTCTTCACAAATTTTATTTCTCTCACACTATTATTATTTTTCAAAATAAAGGGATGTAATTCATTATCATAAGAAACAGTGCCATTTCAAAGCTAAGGAAAAGGACGGACCCTTTTTGAAACATGCTCTGCATATTTCTCCACTGGCCAACTGACGCTATCTAAGAAGTATAGACCTACTAGCTAAGGCCTAGGGGAGAAGAGCAGGGTCCTCGAAGGCTTGCAGAGCAGCAGAAACCTGGGAGGCAGGGAGGGAATGCTCTGCTGATCCCTGCTGAAGAGCACAGCAGATGAATAAAAGGCATCAGTGGATAGACTGAAACCTGCTCAGACCATATTCACTACTTTTAGCATGTCAGTGAGCTTTTAACTTTGGAAAAAAAACCCGAACCCACAGGTACAGCATAAGATGAAGGAAATTACATAGTTGTAATAATGTGTAAAATTCAAGGTAGACTAATCATCTTAAATTTGCCTGAGACAAAGGGTCACCACAAATTAGGGCAACACATTACAGCATGGGGATACAGAAGTCGGATGAAAGGGATGGGACAGGAGAGTTTCTATTTTCTAGGAGGACTTTGTAGCCTTTTTGGTGGAGAAAACCTCAAGAGCAAGCTGCAGTGCAGGTGAGGCAGGAGTGGTTGGCCAGAGTGGGCTGTGGGCAGGTCACACAATGGGGTTAGCACAGGCATGGATGAGGCCTTGCTATCCAGAATAGCAGGGAATAGCTCTGGGGTCCACAGTCACCACCTGTGTGTAAGGAGATGTTACAGGAGATGAGAAATATCTGCTCAAGAAGTCAGAGATGAGGGCTTCAGATGACTCTTGGTACATTCTAGGAAGGGAGTGCTTGGTTATTCTCCAGTGTCCTGTCACCTTGCTGCTGTCCTTTCCTCCCGTTAATCATGTACTGTTTTGTGAATCATTTGACTCATTATTTATGATTGAAGAAGTACAGTTAATTGGGCAAAGTTTAATATCTGTGGCTTTCATGTGAGGAGCCAAACCAGTGTTCATTAGTGACCCCCTAGATCCTGAACCCAGGCTTTGCGGCTACCAACGCCAAATCCACCTGCTCCCAGCACTTCCCAGCATCAGTCCCAGCAATACGAGTATTCAAAAAAAAAAAAAAAAGGCAGCTATATTATCAACACCCAGGAACAAACTTCTTCCTCAGAAGACAACCTCTGTGAATGTCAAAGATAGCATGGGTTTCCTTAGCTCTCTCAGCTTGCTTGTTTCAGTGTTTGTTACACTAGCATGCTGAATACATGACATTGGTGTGTTTATCCTCTTATAAAACACTGTTCAACATCTATGAGCATGTTCCAGTTAGGTATCCATAGTACAGCTATAAAAATTCCTTGTTAATCTCAGTCATCATTTGAAAACAACAACTAAAAATAAATCTAGAATACCATCTCAATGAACTCAAATCCTGTGTATAGCAAAAATAATTATTTTACAGCATGTGGCATTTACATTTTCTTTCAGGTGATATTACAGTAGTTTATACATTCATTATGGTGAACAAGTTTTTCCTAGTATCCTCAATAGTAAAACAAGCATTTCTGATTAGATGACCTCAGCTACCTACAGCTCTCATACACTAAGTATAAAGTAATACAGAGTGATCCCACAGAGGCTGAGTAGGATTTTAATTACAAGTTTGGTATATATGTCTAGATTCCTTTCTTAAGTAAATCCAATGAATTCAGGGACATGCTTCTATATGATGACATGTTTATATTTAGGATGCTGTAAAATTCCTCTAGCACTTTTGCTCTGGAGAATCTTAAAAATTACAAAAGGCTGTGATATTGTGATGAATAAACACCCTTAAAATGTACATCATTATGAGTATTGCCTCTAACGACTGTATTTTTATGACAGAAGATATATTCAGTAAATATTCATTCTTACCACAAGACTGCTGTCCAGAGAAAGTCTTTTCCCAAATTCCCTTTTCTGTAGCTGTCTCTTTCTCTCCATAGCTGAGGTTATTTGTTTTCCTTTTGATCAACTAGAAACATCAGACTGTTTCCATCATCACTGCAAAAAAAAATTAAATGCATGTTTCAATATCCTACTTAACAGTTTCCGTCTTTCATCATTAACTTTGTAATAACCCAGCAGCTAATGACTTTGTGTCTACAGCAGGCTGTGTTCCCGGAACAAATTTTCTATGCCAAAAAAGCTAAACTCTCCAGACAGAAATATTACCAATATGTTTGGGTCAATTCTCAAAGAAAAAAAAAAAGTCTGCTACTACTGTCTTTATCAATACATCCCATGTTTTCATAGTCTCTTCTGAACTGGGCTGGGTGATGGATTTGCAGAGCCAATGAACTACCTGGGGCAAGAGAGGGGGAGGCAGGGAGGGAAACAGTTCGTTTCACATTAATTGCACTCCTCAGTAAGCCCTGCTTGTTGGCTGCTACTATGATGTACAAATTTTGGACCTAATCCTGAAGAGTTCTAAAAGCTTTCAACTCCCGTTATCCTTAATGAGAGACAAATGCCCTCAGCCCTTTCCTTACATTTTTAAGGTCAAAGATTCTGCTGTGATAATCAGACAGTGCCACTGCCTGTACAGAATGGCCGGGGAACTTCAAAACTGGAAAGACTAAGAGCTTTACAGGGTGAAGGGTTTGGTTATTCCTGGCTGATGGTTTCTACTAAAACCAAGCCACAGCTTATATAAGTAACAACTACCAGCTCTCCCTTTTCCTAAAGGTTCCTGACGATATATGTATTTGAAAGTTTTAGCTTGTATTTTAAGGTAATATTTACTGTGTGTGATTCAGGAACATGGGCAAAGCTAATGAATTTATTCAGGATTTACAGGAAGTAGTAGAATAATAACAGAAATCAGAATCTAGTCGAAATTAAGGCAGGCAGATACGCTCATAAATACAGAACAAAATACAGGAATTTTCTCCAGCATCTCATAGTGACTGCATTTACTGTATCAGAGGGCAACACGATATATCTCTTAATCTGGGCTAACTCCCATTAAGGGCAAAGAGCTTTCACTACAAGAATTTGTCCACATTTTTTAGTCAAGATTTGATGTGGAAGCCTATTTAAAAACATAATTCTAGTAAGGCTGAGATATTCATACAGCGCTACTTAATGCTAAACCTAGAGAAATTCATTGCATTTGACCGAAGACCAAGACTAAGCAAAAGACAAATCTGTCTGTTTCTGATCCTTTTTATTTTTGGCAAATAGCGCCTTCAGTCACAAACAGCCAGGTGATGCATGAATACTACTGGGCTTGGCTGTAGGGTAATGCAGCTGGCGTTCCCAAAAGAAGCCCTGCATGTGCCCTCCAGATGTACTTACGTGCCTGTAGAGAGATTTGACTTCTCATGCACCTGTGAACAATCTCATCTGTTGCTGTGGCAATATCAAGTAGACAGAACCACCATGACTCTTTCCCCAAGTTGTCCCCAAATGCTCTGCCACAAGGGCACACAGGAGCCTGAACGTGGGCCAAGCACCGGCTGCCTGCGAGGAGAGCAGGATGCCCCAGGCAAAGCCTCTGAAGCCAGCTGGAATCCAGAGGGCTTCCCAGAGGCACACAAACTAGGATCACTGGGAACAATGTGGGCATCACAACTGGGACTGCTCTTGTAAAACACTTCCCATGTGGAAACGGTAATTGGTCCGGCTACCAAGCCATTCAGTGCTAAATTCAGCCTTCTATTAAACAGCACCTGGTGTCCTCTACACTTGTTTTGTACTTCTGGTTTACACTTATGCAAGACCAGAATTCAGGCCATTTTCTCCAAAATGGATAAAAATTAGCCTCTATACACATTCATCTAAAGAACACATGCAATGAGAACACGTACACACAGTGGTAGGAAAAACTCAGTTATTGCACTGTGATCATTCCTTCCTTGTGGATTTTTTTTTTTTTCCCAGGTTTACCTGTAAGCCCTTGCTTCCTTTCTGTAGTACCAATCCTGAAGCTACACACAGTATTTAATTCAGCTAATAAGGAATCTCAATGGTGTGCTATCACATAATTACCATTGTTTCCTGATTAGCTATCATGTCTCAAAAGAAATACCGCAACAGAATTGAACAAACACAGAGGCAATGTATTACACTGTTCTTGTGATTATGCCAGAAATTAGTAAAAGAAAGACCTTACGTAATCTTTATATCATTCTTCTACGCAATCATCATGCCTGGAGAGCGTAGCTTCCACCAAGGGAGATTTTGTTGATCAGTGAGCACAGAACCACTTAGGAGTGAGCTAGTGAGACCTACAGTTGGAGCCGGTTACCCCAGTAGAAGGTCAAGTATTTAATACGAATAAGTGCCTGAAGTTTCTGTCTGCAGGTATTTGGTGAAACCACCCCAAATCCTAGTTTAGAAGTAAAAGGAGAAAGGATTATTATTAATTATTCCTATAGCTTATATGCTATGCTGCCTTGGGCACTTCAAGGAGTGGATTTACTGAGGTCCTACCTAGCACAGCACGTGGACCTACTCACGTACTGGTGAAGCAGCCTCAGACTTGCAGACTCCACTCCTTCCCCCCACACACACCATGGAAGCTCAAATCTCTGGGCACGTTACCATTAGCAGGCTGTCATGGACCTCTCCTGAAAAGTTAACAACCTAAGGCTGAACCCACTTAAAACTTTGAATCAAAGGTAATGATCAGACAAGATAATACAGTACATCACCTGTACCAACATATGCTGGTGCCTCAAAGTACCCAACGCAGGAGGCCTTTAAAGAAAACTGATCATCAGAGTGAAGTACTTAACAAAAACAGAACAAGTTTCCATCTTGAAATGGTCGGGTTTGTGCATCATACTGCTTGTCACAGAGAAAAAATAACCCTCCCAGGTAAATGTCTCTTCCTCTGAGACCAACTAAAAGACTAACAACAATTCAAAATGGAGATAATACATCCCCCAGGAAGCTCAGCAGAGGAGAATGGTCATCCAGATGGAACAGTCTTGAAATGTAAAAGCACTGAGAATCAGTTTGCCCAATCATCAGAAATACTATTTTTGTGTTACCAAGAGAACAGACTGTAGAAATTTATCTGCCTTCCCTGACCAATTTACTTGTTGATATCTTTACAGCAGAGACCCCAGTGATCAGCATTCAGACCTTGACTGTCCCATTTAGCTTGGCTGAACTGTGACCTGCTGCAAAATCACTTCTGATGTATGGTGTCTTCACTGATACTGCACTCACCTACGTACGTTGCCAAATCTTTGGGGGCACATCTTACAGTTTGTTGTGCTGCAGGAAATTTTCCCGCTGTAGGACCCTTCTCTAAGGGACTATAGACTTCATCTGTGCCGAGCACATTGTAGAAGGCACCAAAGTTAGAGGCACTCAGCGATTAAGCCTGTATCCTCAAGAAGTGTACAGGGATCAGTCTAACACAATGCACGTCCCAGATGTTTGCCTACTGTCTTCTCAGTTTTGCATTGAGCTCAGGGAAGAAGGTTTTGTATGGACAGAGAAAAACCTCTCAGGGAAGACCTAAGCAGGATCTTGCTTTAATGCAGTATACCCTCAGTGTTCATAAAGCCAGCAAGCCAGAGGCATCAGCTTGATTATACATCCTAAAGCGCAGTATTATTAGTACTCAATACAAGAATGTTCATTACTTCAGGAGATGGCTCTAAAACTATGCCCTGGAGAAATGGTGTGATTAACATAGAAAAGCACTCTCTAAAATCTATGCAAGAAATTTCTTGGATTATATCATCTTCTTCATTTCTAGCAGTAACAAAGGATGATTGATGTATATTGCTTCAGCTGATGAAAATGTATAACATTATATTCCTTAGATAAGCATCCAAGATATTTTCAGATAGTTTGAAACTGCAGTTACATTTCAACAGAGCTATGCCAACACATGCCAGCTGGGAACTAGCACACAGTATCTCTCTTTGGTAACTAGAAATGGACTGTATTTATTTTTCTGTCTCTTACAAATTAGCATGAATTTAGCAGTTATGACACATGACAAAAACGTCAGTGCTGCAAACTAGCATCCTTTCATTTAAAGTCAGGATAGATATAATGCAGCCTCCCCACGCTCTGCTTTGCACACCTTAACGCTGCCAGAAGGCAAAACACCCCTAGGGCAGCAGCATATTCCCTCTCAGCAGTCTGCTTGTCTTTCTGAGGTGTTAACGAGAGGACA
The DNA here is from genome assembly GCA_009819775.1 of Phoenicopterus ruber ruber. Taxonomy (NCBI): domain Eukaryota; kingdom Metazoa; phylum Chordata; class Aves; order Phoenicopteriformes; family Phoenicopteridae; genus Phoenicopterus; species Phoenicopterus ruber. The sequence goes on from CM020220.1 coordinate 35,697,821, forward strand.
GGTTTTGTGATGTGGACATCAAACTCTTGGGTAACGGAAAGAGGCCAAAGTTATGCAGTGATCACCTTTAAGCACTATTTTCTACTCCGATAGCCCTGCTTGCTCGACAGCCATACTTTAAGACTGAAAGGGAATAACCAGAACTGGAGAAGGAAAATAATATCACTAGCATAGGTCAGGAAACAGCTATGAGAAAGTAAAAATTGTCATCAATGCAAATGTTAGTTAGAATGAACAGGCGACCTAAAGGTGAAAGATTTTATATCTCATTACCAATCTCTGGAGTGATTCAGTTTCCTGAGAATCTAATTGAATTGAATCTGTCATTGTCCGGCTGTGTTTCTTTTGCCAGCTCTGGTGCTAACACCAATGTGTGTATGCTTGCTTTTGTTGTGGTATTTGTAGGAAAAGGAGTAGAAATAAGTACAGTACACTTTGTCTGGACCTTCTCACAACTGGAAGAAAAAAAAAGATTCCAGAATTATGGGCTTGATGTGTATTCAACAGATCAAAGATTGTTCAGGTATATAAAATCACTACATTTATCTTCCCAGGCATAGGTCAGTCAAAAATGCTAGGTTTGTACTAAGCTTTTTGAGTTATTCCCTTGTTTTTTAAAATGGTAGAGTGTTCAAACCATCAGAGCAGTAACAGCAGAAAACCCCACCTTCACAAAAGATGAGAAAATTCTGCCTAGCGATTAAAAGTGAGCCATGAAAATGGTTTCATTACCACACCCCTATCTCTCCCTGTCATGGTATTTAGCCTGGTCATGACTCTAAGTGATGAAGTGAAAAAATAATTCCAAAATTCTTTTGAGCTGATGTTTCAAACTTCAGCGCTTGGGAAACAGAAGACTACAGCGACATCTGCATTTATGCAACCTGAAACTTAGCTAAATGGTTTTTGTTTCACCCACAGCATATTTCATAGCCATGCTGTAAGCAGGGCCTGGCTGCCTAATGCCCAATACTCCCAGGTATTTGCTTAGACTGGTCAGCAGTTTGTTAGCACTAATGTATGCATTGTACATTCACACCCACTGGATTAGGTTGCTATTTAGATAAGCAAGCTGCATTTTTGCAGAGAGGGAAGGAGAATGTGCCATGTGCCAGCATTAATGAGTTAATTAAATTAGAAAAATTCCAGTGCAGGAACCTAAAATGCTTAGATAAGTAGAATACTATGGGAATTACAAGGCAGCAAAACCGGCACTGCTGTACCACTCTGCCTATACATCTAGATATTCTGACTGGCTTTAGAAAATGATATTAAAACAAAATATGTCAAGTCAGTCAGAAAACATCTAGATAGAAAGAGACTCTTTCCTAGTCCTCGTTTTTTGTTTTTCTGTGGGATAATTCATTTTGATATACTCTGAATTTCTTACAATCTCTAAAACTGCTCCAAAGGATATCGGAACTGTACAGGCAGCACACAGAACCAGCCATGCCCTGCAAGTTATTTTGTGATCCAAAACACTCCCTAACCCAGTAGTCCTCTAATTCTGGTTGAAAACTGTCCAGTGGTCATCCACAAGGCCATGATAAAGTAGCCCCAAGGAAGCGTGGGAAGGGCCACAGCAAGACAAGGAACTGTCTCATCTTTGCTGTGATTTTAATTAAGTATGATGACACTGACACATGGCAGTCTACAAAGAAACTGAAGGTTGACTAATTGGAGAGCCAAATGCTACAGATCTCTCCTGCCCTTACCCCGTCCCTTGAAAGGGAATCAGTAGAGCACGTAGGATGTTCTCATGCAATTTTTGACTGGTGATCCCTTGCCAGCAAAGAACAGAATCTTAATACAATGTTCTAGAAACACAGCGTTTAAAATAAAGCATCTCAGCTACTAATTCCACCCTGTTTCAACCACAGTTTTCAATATACATTTATGCTTTCTTCATGCAAGATAATCTTCCATTTATTCAGCAAACTAAACAACCAGTAAAGCTTTCTATAGCATTACTTCTAGGATTTAAACAAGTTAAGATTAAGGGCTTAAATCTAGCAAACCTATCAGTGTGCTCAAAATAATACCAGGAATTTCAATAAATCAGAAAATAAAGAATATGGCATTAAAGATGTTATTACTACGACAGCTGTCAACATGAATTGCATGAGAAGCATTTAAAAGATTTATATCTCAGTATCTCAACAGGTTAATTAAATGGATGCATGCATTCATTTAAGAGGATAAGGTGGGTTGCAGTGACATAAAATGAGAGGGCACAAGATTACGTTCTTTCAGCATTAACAAGAACAGGTTGAACCGATATCATTTCCGTATTCTGTAATAAGCATGATTCATCCATTGCCATTTTCAGCTCTCATTTTCTTTCTGGCAAAAAAAAAAAATTCTATGAACATTTATAGACTAACATAATCAAAGCTTTAACCTTTTCAGTGTTTTCTATTTGGATTGGCTGTCCATTTTTATCGTGGGGTTCCAGGGCCATGCCGCAGGGAGGAGAAGAATCGCCAGTAAATTACACCAAAGAATGCTGGAAAGGTCAAAGGATTACCGTCCCCTGTTTGCTTTTATGGGACATATGAAGCATTCATATCATGCAATAAAATTACCGAGACAAAAATGATGAAAGATAAGCAGACAGAAAGCATGAATCTGTTAGGATAGCAACTGATTGGCATGGAAGAAAAGGATATATTACAGTGTTATCATCAATAAAAAATAGATTATGACAATGGTGTTTGTGTGTCCTTAGTTTCTGCACTGAAATCAAATCCTTCTGAATGTTGCAAGACCTGTAGCCAAGAAAAGGATATCCAAGCAAAACTGAGGCTATTCAGGCTGAAGAAAACATTAGATCCAAAGCTCGCATTTCTTGGGTGAGTTTCTAACCACTCATTGTTCTATATTATTATTACTATATACTATTACAAATTATGTGACATGAGTTATTATACAGTAAAGATGGATTCCCTTAACCATTGAGCCTCTTCCAGCAAAGTTTTGCAGTCTAGGCTGTTAATCTGCAAAAGGCATGGTCCAAACACAGCTACAACATCAGTTGCCTCGGGGGGCTTCAACACACATTTGTCTCCCTTGAGAGCCACAGCTGAGCTTAGGTCAGGAAGGGGCAGTTCCAGACACCTGGAGAAGCTGAACTCCAGAACCTGAGGAAATTTCACTGAGGGAAATGCTACTATTCACACACTTAAAGGGTTATGTGGAGTTTTTGAGGTTCAAAAACAAATGTCCTATTTATATCCCAATAACAATGCCTCTGGCATTTTGTGGCTTAAAGCTGGTAAATATGAAATGCTGGATGCAGCTTCTGTAATCTAGTACATCATTATTAGAGCTAGTTGTTTCCTATGGTAAAATGGCTGGCTGGCAGCAGAGCGCCAAACAGGAATCTCATTAGGTTTCAAACACTGAATTACAAATCTTAATCAGAGGAAGTGGCATCCAGTTTAGGAGGCCAATAAAGATAATGTACCAAATTCATATGTGTTCATCTAATATGTTGCAATGTTCAGAAAAATGAATGCGATTAAATCAACATCCAAATTGGTCTGACAGACAACTAACTGGATGGAAGAATTTAAAATATACAGTCAAGTTTCCTACTTTTTGCTCAGTTTGATTTGTGTTTCCTTCTCATTTTTCTTTCATTGGTGTAAACCAAGGCACTACTCAAGAAAGTCCAAGAATTTCAAACCTACATGTAAGACCTGTATCAGATTCTCTGCTGTAAGCAATGGTGGATGGCCAACTCAATTTTTGAAACTAGAATTAAGAGCTTGTGAAATGTGCCTAAAGATCCCCTCTTCTCTGAGACAGATGCATTTCAGTCAGCATCTCTTCTGCCTGCCCATCTGTCCTAACCATCGTCCAGAGGGACCACTAAAAATCATCAGTTCTTTGTGCACGCTCCACCCCTTCCACCTGCACTGCTGAAAGGGATGATGGCTGCAAAAGTCAAAGGATGGCTCCGTGATCTGAACACAAGCCCGCCAGACAGCAGACTGAATCTACTTAGGAGCTTTTTGTCACTATCACCTCTCTTGTTTCTCATTCACTCATTTTGTAGTTTGTGCACAATGAAGTATTTTGCTACAAACATTTTCTAACAGTACGTTTTGGTGAAGGAAAGCAGCTTTGCGAGATGAAGCATTCTAAACGAATGCTACTCGGTTTGGTCCTCCCCAGCAGCAGAGATGAAAGGAATGAAAGATCATTTATTTACTGATGTATTCCAGCTCATGGATATAAGGAATTATTAAAATCATCTTAACTTAGTGATAGCGTTCAGACATCTGGTTTTACTCCACAGAGCACTGGGTGACACTTCAAAATGTTCGCGTGGCTCAAAGGAAGACTCTCAGTATAAAATAAGCATTGTAAAAATATTTCCTCAGTTACTAGTAACATCTTCAGCACCCAGCTCTGCACAGCCTCCTTAGATAACCAGTCATTTACATCAGAGGGAATATTTCAATGTCTAGACTGCAGAATTTGTTTCTAATGAATCTGGGGCTTTGTGGGTTGTAACATGGTGTCTCACATTTCACCTTGCTGTACAGGGACTCCCAGTGGACCAGGGCCTATCCTTACATTACAATAACTTTATAATGAAGGTATTAGTTCAATAACAGCGCAGAAAAGAAGCTGAATCAAGCTCATAATCCCTTTCTGTCAAATGAAAAATAAGGGAGGATAAGGCACAGTAAAATATATGCCATCTCTCCATGATCCAGGAAGAGGATAACTGAGAAAGGGCTCAACTTGTTTATCTGCATAATCTGTAAATAGCCCCTCCACCCCACCATGACTAAGTCCACCCTGGAGAAGAACAAGAGGAGAAAGACAGCGTCGATCTCTTCCAGTCCCAGCCAAACCAGAACTGAGCTCCTGGTTTGAAAGAACAGCCTGTAGCAGGGGAACGAAGCAAGAACATGCAGCCCCATTAGGCTGAGCAGCTCCAGGTGCTTCCCACACAGGACACTGCATATTTTTTATCAGAAAAATTCCTCATATATTACCCAATTTGCTGTGCAAAATACCTTCACCGGGTCCTGTAATCTCTACAGTTAGGCCAGCTATAACTACAGCTGCAGCTCCTTGGACTCTGCGGTCACCTCTGTTCACTGCTACAGACAAGACACATAAAAAAGATGCAGTACTGGAGCTGAATTTGGAGGTGTCAGAACTAACTTAGCTCCTGTAAGGGCGAGCGCTACAATCCTTCAGCTGGCTCCCTAGCTGTTCAGCCTTGGCAGAAGTTAGAAGTCTACTCTAATTTCAGCCGACCTAACATCACCCAAGGATCAGACCCAAAGGAATTCAGCTCCAGCGTTCCCAAACACACTTCAGTGACATCTCTCCTTCATGCTCATGCTCACAACAGAAAGGCAACAGGTTACGACACAGCTCTACCACCTCCAGTTTTGTTGGGGGATTTATTCCCTATACATCAATGAGCATACATAAAGAAAAACTCCAGAGAGATTTTCCCCAGCTAATTCAAAATCACTTTATTCTTACACAAGAGAGGATGTAGGACTGGGGGATATCAAGTCCGCAAAATTAAAAGGAACAGATACACATTGATTAAACTCCATTTTCAGCTTATGGCCAAGAAAACTATTATGAAAATGTTAAAAATGAAAGATGTTCTGTCCTCATCCATATTTCCTTAGACAGTGACAGAACAGTGAACAGTGCCAGCATACCAAGCAGCCCTTCAATTCTTTTTTCTCTGCAATTCTAGAGCAATCTCACCTCAAATGCTGAATTCTGTTCTGGGCCAAAAGCATATAGACAAACTTGATGGAATTCAGACAATAACAGCAAAGACAATTAAAGTATTGGCTTGGTGGGAAACAATGAACAAGTCCCTTCATAGTAGTTTCAAATAATGACAGAGAGGAGACTAAAATGGGAAGGAATGACCATCAACGCAAGTTTGAGGGACATATACTAACGCTAGTGACAGTGAGGAATTGATTAAGTTATTGACAATAGGCTGAAAAGAAATAAAGGGGGGGAAATGATGCCGAGTACCTGAAGAAATTACGTAAAGTGAAATCCAATACAGATTGATTCCCAGAGAATCAAAGGAACATGTGTCATACAAAAAAAAATAAGGCAGGATGAAGTACAATAAAATACACTGAAAGTGAAGATGCTGCCAGGAATGAGTTGTCTGAAGACCTTGATGGGGAAGAAAAGAGCCCTGTCTCCCTTTCTTCTCAGAGTCTCTCTTTATACATTGCAGTGGTTGATCCACATTAGAGACAATTAGAGTGAAAGGCTTTGGGTTTGGGAGGGGGGGAGCCACTCCATCCTTCCTCCCGTGCAGTCAGCTGCTGGCAGCGCTTACTCGAGTTTCTCAGTGTGAAGACTGGCTGTCACACACTGATTTCTAATTTTTCCATCTGCCAGAAACTTAATAAAAATGTAAATTAAAAAACATTCATGAATTTCCTACTTAAAAGGTTCATAACTCTCCTATGTTTTATGTCATTCTACCAGTCCTTAACTCATCTGCACTCAGTTCTACCAAGTGAAATGGGAGGGAACATATAGTCTGCCATCACAGATAATAATCTGATGTATTGGGATTATGGATACAGTACTATCCAGAAAATATTAGAAAGAGAGGAGGCATACTATTAAAATTCTCTAGTCTCTCTCTCTCAAGCATCTGTCTGTTTAGAATGCGAAGTAAAAATCATTAAACTACCAAAAGTAGCACAAAAGAAAACGTACTGACATTTCAGAAGTTTGTCATTCACTAAAATCTGAAAGATATTTTAGCTTGCAGTAGCAACAGTTGGGTTGGCACAGGATTATTCTTCCCACTTTTTTTTATAGAATTCAAGTTAATGCCTCAAATGGGATTTCCGCCCCCCCCCCCCCCCCCCCCCAGATTATTTCTTGGAAGTAATGCCGTGCAGGTTTAGATAAAGCTTTTAAGATTATAGTTAATGCACCTCCAGTCTTGGAATAACCAAAGTTATTCAATATTACTATTTAGCTTGAATTTTGGCTGGAAAAAAAAAAAAAGGCATTTTTAGTGGGGAAAGGGAAAGCGTTAATACACTTGTGTGTTCTAAATGATCCACTTTGAATTTTAAAATGCATTTTGAGACTAAATATAAGATTTTTAAGTATTTTGTTCTGCATAAAGTTTATTAATTGGGGCAGGGGGTAGAAATATTTTTGGACACAAGCAAGGAAGAAAGAAAGCGTGCTTGGTTCATTTCAGGTAAGCCCTAAGTGTTTGCCCATATTTTGAGTTGGATCCCTGCTCGAGTGGGTGGTTTAGGTTGATTCACTAACTTTCGCTGTCTCAGTTTCTCCACTATATTGTGAAGGTAATAATATATAGTATATATAAGCACCACTGACAGAATAATTCCTCTTTGTCAAAGAGTTTAATAGTGAAACTTTCTATTAGTGCTGCCTCTCTGTGTCATGACTTTTCTCTATCTACCAGATGAGTACATCACTACACACCCAAACAGGGGAATGATTCTTTCTCCAAATTCTGCACGATGCAGCAGAAGATACTCAGTTCTCATTCACCTCTTGGCTTTTCTGTCAAAATGAATCTGATTGTAGAAATGCAGCTACGACAGAATTAAATTCAACAAAAAGGCAGAGAAGAGTTTGCCACCAACCAGCTGAAAGCAGCTATGTAGGCAACGAGCCAGATATCCTCAATTCCCTCCACAGGTTTAAACCCAGCTCTCCTGCAGGACAAACCAGGAACCACTAAAGCAGCATTTTTAAAAAAAAAAAACAGAGCAGGCCCCCTTTTTCCTGTAATAATTGGGGGTCTTATGCAGGATGCTGCAGCCTTTAGTGCTGTTCACCTTTGGTTTTCCCTGTTGGCTCATAGTGATGTTACCTGGAGCTATCAGAGAGAAGAGAACCTATAAATAGGACTCCAGGAAGGGGAAGGGAAAGAAAGGAGAAAGCCAGGTGGGGTCTTCATGGGACCTCTTTGCCCAAGGATGTGTCCTAAACCCACAAGATGGTGTCATATCCTTCCTGTCTTCTTGGGTGAGGTTTCTTTGAGTTAAATCTTAACCTCTGTTTTGCCCCACACCTGGGTGAACAACCTCATCTCAGTTGAGTATGATAGGAGCTAAGGGGATCTAGCCTCCTACTGCTGCTGGTTAAGTTAGATACCTCGGGGCGGGGTGGGGGGGGTGGGGAGTGTCTGAAATATCCTCCCTGGAGTTATAAGATCTTGAACTATGCACCCAAGCTCAGAATCCCTCTGTAACGCACAGGATCCAAGCCTGGAGTTCAGGTAGAGACAAATAAGTAAAACAAGTAAAGAAAAACTTGCTTCCACAACAGGCAATAGCCAGTGGGTGAAAGTGAGACTTTAGTGCTCTACTAGGGAGACAAGACCCATCAGTAAGATTACCTCCCTGCCAAGAGCAACAAAAACATTACCTAGGGTTTGTGGTATATGCCTGCCTCTGCGCTGTCATGATGCCCATGGCTGTGTACCTTATGAACCATTCCTTTCTCAGGGCTCTGCTGAAAGCGATCATCCAGTCAATAAATTCTTATCAATGTCTGTTTAAAGCTTTTTCTTGTGACAGGAGATTTTTGTGGTAATCGAAACAAAAGCAATTCACTTGATTAAAGATTGGTAAATATAAATGACAGAAATGGTTTCCTATGAACATCATGATGTATTCCAAATCAATAACACCATGACAGAATTGCAGCTTAAGGGAAGGAAGTTATTAGTTTTAGGAAAGGCACATAATTAAATATAAGACAAGTCTACAGATTCTCAAGCAGAGAGGCAAGGAGAACAGCCAACCCAAGACTTTGTACATTGTGCTACTGTTGTCTCTTCTTTTCAGTTCATTTGGTGCTGTCTTTCATTTACTTGTGTAACCTTAAAATAAAGATCAAGATCTTAGTCTCAAATGTTAGGGCTAACAGCCAGTGACATAACAGAGAGCTGTTTATTAAAGTGTTAGACCAAGTTTCACTCTCCTTCAGTAGCAGCAGATGTTAAAAATCCTTAATGATTTAGCTGAACTTTTTGTAATTTCTAAATATTTCTCATGTGTAGCTGCAAAGAGCACCTAGGCATTTTACCACCAGCATAATATGGGGATTGGATAGATCTGGTTATTGGTAATTGGGATTTTAGCCTTTCACTTCTGGATCAGTGTTTCAAACTCGGACCAGTATGGTATTGAATAAAAGTAATTTCCATCAGCTGGCTGTTCAGTGACCTCTATGAAATATTACAAGTTGGTAGTGGACAGGTGTCTATATAATTAAAATACACTTCGCAAGCACAGTTGGCACCCTGGAATTTTCTTATTACGAATCTATAATCTGCTCCCCCCCAGCTCATAAATGGAAAGTATTCAGGAGCACTGAGATGTCATTGAAAAACAAGGAGGATACAGTGTTCTTTGTTAATCCCACAAACAAAGTACCTCTGTTTCTAGAGCAGTTTGAATCCCCAGACAAATGCTTTTGTGCACTGCGAAGATTATTTTTCAGGCTAATAAAACTCATGAATTAAAAGATCAACTTTAAAAACTGATAAAAACTGAGAGCCCTATAGGTTATATTGCAAGATCTCACAGCCAGCACTATGTATGGTGTTCACTGTAAAGAGAATGTATTTCCACACAGTGTCAACAAAGCAGAATCACCCAGGACATCCCACATATCCATGAATCTGCATTGAGTCAATATTCCCAGACATCCAGAGAACTCAAGTATTTTTGTTAGCCAAAAATACAAAAAGGGTTTCAATAGAAGAACGTATGCCCAGTCTCAACATGAGGTGGTTTCTCGGACTAGGAATCAAGGCAAGTTTTATGTTTCAGTAGGATTTGGGGGATGGGCAGAGGGAACAGCATAATATTTTATGGCTTTTGAATGACCAAGCCCATAATTAAAGCCTCAATCCTTTAATCTGTTTCTCTTCTTCAACCCATTCAGAGCTTTTGTCAGAGAACATGTGAGAAAAATGCTCTCCACTGTCTTTGCTTTCTTCTTAGACTAATTCTGAACTAAGCAAGGCAGAACACTTCAGGCTGAGGCCCTGTGACAGATGCAGCTTCGTAGAACTGTGGGATGTTCAGAGACTATCATGGAAATCTTTATGGACTTGCCATTGACTCACATCTTTGTCAATGACAGAAGTAAGGAAAACATTATATGGAATCCAAACAACAGGGAAGGACATTTAAGCACAGGTAAATCCCCAGTAGTGAAAATACACGTGCAAGACGTTTCATCTCTCTGAAAAGAAACATTGTTTGGTCTGACCTAGTTCAAGATGCTAAAAGATTTATAAGAATATAAAACAACAGTTGCTAAGCTTGGCACTGTCGTGCTGTAGGAGAAGGACTATGGATCCACTCGAGAAAAGAACTCTCATCTCAATGTAGGAACACAAAAGAGAAGAGATTAGTTAGCTCAAGAATCAAGTAACCTTAACTTTGTGAGAAGGTGAAAAAAAGAAAAGAATCACACAAAAAACCCCCAAGCAAACCCAAAGTTTTCCAATGGACCTACTAGATCCTACTGGGAATTTTCTTCTTAAACCGGTTTTCTCAGCCACTAATTTCCTCTGCAAGCGGCAACTGAAATATAGGGACAAAACTACTGCTAAGCAAATCCCAGCATTTACCCCTCCAGTCTCCAATTTATATGCATTAAAATTAGTCTGCTTTTTACATACATTTCAGACAGAATGTTTAAAAGGAAGATAAAAACAGGAATGTGTGGAATCAAAGCAAGTATTCACGCATCCATTTTTAACACATTTCCATCACATTGTCCAGAAGAACATCTACAACCTGCTTAAATTGAACCACAAACCCAAAAAGTTAAAAACTGAAGAGAGCCACCGTTAACAAATTGCAGATGCATGAGACTCATCCAGAAAGACCTCACAAATCAGCCATGAGGGGAAGAGAGAGCAAATCATGCAGAAACTATTTAATCAATGAGTAAAGACAATTATAACATCTGTTAATCTTTTGTGTAGGTTATAATTAGATGCTGCGGAGGAGTAGCCTTTAAGGGGGAGGCAGGGAATCCTTTAACATCTGCTAGAAGGGCAAACACTGTGCAATAAATGACTTTAAATGCAATCAGCAAAATGAGAGCTGTGCAGAGTTCACAAAAGGCCTGTATAAAAGATTGAGGATAACAAAATATTTTGCCAAAGGTCAACTCCTGCAGCACTAGAGCCTGAATAATGACTGCTAGTCTAGAGGCCACATCAAAAACAAACGTGATTGTACCTCTGAAAAACAATTCTTCTCTCATTTGTGTCATTATAGCAAAAGCACATGCTGCTGCTGTATATCACGTCAGCTTAATGACTTATTAGGGCTGTATCTATCAACCTTGAACATTTTAAAATAAACAGGTAGGTATGATGTATTTTAAAGACCAGAATTCAGTCTAATTAGACTGACACAGAACTGTTGTACTGTAAAAGTGATGTGACTCTGATTTTAAATAATTAATCATTCAGTAGCTTCTAAAAAATCCAATTATTTACTCATTTTGCCCTTGAAAACAACCATATGCTTTAAGCTGTTACTCACTGAAAATATGAGACCAAGAGGGAGTTGCTTTATCCAGTTTAACATGGCCCTCTACTGGCAAAATAACCCCCCAAAATCTTATCACTATGAACCATTTTATCAGATCATTTCAGAGCAGTTGAAAAGATCCTACATTTTACAGCAAAGTTACACCAAATCTGAGAAGACAGCAGCATAGATCAGAGCTTTAGGAATTTGCATAAATCAAGCCATCACTGAATCGCTCTAGAGTTCCCTTGCTGAGAGCACTACTTCCTTTTACCCAGCAGATGCAGCTCTGACCATCACGAGCGCTGAAGAAAAAAAAGCCAAGTGTTCATATCTGATGGAGCAAGTCATTTTAGAAGCAAATGCAATCCTTTTACTCATGTCAAGTTGCGCTGTATTCCTCAAGGAGTGCCACTGATTCCCAACAGGATCAATGCACACATGTGATTTCAGTTTGCACAATTAGGTAATACTTAGTATAGGCAAAGCAAGCACGATACAGTCCAGCTGCAAAAAGAATACTGTTCAAAATACAAATGCTAACTACTACCAAAAAGCAAGTTCACTGCGAAAGAATTCCTGCTTCCTTCTTTTCTCCACCATTACTGAAAATCCACAGTGGTGATTCACCACAGCTTCAATCAAAGTGAAGCAGACAATGAAATTCGCCTCTGTTGTTGCATGCAGTAATTAACTCTTCCTATTTGTATTATGTCAGAGCAACAAAGAAACAAAAGGATACGGTAAACTGTTGAATTTAACAATTTAGATAACGATGAATTATAATAATCAATTAGCACTGTCAAAGAACATAATTTGTGACATGCATTTGATTCTGCACAGACCTATTGTGCGTGCGCGCTATCCAAGGCTAGTTTGGCTCTGGAAAACAAATAGTGTTGTCCTGTGGAAAGCTTATCAAACATACAGTTTAACAGTAGCATTTGTTCTTGCTGTATGTCAATACTAATAGACCATATTTCAGCAACATAATTTTTACCCACTGCTTTATAATCCAACCTGCTTTTCAGAGTCTGCATCATTCACAGCCCATAGACAATATTACTGCCAGTTTCCAGAAGCCACTGCTGCTGTACAAACCACGTTTATGTGATTCACCTGAATGCCAGTCAATGGAATCATAAAAGATTTCCAAGTATTTTTCACATAATAGCTATCTAACTTTTCATCCCCAAAACATCATGACAAATTTATGTGACCATCAGGGAATACCTAATGTAATTCAGGTTTCTGCATGCTACATGAGCGGTATCATTAGACAGCGCAGAACAGAGTATTACAAGTGTTAATGGTTCGTGTTCTATTTACATTGTACATTTATCCTGTTTTAGTAATAAAACTGCATATTAGATGTTATAACTTCTGAAGGTGTTCTGGCAGCTTTGGCACAGATTTTTCTTAAGGATAACTCCAATCCTGCCAGGAGCTGAACACGTGCAGAACCACACAGGAGCTGCAGAGCATCACGCTGCATTTGGCCCTGGCTGCTCTGTGCTAAGCTCCTCAGCCAACTGTGCTTCCCTTTGGCACCTTTGTTCTGTGGCTTTTATCCCAACCTCAGTCCCACTTGTCAGACGATGACAGGCTGGACTCTGCACTTATTCCATTTCTTTTCAGATGGCAAGAAAGCCCAAAGAATTGACATTCTGTTGGCAATTGTCCCCTTTAATGCCATCCCAGAATGTTATCAGATTATATGCGGTATCCTTGGGCAGATTTCTCAGACCCAGGGAAAATCCAACCAGGGGAACCCTCTGCTGAAAAGAGAGCTCACTCTATATCCTAATTTGCTGCATTGGAATATAAGAAAATGTACATGCAAGAAAGGAAATGTAAGAGGCGAAAATGAAAATCAAATGCCCCCAGGCTCATCAGGTTTTGAGAGTCTGCTTCTGCTCTATAGGTAATTAGCTGAAGATTCGCTCTTGACTGAAGCAGAAGTGGAATTGTACCCTACCACTTTACATTTACGGGGGCAGGATTTCTACTTGTTTAAATCTAAGCCTCTAAACACACACACATAACTCATGCACCAGGACAATAGCAGAGAAGTCCATGAAGTTTTCTTAAAAGCAGTAAAACTCACATTTGTAAGATTAGGACTTGCACTTAATTTTAAGTGAGAGAGATAAGTGGGACCTGAGCATTTTTTCAGTCTCACTTTGTTCTAATTACTTTGAAAATTTTGTAGGCATTTGCCCATGTGATACTTGAATACTTCGCAAGTGTAAATACCCTTATCTGTTCACAGCAGTAGATCATCATTATTGGCCACAAGGTGACAGAGGGAAGGAAAAACTGGCCCACAGGAGTCAGCACGGTAGGGATCAAACCACCTAACCTTAAACTCATTCCTTCTCCCCAGGGAAAGGCTCTATGACAATTCTCCGTTCTTCACTCTTGCATTCAGTGGAAGCTTCCAAGCTACAAAAAGGTCTTCTAAAGAACTTATAAAATCTTTGTTTATACTATTTCTGAAGAAGGAGTATGAACATCTAAAGAATAAAACTCTATGCTCTTATTTAAGCACCTTTTTAAAACCCCAAAAGCCATTGCCGTTCGCATGGCATCAATGAGGAGCTAAATTTAGGGCTTTAGGGATTTTTTCCCCCGGAGAATATGCTTCAATTCCAAATACAGAACAACTGCTCCTAAGTTGCACAATATCTTGACGTGCCAAGCCACATTATAACATCAAAAGAAGACACAGACAGGTTTTGATCTGCTGTAGAAACAGGGTCACTTGAGAGGGGCATCTGCAATTGTAGCTACCCAAACCTTAATAGGAAGCCCCAAAAATCTGTTGCTGTGTGGGACTGAGAGGCCTCATAAACAAAGTCAGTAGCAAGAAAAGCAAAACAAAATCAATAGTGCTAATAATTCAGGAAGAATCCTCCAATTCCTGTTTGATTGATTTATACCGACTTACCCTCATATACTTGCCAATCATAGTTTCTGATTTCATCCTTCAGAAACGCGCTTTGTCTCCACAAAGACAGATCATTAAATAGAGGTAAACAGTAATAAAAGAGTTCCTCATACACTGTACTGTGATCAGGTTACTCCCTGGAAAAGCCACTACAACTGAAATTGCACTAATTTAGAATGGGCTTCTGGTGAAGGATTGAAATGAGAAGCAGGAGACCTGGGGTTTGTTACCAGCTTTTGAAGTGGGAAAACTAAGTTTTAACAAGTCACATCTATGGGCCAGTTTCCCCCTCTGTAAAATGGGAATAAGTCCATGACAACCGCAGCTAGTTGTCCTGAAAATCAGTTAATTGGTGGTCAGAAACATAGTTCTGTCCCACAAACAGCAGGCAGTACAGAAACAGGTTTTTTCACAGCAGTTAGCAGCGTACTAGTGGTTTTGCTCTGATATTTCTGGATTTGTTGAATTTCTAACATAAACACTCAAAACAAAAATTACTGTTTCTCACATAATTGACAACTCATTTTATCCAAAAGGCATCAGATTTCAAAGCACTGTATTATCCTTTCGTTTAAACTTATATAGTTCCAGAACTTGAACAGAGGCTAAAAGTAAAAATAGCCAAGTTTTGCTTTAAATCTATGTCTGCATAAAGAGCAAAACAATTTTTTAAAGAAAACTGTACTAAAAACTATAAGGAAATTATATTAAAAATTCAAATTAATTTTGAATATTCAAATAAATACCATAAAATGATAAAAGAACAATCTTAAGACAGACTAGTTTTTGTTCAGTTAATGACAGTACTCATGAGATTTTAAGAATCTTAGTGTTTCATCACTTAATTTAAGAGAGAGCCACTTCAGTGTAATCTCATGCAAACAAAAGCCAGAATCAAGTTTTCATTTGTCCTTTACTCTGTTGCTGAACTACACTCAGATGCATGGCTGTAATTACTCCTAACAACTACATACTTGCCGCTCTTTTAATTAAAGCAAAACTACAAATAGCAATGCTGACACACTCCTAGAGAAAATAAGCTTTACAGAGATGATAAAAACACCAAAACAGCAAAAGTCTTACTTGCAGCAGTTCAGTCAAAACATGCCAGCCCTGGAGAACTCAGAACCGTAAGAAGCCTTTGCAGTCCAGAAATTCTCTTGAGTTTATCCAGTGTTTATTTACCAAGCTTTAAAACTCTGTGGTTAGAAGAACAGAGTTAGCTTTCTACACCATCCACAGCACTACTGAAGTCCTCCAGTAACAGCAGACATGAAGTTTGCTGATAGTTGGGTTTGCTGCTGCTATGTAGTTGCTCAGTACTTGTAAATACAAGCTCTGTGGACAAAGTCCCAAATGACATCACAGGCAGCTGCTTATTGTTGAGTCTTTATTAACCGACTGTCAAAAAAAGAAAAGCAAAGAGGAAAGAAAAGCACAAACTATCTACCCCGCAGCACAATTTGCATCTTAGTAGGAGTTGCAGTGCTACACATATAAATACTTCTGTTTACCCAACTGATGTTTTCTTAGAATGAATAAACAGTGTTTGCAGGGAAAGCAGAAAAGTAAGAACAACTTAAACAGCTTCAACATAGAAAGAGCACAGGGAGAAAAAGAAAAATTACAAATGCCAGCAGCGCCTTTTTTCAGAATTTACCCCTGCATTCTCCTAATTCTTTTGTTTATTTGAAAATATGCAACTAGGGGTGCAAATCTGCATGAATTTTAAAGCACAGAGTAAGGACCTTAGTAAATTGAAAGTGTCAACTCATTCTTAACTTTAAAAGTTACAGAATTACAAACTATGATCTCTGCAAGATTTAAGACAGCTCAACTTCAGTTACAATGTGTTTTGAAGAAAACTCTCTTACTTTCCAAAGATGAAAATACAAGAAAGCAAGAAACACCATCAAACATAGTTATTGACTAAGTGCTAAGGGCATAAATACTGACCTTTCCTTCTCAGAGGCGGAGGTCCAAGACTGAGTAGCGCTTTGGAGCTGAAACACACACTCAGTTCCCAGCGAGGCACAGGGTACTCACTTGAGAACTAGTTCAGCTACTAATCTGAATCTATCCTCTGTCATTGAGAGTTCCTGCTGAAAGAGGGGGGCTGTGACGCTGTGCCTTGATTTCTCAGAAGTCAGTCCTTTCAAGTCAGAACTTCAAACGCTGGAAGGGCACCACCAAGGGTTGTGACAGACTGAGCTCTGTTATCTGTGCACGCTTCCACATGAAGAGCTTCAATAATGGGAAACACCTGGCCACTCGCATCCAAACACCTTAGACTGCACGTTCCTCAAATAACAAAACAACCAAAACTTGAGCTCAGTGATGAGCTAAAGCCAAGTTTTTACTACATTTTTAATTGCTACACATAAGAGCATCAACCTAAATTCTGCCTGTATTTATAGAGAGCAAACCAGTCTTGGCTCAGATCCTCAGCTGATATAAATTAAGCTAGATGCAATGACACACCTGAACAATAGCAGTCAGCACCAGCTGAAGATCTTGCTTTTGCCTGCATGAGTGCCATTAAAAAAATTTGCGTGACCTTAATGACAGAGTGCCTGATTGTCTTGGTGCTTGCCCTGAGTGGCAGCAATACCCTGCTGACATAGTGCCACTGAGCTCCCTGGAACTGCTCACGTTGGCAATCGCTACCTCTGCTGCTTGCTGCCTCTAAAACATAAGTTTGTGCTTTTGAAGGAGATCTGTTATAAGTCCCCCTTCATCTATTCCTGTGGCTAATCAGCCTGTAGCACACAAGAACACCACCCTGTGTAACTATGAGTTACATTTACCGCCCTGACTCAAACATACGGGGTTGTGTTCCTCTTCCATTGAAGTCAGCAAGGTTTTATATCTTGCTCATTAAAAGCTTGCTAGTTTGATCCAGGAAGTCTTCAAAATACTTTGAAGATGAAGTGGGCTATGGTAGTAATAAGTACTAACATATAATATTCAATAACATGAATTTCAAAACATACAATTTTAGTCCCAGCTCCGCAAGTGCCATAGTGCAGCTACTCTATTTAAGCAAATGTGAACGAGACCGTGCGCTCACATATACAGTTCCATAAGGCTTCTGCTCATTCCAGCAGGAACAAGCCCATCCATAAGACCAGCAGAAGAGTTAGATTTTGTTTAAACCTAATGCTCATTTACAGTGCGCTTTCTCAGACCAAGGATAAAATTCATTTATTCACCTGCCATTAGAGGTACGTATAAAATTGCAAAACACACGTTACACTCCAGCTCTCTTGATAACAAAACTGGCTTGTCCCATGACACTAATGCAGACACACACGTGTAAGAAGAAAGGAAGAGTGTATGGATTCATAAAATAAGGAAACCACTGATTTAATTGAAAAAGCCAAATGTTTAATGAAATGAAAAAGGACAAGCCTTAAGGAAAACTGCCACCTGTTCCCAGGAAGAATTTGTATTCTTTAGCAAAATTTAGCACGCACTTACTAAACTTTCCAGAGAATGTTAATGCATTTCCAGGCTAAGCACACCCAGGTGAGCAGGATCAGGTCAGCAGACACACTGCTCACATCTCTCTGGTCAGGCAGCACTGCAGAGGCAGTGACTTCAATGGCCTGAAACCAATGGTTTTGAGACTTGTATCTAAGTAAATTCTATATCATCTCAATCCTTTTCAGAACTGGTGGATCTTGTGAAAATAAATGTGCAATGAAACAAGTATTGAGATTTGTGGGTTTAACCAGCAAGTTATTCTTCCCAAGAGGAGAATTCCCATGCGGGTGGACAAACAGATTCTGCATTCTTCAAATTACAACTATAAATCCCTCTTATTAAGGGAGTGGCCATTAGCTCTCCCTGTCAATGCATTTATCCATCTAATTTCTATTCTAAGTCATCATAAGATATAGCTATTGGCTGTGCAGATACAGCTTACTTTTGGCAGGAATGCTGTGGCTTTTGTTAGAACAAAATTCACAACAGAATTCAGTCCTTGACAAGCTACAGGTTGAGTGAAAAGATAAAGAAGTTGAAGTCATGAGCTGCAGTAGTTGCTCCTGGACTGATGTGCAGTAGGCTGAACTGAGTCATGCATCTGAGGGAAGAATTCAGCTTCATACTGACTCATTTTTGATGGGCAAACAGGTAAGATGAGACGTAATGAACCAATCTAAATACACATGGACATTAGTAAAGCTTGTCAATTAACCTATTGCTGTATAGCCAGGATCTGTTAAAGACCCCGTGTCTCATACTAACACAAAATCCATACTATCTTCAGGTTCACTATCCACATTTGATTTTTTTTGTTATTATTAATGATCTAGAAAAAGTTCTTCCTCATTGAAGAAGCCAAAACAAAGCTCTGATCTTCTTGCAAAATGCAGTTAGTAGATGGGATCCACTGAAACTGCACCACCTTTTCCCTGAAGCACTGCAGAAGTCCCTGCAGTCGCACGTGCCCGATCTGCGTGTTTGCTTCTTACCAGCACGAGAGCAGAAAATGGCTCGGACTCAGGCTCCTCCAGGTCCACTCTCTCATTACAGACCCATAAAGCTGCGACACAAGGTGATCAGCCTCACAGTCTGGCAAGTTAAAAGGGAGGTGGTAAGAGCTAAGAGTATTTCCCCTGAGGGATGTCTAACTGTGCTGCGAGTCCTGCGTGGTTCAGTACAGCTTCAGATGGTGAGCCTGCGGGCCACGTAAAAGCCTTGTTTTACCCTCTGATACTACTCCTGAGGGAAGGACAGACAAGCTGACAGACTGAAGAGCAGTTTAGTCTTGAAGGACTAAATTGCAGGACATTAAAATCCCAACAGATTGCAATATAATACAATATAACGTAATCCTAAACTGTTATATTTTTATCCCACAATAAATACTCAGATCACTAGAGGGCAAATTTAAAAAAATAGTAAAATAAATCGCAGGCTGCAGAATTCGCCCTCCTTGGAGTTGCACATGGTTGGAAGTCTTGCGCTGGTTCCTAAAATACCACGGAAATTTCTCCCGAATAACACCAGGGTACTGAGGAGCAAAATGCTCTTTGAAAATTACTATTATTCTCACTTTTACCAACACAGCTAAGTATGTCTCACAAAACAAATACTTACAAGCATGTGGGATCATCACAAGTTAGCACAGTAAACACTTTTCTAAGCCTGGGGTAGCTGGCAGAGAGGATAAACAACTGAAACAAGTAAAAATATGTGGAGAGAATAAAAGGAAGCGTGTGGGGGCGGTGTATGAATCTCCTCAGATACTCACTGTCAAAAAAGGGCCGTCAGTTGAAGCAGTTTGATCAGGCTGGTAAGCTTTTGATCACGAAGATAGTTTGGTTTTTAACCTTACTAGGTGATTTTTCAAAGCTTTTTACCTCCCCTGCATGTCTAGAATAGGGGAAAGGTCTTTAGCAAAGGCAGGTTTTACCACTGGAACAAACAACAGCTCTCTCCTCTGTCACATTTATGAATTTAAGCTTCAGAGAACGCAGCAAATAACATATACCAACAATAACTGCCTTCCAATCAGCCATTCTGCTACATACAGGGTCATGGGATATTATCAATCATCTGGTTTGTCCTTTTCAGTTGTGCTTGATGCCGGGCACTGCCATGCTCCCCCCTCCAACAGCTCCCAGACAGCTTTCTGTAATGACCTGCACGCTCCCTGGTACCTGTCACTCCAGCAGCTAAAAAGATGGTGTTCTACCTCCTGGAAGAGGACATTTATAGAGAAACATTTACTCTAACTTACATCCTACACGATGGGAAATCCTGTCCTTAAGTGTCGGGATGAAGCCTTGACACCCTATTCTGACACGTAAGAAAAAGAATGGCTAAAATGAAATGTTTTATCTAACCTTTTCAGACGAGCTGAGAACTAAAATGAGCATATACGATTTCTCCAGCCATAGCAGTGATTTGCAATCAATTTCTAAATCTTTTTCAGTTCCATAATTTTTGCTTCAGTAGAATTCTATGAAAAGCATTCATCGGAGAAAATTGATGGGATGTCTTTAAAGGACATTGGCTTTCACTATAAATTGGCTCATTGTAAAATACGATGTTAAGCAAATCATATAAAGTCTGTTTTGAGCGTTGCCACTTGAAACTGGAAGAGGTAGGCAGAGGCTGGATTTTTTACTTACAAGAGAACCCAGAAACATTTTAAATTTGATGATTACTAAATATAAGTACATAGGACTGGCTCTCATTAATTCCATGGGTTAAGCTGTTATTCCTTCTTTGCCTTTCCTGTTGTTTCTGGAATCAAGCAATTGATTCATCCACCAGTGACCTTATCCAGAGTCAACTGAAATCAATGGCTTTAGTGGATTCTGGAGCAGGCCCAAAACCAATGTGCGTTCAAGGGCTTTTGTGTATCCTTAATCACACGGGTAAGCCTTCGCAAATTTAGATTCCAATGGATCCAATCATTAAATCAGTTATGCAGTGTTTAGCTTCACATACGGACAGTGGTCCCCTGCTGGTTATTGAAAGTGGTCTCTATGAAGAGGAAAAGGTTATTTCCATAATCTATTTCTGATGAAAACATGTATTTCTACAGGTGTCAATGTTCCAGCAAGGTTGCCACCCAATGGGAAGGCTGACTAATTTGCACTCTCCTCCTGCCTTTTCAGACATGTCGCTGTGTGTCAGAAAGCAGAGGTATCGGCTTGTGAAACACGCATTCCTCTGATGCAAGCATCTGGCCTCTTGGCAGCCAAGTCGTGACAGGTTCTGCAGCAGCTGTGATGGTTCCATGCTCTTTCAGATGGTTAAATAGTCTTGGTTTTTAGCCTAGCTGTTTGTTTTCTTCTGCACTCCTGGATGAAAGCCCATTTGCCCTTTTAATCAATGAACTGGCCGTTGGATTGGAGTAATCAGTTACATTTTTGTACATGTCAGAGCAGAGATTCTTGCCCGGAGACTGCCAGCTATACAGCCCTCCACTCTTGACTCGATGCTTAACCTTGTCCTGCTCTGTCCTGACACCTTCACACACCAAAGGAAGGGTCATCTTCCCAAAGTGAGAGAAAGCACTAGAATAGCTTTCTTCATCCCTCAGTCATAGAATTTCATAGCTCCTGCTTTGTTACAGGCGATGATGGTACTCAGATCAAACAGAGCAAATAAGGAATACAATTTATTTATTTCAGATGGCTTTATAAACTGTCCTCCCATGTGCACGCACCAGATGGAGATAAGAATCTGGCTGGAAGCTTTAGCCTTACGCTGTGCGGCACAGAGGTAACAGCACATCAACTTATTAAGAGAAAAAATTCTTTGGAGAAGATTACATAAATCGGAATTAAATTTTATTTAAATTGCCTTTAAACATATTATGCAAATCCACAATATAACAAGCAGTTCCCAGTAGTTCCCTTGAACAAATGAGCACACAGCACTTCTAACACCGAATGTGATAACACAATATTAAAAAAGGAGTTCTCACAGGGATACCACGAAGATCAAAAGCTGCCATCTACCTCTCAGCCATTTGTAAGCCCATCTCCACCTTTTCACTCCAAATGATAATGTGTGTCTCTGTGATAGATATTCTTCCTCCTTTTTCCCCATGTATTGCTGCTTGTGGAGGACAAATAAGCAATGAACTGATTCGGGCAGGCTGTGTTCTCCCTTGCCAGGCTTTTACTGTGTTCTTCTTGTGCTTGCCATATGAAGCTCTTTTCGTGGGGTGCAAATACTGTTATTTCTGCCTTCGCCAGAATAGGGAAATAGGCACAAACAGGCCAATTCCTATTCCTGCCAGAGAGAGATCTCAAGGAGAGAACAAACCTTCTCTGCTAAGATCACATGTTCCACCGATCCTTTGATGAGGACCTAGTAACACCCTGATCAGTCCTATCATCCGCTCTATTTGCCAAAGCTCACACACACGCAGTTAATCAGTACCCACAAGTAGCTCTGGTCACTGGCCAAAACAACGCCTGTGAAAACAATACCTCTGTGTCACCGTGGGTCCCAACCACACCAAGTCACGCGTAGACAAACAGAGTGACCAAAATCGGCACTCAGCACCATCCTTTCCCAAAGGCTGTAAGAAAACAATAATCCTAAAACTGTTTGAGATATATTAGTATCATCTAAAGTTCTCTTTGGGTCTTTCAACTCCATCTTCAAAGCAGGACTGGGAGGAACCACTACCAGCATATGACTTATTAAATAAGAGCTGCAACAACATGGCTCATTTTAATACCATATAATTCCATATTGTGATATACAATATAAGTTGATAAAAGCATCCCATTTTACTGAGTGACTATTGTCAACAAGAGTCTATCATCTGAAATGCATTGCCAGTATTCTGGTCTCTTATACCCCTAAGATCCACAGAAAGTTGGTCCATGTCACAGGTAAAATGCTCAGGGTGTAAGCTGCTTGCTTAAAGCCCAAGTGGAGCCACCAACAAATTAAAGTCGAGGAATTACTGCTCCCAATACTATCAACAGAGCCCTGGACGATACCCAAAAGTACCTCAGTACAAGTCCTCAGGCCTCTCTCTGCTGTCCTCTTGAAAAATCCTAGGTTGTTGTAGAAAGCAGTAATAAACTGTGCACGCACTAGGATTTCAACAATATGCTATGATTACTTTAAATCTGTGAAATATAACAACTCATAACAGCTAGCTAGACCTTTCCAGGGAAGGAGACCAACGTGTGTCTTTCTTTGCAAAAAGGATGATGAAACAGCCTGAAATTATTTTGTGAGGAGAAAGGTTTCTTAGTCTTCCTGCAAGAAAAAACCCTCCATTCTGTTTGTCTGGATAGAAAAGGGCAGGTATATCAAACGAAGGCTGTTCTGGTTTATCACACTGCCTTCTCTACTACAGTACTGAAGATTTTATTGCATGCTATAAAGAGAGGAAAAACTCATCTTGTAATCATATAAACACAGTGAACAACACAGAGTAAGTATCAATTACTTTTGCAAGTTTCAGTGATAGCCTCAACCCCTGAGGATAATTTTAAATGGTATGATAAAGACTTGAGTTAGATTAAAAGCATCAAAAGCAAACTAGCATTCAAAAACAAACAATTCCGTCTCTGCTATGTAAGTTACAATAAATTTTCTGAACTGGCAGATTTCCCTCCTAGCTGTTCAGCTGTTCCTTCCCCACAGGTAAAACAAGTCAATCTGTTTGAGAAGACAATTTGCCACCCAGCTTACTTAATGCCACACATTAAAATAAAATGACTGAATAATTTTGATGTCAAAGAGCTGTTTTAATGGGAATCCATGGTTAAAAGAAACAACTGCAGTAGAGTAATGCAATCAGATGCTGCTGACTTCCATGTGAATTAGATCTAAGTAAAGTAAGTGTCCAACTTCGGGTCTCATATTTTACATGGAACTTTTCTCAAATCTTTCAGTAGGTCCCTGCATATATGTTATTCACTGTTTACTTTAATCCCGCGATCCAAATTTCGCTCAGTGACATTAGTATAAACACAAACATGACTAACAGACAACAGTAGATCTGTGATAAATTTTTATTCATCTGGAATTAAACATATGAAGACCTGCAGCATGCCAGCAAGTCAATGTAGCTGCATTTTCCTTTCCCTTTGGGCCAACATATGTGACTATGAAAAGTGCATGGAAGTGCAGAAGACTGGTGCTAGGTGATATTCACACAGTGCGGTGCGATGACTTGCACAGATGTTTGAAGTAGCTTTGAATAAGCTACTTTGCTTCTGGGAAGCAACTTGGCCACGTTAGCTCCCCGGTGTGCAGCAGAACGCAGGAAATACCCTCAGCAGAGCCCTACGTGAGCGTGGTTACAGTCCTGCGCCAGCCCAGCGAGCAGGTTCAGAGCCAGCTCAGTGACCTCCGTGTGGCACTGCTGTATGACCACCAGAAGTGTCAAAAGTGTCCATTTTGCTTTCGGAAGGAGAAAGCAGGAAAACGCTTTATATCTCCACAGTGTAAGCCACAACGTGAAAAGGCTTTCCTAGTCATGGTCTGAGCTCATTTGATTCATCCTAAACCACCATTCTTAGCTGAAAGAATAAAAGCAGCTCTGAGGTTGAGCACCAACTTTGAAATGGTCTGTGATAATATTGAAGCAAGACTCACCCTTGCTTTTTGATCAAATGAAGGGCTAGGGCTCAGGCCAGTTAACTGTCTTATTACACCTGCTAAAGTGTGTACTGACCAGCACTGCTAGTGCCTGCTCCATGTTCCCTTGATTTCAAATACAATCTGTCTTAGCAATTCAGATGAGCAACTCCAACCTGCTTTCAAAGGTTGAGTGCCATACACTTAGCTTTCATAGACTCATGCATATATGTATTAGTGAAAGGGATTAGCTGTCACTAGCCAGAACCACTTGCTTAGTGTATTTGGTACATCCTAAAAATACGAAGCCTTTACAGTTTTAACCCAGATATTCTTGCTCTACTTTATGTTCTAGGTTGCTTTGCTGAACTAGTTGGGACAAGTATTGCACGTTGACCAAGAGGTCAGCCATCGCAGACACCTGGAACAGCTTCTCTGACGTCTCCCCTGCACTGTTGCTGCTTCCTTAATTACAGATACAGCAGTTCCCAGCATGCAGAAGTGGATCTTACTCTGTATGAGTTGCCGTTATCAGTTAGTATTGTTTATATGATACCACAAGTAAATGCACAATGTCTAAGAATTTTAAATAAGGCCCATTCTGTTCATTGTCCACAATATCAACAACTTCCCTTCAGAGCTCTTCCAAATATCCCAGAAGCTTGGACATGAATAATTTCTACAGTGCTCTAACTTTGGCACATGTCTTTAAACAGATGGAAATTATTGTTATGCAGCCTTAGGACATATCAAGATCTCTTTTTGTTTCTGTAATGAGGCCCAATTAATACCTAGGACTTTCTGCCACTCAAAGGATTTTAAAATATCAGGATTTCAGCCAGAACTGTAATGCTGATGTGTGCTTTCATGATATAATCTAACTATAATTACCTAAACCAATATCAACATATGTAATGACAGTCAGTCTTATGCTATAGGAAACTTAGGTATTCCACTATATTCCAAAAATATCTACTATAAAAGACTTTTTTCTTTGCCATTGCAGGGTCAGCATTACACCTTAGTGTGGTTTCAGATTAAAGTAATTTTATTGAGCTAGACAGTCTTTGGGATAGTCTCCACGAAAGTTTTGCTGCAAAATAAGACAGGACAGTACAGTTGTCTCTCTCTGCAATTTTACCACATAGAAGGCATTAGAAATATCTGCACAGAGAATTGGTGTGGAATAGCTATTTTGTAGCGATTTACTGTTAATTTTGCAGTAAATTCTCCATGTAAAAAAGGCTCTGAAACTAGGTTTCTATTTTTAAGGCTTATTTTAGAAGCTTTTACATAAAATGATAACAATGAAAAATAATATTTATAAAACATCACAGATTAATAACATAATTACAGCTTATTCACCTGGCAGGACCTCCAGGGTTATCACTACCCCCTGAAAAAGTCAGTTTATGAATGCCAGAAAAGCCTACAATAATTTTTGAACTTTGTCTTGCTCATGAGAAGTTTGCTCTGATTATTTACGATTTTAAGACCAAGCAATTCTGGGCAAATGATGACACTTCCTCCTAATTAACTTTACAGTTCACCTTTTTTTTTCCTCAACCTGCAGCACTCCAAACCCCCTGAACTAAATCTCAGCTTTGCTTGATCCATTATGAATGTTCACTAACTGTGTTTCCCAGCTGCTACCTAACAAACCTGAAGATTTCCACCAAACTCAGAATCCTGAACGTCATGCTCAGAACAGATTGAGAAATATTGGATTAGTATACCCAAGTGCATTACAAAATAGAAATTTACAACCAGGACTAAGCTGAACCAATGTTATTAAAATATAGCATAACTGAGCACAAGCAAGCTTGGTATCTTCTTTCCTCTCCTCCCCTCCTCTCCTCAGAAAGATTCAATGAGCAGATAGTTGGCAAAATAAACAGTAAATGCCACTGTAACTTCATTGGGACTATGTACATGCAAAGCAGAAATGGTAAATATAATGACAGGAGTTGGTTTAACATTACATGCTATGATTTTTAAAAATATATTTAATTACTGCTGTCAGAAACTGTGCTAAAAATAGGCTACTGACTTGCATTTTTTCTAAATGACAGATAACTGTAGGAATGCAGCATTCACAAGGAACTGTTTGTACCAAGCACTGTATTTCCTCTCCACCCAAGAGAACTTTCAGAAGAACACCATATGAATTTTGCAAATATGTCAAGGAGAGAATAGACACCAAAGGCTGTAAAAACTAGATCATAGACATGCAAGTATATGCAGGTGCTATAAGCAAACTACATTTTCCTCCTGCCAAAAAGGCCTTTCTAATCTCCAAGTTAGTGAGAATGTCCTCATTGCTCTAATATTTTCCCTGCAGCCACAACAAATTTTTAAATACATATGCAGCCATTTGATTTTATCACCTAGAATGATAAACTTAGCAAGTGACAGTGTCCATCAAGTCCCTTGAAGGTTACATACATTTTATATACATCTTGCAAATTAGTCTACATATTCAGGCTCTCTGTATAGTTATTAAAACATTATCATCAATTTTCAAGAAAGAGAAGGAAGTATTTGGATTTTAGCTATTCCTATAGCCCTGACTCAGGCATAATCGTCCCTAAATTGAGAGGAGAGTCAAACCTTATGGGGAGATTAAATGACTTCAGCTCACTGCTACACTACGTCATCGGTTTTGTTCGGAAATGTTTGTTGTCGGGAGCTGAAACCACAACTGCTTGTTATCCAAGCAGCTGCTTAGGATGAGATGCCCCACACTGCACAAGGCTGTGGGTAAGGCAGGGCAGCATGCTGGAGCGGGGCAGTCTGACACCAGATACTTGTGACCCCCTCACAAGGGAGACCTGTCTCTCAAGCCACTCAAGCCAGTACAACTTTAAGTTACTCAAAATATGGGTATGGTCATGCCTTATAGGAATGCCCCTGCTTCCATGGGGAATAGCAGTGTTGTCTGGTGCTATGAACTAGAAAACCAGTTGCCTCAGACGATGCCAAAGCATAGGAGAAAGAGCGCGGCTCCCATGCTGCCCCTCCTGCGGCCGCCTCTGCTATTCAACAGCTCCTGGCCTGGCTGGGTAGCAGGTAGCACCTGGCTGCTCCAGAAACTGCCAAGAAGCCACCTCAAAATGATTAATTCCACTTCTTCCAACTATGAAGTATTCATTTTCTATGTATACCTATGGAAAATAGTTGCCCTCAAGATGGCATATTCTGGAAGCATTTTTGAGGAAAATAACGCAGGTGTTAGGAGGAAGGCAGCATCAGAGACACTTCTCAAGACAGATGTTGACCTGGAATATCTTCCACACGTGAGTGCTCAAGCAGTCTAACTGGCCACCTCAGCTGTGTACCGACTCTATGGTGATCTTTGCTTTCTGCCTGGGAATTACACAACAACCGAGTGTCTGCGCCTTACCACAATGCTTACCCCTTGCTCTAGAATTTAAGCTTTAATTAAAAGTTTCTACACCTTATGCCTGGAAGGAAGATTTATCAAAACATGAGCAGAACATAAACCTTCAGCCTATATAGAGCCTGAGACAACAGCTTGGAAATTCTGTTATTCTTCTTAGCACAATGCTGAAATGAAATAGCAGCATTTCCTAGAGGCAGCTTCACTGAGAACACCAGGTTTTTAATAAACATTAAAGTGAAGCTCTTGGGGGTTTTTTGCCACCCTTCCCAAAGTGGCCTAACAGATTTTACCTTCAGCCCTACTGCTTCCCCCTCAACAATCCCAAACAGAAACCTATACTTTTTCCCTATCTAAAACATATTTAAAAACAAGATACTAACAGACTACAATAAATTGAATCGAACAACAGTATAATGGATTTATTTAGTAGACCTTTCCTAAAGGCATGTATTTACACATTTGCTTACGTGAAATCTCCCTCCTTTCAAAAAAGCTTGAGCTGCAACTGAGAATTTCAGAAAATGCCGTGAGACATCAGGGCTGGGCAAGGCCACTCCATGGGGTGTACAGAGTGTGCTTCTTTAGCATCTGTGTCACAGCCGTTCAGAAACTGCCTCTTGTCCACATATTTAACATCACGATTAAAAGCCTGATCCAAAGCCCATTGATGTCAATGGGAATCCGTTACCTTGTGCGGGATTTGGTGCAAGCTGCACCGCGCCAAGCACTGCCAAAAGAGGAGTGCTCCACAAAGAGCATTCCCAAACGAGACCCAAAACCACAGGAGCAAGTCACACCCTGCTTGTGGCTGATCCCTATCGTGCAGTCCGGTCTCAGACGGCAAATCTCCCAGCCTCCAGGGAACGGCAGACAAACACTTTAGTCATGGCACACTGCGGGGGGCATACAAAACCAGTTTTGTTTCAGAACAAAACCACAGAAATAATGAGGCACGGCAGCGGTTTCACAAATCCACAGTCATTCATGTCGCAGTTTCGTGTTACACCAGGCCTGGTGCTGCACAGGGAGCTGCCTGAAGCCACGGTCCCTCTCCCCGTGCCAGGAATGCCCTCCTGCCTCCTCTCCTGTGTCCCATCACACAGCCGAAGGGTGACTCAGCTCAGCTTCCAGATGGAAATCATCCCTGCTGCTCACGCACATGAAATCTATCTGTCCATAGAGATGCACACACACTTATGCTGGCTGAGCGGAATCACCCTGCAGCCAAGCAATCACAGGACACTGTGAAAGGAAGGGGAGGAAAAGAAACCCATGTGGAATGGTGGGGCAGAGCTGGACTGGCACGCACAGCCACAGCTATCCTAGATTAAAATGAAGTTACATTCAGGTGGGTTTCCAGGAAAAAGGCTGCTATGTGATCTTCCATTGCACATCATTCAACACAGTGAGGAGTGCTGTGCTTGCACAAAATACCCTCAAACTCTTGCATGTTGGTTTTATTCCGTACTGTAATGAAAGAGATACTTTCATTAGAAGAGAACTTTCCCCATACAAAAATCAAATTTATCATCTATACTGAACCAAGCGTATGGATGTTGCAACCCCATCAGTATCCACTGAAGAGGGTTATACTAGGCAATTCTTTTGCACAGGCTGGCTTTAAAGTCTCGGACACCTGTGCACTGTCAGAAATCTATCCAGTATTTACAGCATCAGTCGCTTACCTAATTACTATACAAATGCCTTCATGGGATTATATGGGCGAAGAGAGGAAAACAAGGGGGAAGCCAATGTATCATCCCCTCTCCTACTTTAACTGAATGCCAGAGATTGCCCCCTATTCCCATTTCTCTTTCTTCATTCCTGCTCAATTATGAATGATAGCACCCAGCAGACATACTCCTGGGAAGAATGGAACTTCCTTCACCATAGAAATGCTGCTCTTTTAAAATGCTTCAAGCTGCTAAGTATCCTTAAAACACACAGGTTCAAGGGATAGGTCCCCTGCCTCCATAGCACTCAGCAACCATACTGGTGCTAGAAAGATGAATTAAGCTCTACCTACACACTATGCCAGAGAAAAAAAAGATCAAAAAAGCCAGTGGTCCTCACTCCATTTAGTGTAAAAACATTTTCTAATCTCACGTTCCCAATCACACAATCATAGGCTGGTTGTACGCAGGGTCCGATAAATACTGAGCCAGTTTGAGATTAACATACACTGCTAAAAGATCAGTCTACAGAAGTGAAAAGTTTGGACAAGTGAGAACAACTTCAGTTTGTTGTTAGGACAGTGCTTTGTTGCACCATACAGACCTGAACAGCTCCAGGACCAAGGCTGGCGCAAAGATGGGAATTGAGCTGAAACATGAGGAAGCTCTTCCCATTGCTCCTGGCACTTACTCATGCAGCTGCAATCAAAGAATGCCTCTCACCTGAATTTTGTCAAGACACAAAAATAAATTACCATATGAGTCACCATTTCTAAGTTTCTTACTGAACAAGAGCACATGCAAAAATTTTACAAAACACTTTGTGCAACACAATTTCCAGTACGGTGCCAAAGGCCCAAATTACTCAAAACCCCACAGGCTCAGGCAACACTGCATGGCAGGGAAACATTTGTGTTTTGAGCTCTACCAATTCTATTTGCCAAGACATACTACTGTAACCACTGAGCACCTTGGGGGATTAAAGAGTTAATAAAAACATAAGAAAATGCACAACTACATAAAATACAATCTGTCAATCAGGTATTGGAAATGGACTATGAAGATGCCAGTGTAAGTGCATGTACTTATACCCAGAGAACACTTTAAACAGTCAACCATGATTTATACATGCTGTGGCTGTCACACACACTATTTCTGACGTTCAAGAGCCTATGCATACTGTCAGTTGAAGAAATTTCTAGTTATTTGCTATTTTGTAGATCTGTAAATCACATAAATGCTGGTATTATTACCATGTGCTCTGACAGTTTGCATCAACAGACCATCTCGGAAGAACTACAGTGATGAATTATTGATAGTATCTCACATAGCTGGCAAACATTTATTTGAAATGCTGTGATACAGAACCTGCCTCTTTCCAGTCTTGAGATCGACCCTAATGTAAACTACAGCATACAACAGATCAAAAAATATATAGCCTAGCTCTCAATTCATGATCTCATTTTTATCATTCGATGGTTCCCATAAAGATTGTTTATTATTGATGTGAAATGCTGGAACCAAAATATCCTGTAGCTGGAAGCTGGAAGTCTCAGTAACTGAGTCAGTGTGACTCTTTTGGCCTCCTCTCAATATGCTTTATTTCTTCTATTGAATAAACAAACAGTCCCATTCGGTAATGACAAAGCAAGCCAGGATTTTCCCATATTGTTTTGACAGATGTTGTCAGGGACTGATTACAAAAACCTGTATACCTAGTAGATATTTACTGCTGCGATTTTCCATAATGTAACTGAACTACACGCAGAATAAACTAATGTCATAGGAAGCTGTGCTAATGAAAAGCCTCTGACTATGGAAATTAAACTGCAAAATAACTTTTCCAACTGCAGCAAAATCTATTTTTAAAGGCACTGGAGGAAAAAATATGTTATGTGTTACATTGTACTAACAGGGCACAGAAGACTATGATGGAGATGAAAGGACTGATTATCAAAACACCTCAATGTCTGGTTCAGGCACCTTTCAGGAAAAGATCAGATCTTTTTCCAAAGGTCTCGTTACTCAGCAAGAACAGCCCGACCAACCTATAGCTGACTGCTGCTTAGCTCAGTACATTCAGTCAGCATTTATTCTATTAATGATGTTTTTGTGCTCTGTTTTTGCAGATAGCTGGAAAATGCATCAAAGCTGGTGGGGTTCAATCATGACGAATTATTTTAAAGGGTTTTCTGGGTTTTGTGTTGCAGGAGGGTTGGGGGAGGATACTGTTTAAGTGACCACACCCGTGTATTATTTTAAAAAACAATAAATAAAAGTAGACCAACGCCCCATTACAATTATATGAAGAATTGTGACACGAATGATTTTCTATTATCAGGTGTTAATGTGCCCTTTCCAACTGCTAAAAGGAAGACCCTAGACACAGCAACATCACGAGGCTTCCTTTTGAATATTATTTTTCAGGTCTGTAGCCCCCACTGGCTCTGACATTTACTTGTTAGATAGGAAATTAGAAGTGAGTGCCAAGAGGACAATATTCTTTTGAAGCTAAGGGAAAATGAGACCTATGGGATAGGGGGCATCACAGCGAGGATATTTGGACCAGCAGGTTTACACAGCCGACAGGTGTTTTTGCAAGCCCAGGTGACTAATAATTCTGGAAATTAAAAACCTGTATCTCTGTATGAGTGACAGAAGAGATATTTTATTACGTCATTTTGTCTGTGCAGAATGAAGCAATACACAAATCATATGTAAAAGTGTATTTCCCCAGTATTTCTCTAGATTCGGCACAGGCACAGAAATAGATGTGCATGTATGTACGCATACACACTACACCTAGGACTGAAAGAATAAATATCAATAAAAAGACATCAATAACACATTGTACATTACAACAACTGAATCCTTGTGTGATTGGTTGGAGTAAGATCCCAACATGGTACAAGCCAAAAGATCTAAAAAAGTTTCGGTGATCAAAAGTTTTCGTTACTCTCTCTAATAAAATACCTCCTTCAGTGAAAAAAACAGAGGGTTTTTAATTGTCTGTGGAAATATTACATTTGATGGATTTTCCTACGTTGTTTGTCTTCAGGTGTGTTAAACAAGCCCAAACCTGAGAATTTTGCAATTTTTCAAGTTAGAAGTAACTTTAAATGAAAACTACAACTGAACAAAAAAGGCTTAATTCTTCACCAGTGTGAAGGAAAGCTGGAATATATTCATACAATTCAGTGCAGTTAGAAGCCAGGAGGTAAAGTATCTAGGTGGAAATTAGAATATCTTAGTCTCTCCAAGGATATGAGCCTGAGTGACTTAGGCTTTTCTGGATATCAAGGATAACATTCAAATCCCATTTTAAAATCCATAAAATTTTCCAATGATTTACATTACCATTAGACTACAGACCTGATTCGATAGAAATCTCACAAAAGTGGAAATGACCTTCTTGGTTATCATGTCTCTTTTCTTAAAAGCTTAACTTTCTTCATACTAAAAATATATAAAACACATTTGTTCAATAAATACAACACCACTCAGTTGAAAGCAATACAGCTGCCTGGTTAGGCCAGACTCCTGTCTGTTGCCATACTCTGGGAAGGATTATAAACTGCCTGTCATCCCTCTGTGCCATAAGTAGGGTCAATATGTCATTCTTTCCATGCAGAATATTATGTAAGACATTACAAAGGGGCCTTATTTAGACAGCGTTCCTTTTGATTTCATATTCTAATTGCCCTGGAATGGCAAGGTAAGAAGAACATGTTGTCCCAGCGGAAATTTTAGGAACAGCACTGAGCAAGATGTGCATACAGTAATGCTTTACAGATGCACTCTGACCTCTCTTGGCACTACAGATCCTTTTCCAATTTCCAAAAGTTTCCAAGAGGAAGCAAAGGGAGTCATCTCTGTCTATCTGATGTCTCTCTGACATTTCACTGATCTGATAGTTCACTGGGATTTGCACATCTAAAACTCTCTCCAGGGAAGCTTGTGAAAAATATCAGTCTAACCTACTTTCAGGACTCAGCAGAGTAATTCTGTTTCAAGTGCCAGCGGCCGCTGATGTCGATGGGAAGATGTGAGGGAGTGCAAAGGGACTGGGTTGAGCTCAGCCCCATAGGGCCTGGTAAGGCCTAAAAGCCACTCATAGAAATTAAACATCCCCGTGAAGTTATTTTAAATCGAGATCTGATTTAAGGAAAAAGGCACATTCTTTGGGGGATGATATTATTGAACTAACACAAAAACAAAAACTACGGCAAATATGCCTACAGATGAGAATCAAGCAAAATCTTTATTCAAAAAGACCTCCCTTGAAATACCACATTCATCCTCCAATAACTCTGAAATCAGTTATGCTTCCAGCTAAAAAAAGTGTCATTGTGAGAGATACGTGATGATACTCATAATATTTCTAGCTAGAGGTTGCATTAGGTATTTGGAAAAACAGGGTCAGGCTAAATCTAGCTTGCTCTTTGTTACGTGAATTCCAGACCTGAAGCAACCGTGGCAGAGCAGAGGGCTCTCCTGACACATTCACTGACCCCCACACTAAACTCTTTAATGATGCCCCCAAAGACAGCACAAGTTGTGGGTGTTTTCTCCTCCTTCTTTTTTTTGTTTCCCTTGTCTCACACCGGAGTCCTCAAGACTATGTAACATACTACATTTTAAAGCCTTACTTGATTGTACCTCCTGAACCCAATTTAAACCTCCAACTTCAATTGATTGAAGGGGGATGATACTTAACACCTCTGTGAAAAAAATCAAGGCTGTTAGGCCCCATCTGGAGTACTGTGTCCAGTTTTGGGCTCCCCAGTTCCAGAAAGATGAGGAGCTACTGGAGAGAGTCCAGCAGAGGGCTACAAAGATGATGAGGGGACTGGAGCTCCTCTCCTACGGGGAAAGGCTGAGGGAGCTGGGGCTGTTCAGCCTGAGGAAGAGAAGACTGAGAGGGGACCTCATCAACGCTTATCAATATCTCAAGGGCGGGTGTCGAGAGGATGGGGCCAGGCTCTTTTCAGTGGTGCCCAGCGACAGGACAAGGGGCAATGGGCACAAACTGGAACACGGGAAGTTCTGCCTGAACATGCGGAAAAACTTCTTCCCTGTGAGGGTGCCAGAGCCCTGGCACAGGCTGCCCAGGGAGGGTGTGGAGTCTCCTTCTCTGGAGAGATTCAAACCCGCCTGGACGCAGCCCTGTGCAGCCTGCGCTGGGTGACCCTGCTCTGGCAGGGGGATGGACTAGATGATCTCCAGAGGTCCCTTCCAACCCCTGCCATTCTGTGATGCTGTGAAATCCATCAGCAAGTGATTCATCTTTCAGATGAAATGAGCACCACCAGAAAATAGTGGAATACAACCGACCCCAAAAAACAAAATGGGCAGTCATCATCTTTAAATTAAATACCATCATCATTTACACTGTTCTGGTCACCTTCAGCAATTATTACTTACTGCATGCAATGAGAGCAATGTAAACTACAACCAGTATGTGAAGGCAAGATGCCAAGGAAAAAAGTAAATCAAAAAGGAAGGAGAATTTCAGCTAGACTGACATGCAGAAGCACTTTTCTTGAGCGATACATGACTAGAGTGAGAGATAGGATGAGCTCTGATTGATTTCCTTGCAATTATATGAGTAAAGACAAGAGGGCATAGCATTACTCATTATACCACCATCTTCCCAGTGGGTTATTTACAAATGAGGACTAGGAAAGCAAAGTTGAAGTATCCTTGTAAACAGCAATTACAGCAGATACACACAAACTGGGTCACATATGCCTCACCCAAAGGTTGGCTGTGTAAGTGCTGATTCCAACTCAAAAGATGTCAGCCTTGTTAATATCAGACCCTTCAGCTTTATGTTACCCAGCACAATGTATTTTACACAGTAAGCCGAGCTGCACCTCTCCCTCTCCTTCCCACACTTCCCAAACCATATGAGAGGAACAGTCCTCTAAGATTCACTTCCATTACACCTTAACTAATAGGGCTGACCACGGGGCTACAAAAAAATGCCATTTCCCTCCTGCTCTGCGAGCTCCTAGCGCCAGCACTGCCCACCAGCTATGCCTGGCATGCAGCTGAGGCATTGCACAGAAGCCACGCTCATGGATAACCACAAGTTACGACACCAAAAGATGTGCAAGTCCATGCATAAAGAGGAAGACTTCACACAGCTGCTGTTCTTATTATCTCCCTAGATAAGTGTAAGGCAGTGTGCCCTGCTGCTGCTTCTTGGCTGGTAAATTAAAGTGTGGGCTTTGCCTCACAGCAGTCTAGGAAGACTTTTGAGAAATTTGAATCCCCGTTCTGTGGGAAGAGAAACTCTTGAGGCACTACAAATATAAAGCAAAAAAGTGCTGTTGGCCACAACCACTGCAATCTAATTGATCAAAATAAGAAATACTTGTAACTATCCAAGGCTGTCAATAATTCTAGAAGAAGTGTTGCTTAGTTGAATCTACACAGCTGATGCATCTTCCATTAAAATTTCCTGTGCTTTATACACAGAGCTCTACAGATTTATTTCATATCCATGTTATGTTACTCATATAAAGTTGTCATTTGAAATTATTTTAGGCATAATATTTACAAAATTAATTCAGTAAGAAAGCTTATTGCAGAACGATTCCAGTTTTGACTGCTGAAACCACTTGGTCTAATCATTTATGGTAGTAAATAAATGTTATGAAACTTCATGGAGAAACTATTATCCAAATTACTGAACAACAACAGAAAAGCCTTCATTATGTTCCAGGAATGCATTTCTGGCAGAGAAAATAACATTCGTATACAATGTCTTTTTATAGATTAGTCAGAGGAAAAAATGACTGCATTGATGTACTGCAAACTGTAGGGATTTTTTCTTTCCTGAGGAATTACAAGTGACATCAGTTTTCATAATATCTGAGAAGAAGAGAATATACTTTGTTGAAAGAATTCCAGCTTTTTTATTCTGCTAAGTTGCGTTACTGAGACAAACTTTCCCATTGTTTATTGTTTGCCAAGTTGTGACTCTGGTGTACATAAAGAAAAAGTGTTTCAAGCTCTCAAATATTTTTCCTGAATAATTATTTTATTGTTTTCTCTCGAGCAAAGCAGCAAAATGACCCTACTGAGATCTGTGACAGTATTTGCCAGGGGCTTGAAGCCTCCACCTCCAGTGCATAAAATAAAATTGTCCGTGAGGTCTCAGCAGACTGTGCTCAGGATGGTTATTCCTGGATCATGTCGGTTCAAGCAATCCTCTTCAGTGGTCAAAAATGTTGTTCAAAAAACTAAGCATTAAGTACTGGGGTTCTGCAGAGGAAAACATTTTACGAGATTTTCCCCAAGGTGGTAAGCAAAATACAAAGCATAGAGGGGAAAAAAAAAAGAGCCAAGATGGTGGGATTTTATGGTAAATCTCTAGGGAAGTCCACTTGTTCTCCCCTTCATGACTGTATAACAGGCAGAGCTTTGGGCCACAATAGTGAAGTGCTCTGATCCATCAAACAAATCTTTGCTCTGAAATAAACCTGAAGATCTATCAGACACACGGGATGTGTTGTCTATCCCAGAACAAGACTCTCTATGTAACATTTCTTCCCATGTAGAAATAAGAAGGATGAACTTCCACTCTGCAAGTTAAACTTTTCATACAAATGATTCAGTACACCATATTTTTGTTACGAGGGGAATCAAGAGGTTGACTATGCTGTTGACTCAAACGTCAGCAGTTCAAGAATTCTTTTGGCCATTTCAATGGGAAAAGGATAAAAATCATGTGTGTGACATCGGTGAACTATTGCAAATTGCCACATTGCCACCAGTTAGTACTATCATCCACATCTGCATCACAAAACCTTTCTTAATACAAGTAGACTCATATGAAGAACGGACAGTTTTTCCAGTCCTGTACTCATAGAACCATGGAATCATAGAATAGTTTGGGTTGGAAGGGACCTTTAAAGGTCACCTAGTCCACCCCCCCTGCAATGAGCAGGGACATCTTCAACTAGATCAGGTTGCTCAGAGCCCCGTCCAGCCTGACCTTGAATGTTTCCAGGCATGGGGCATCTACCACCTCTCTGGGCAACCTGTTCCAGTGTTTCACCACCCTCATTGTAAAAAAATTCTTCCTTATGTCTAGTCTATATCTTCCCTCTTTTAGTTTAAAACCATTACCCCTTGTCCTATCGTAACAGGCCCTGCTAAAAAGTTTGTCCCCATCTTTCTTATAAGCCCCCTTTAAGTACTGAAAGGCTGCTAGAAGGTCTCCCTGGAGCCTTCTCTTCTCCAGGCTGAACAACCCCAACTCTCTCAGCCTTTCTTCACAGGAGAGGTGCTCCAGCCCTCTGATCATTTTTGTGGCCTCCTCTGGATTAATTCCAAGAGGTCCATGTCTTTCCTGTTCTGAGGGCTCCAGAGCTGGACGCAGGACTCCAGGTGGGGCCTCACCAGGGCAGAGTAGAGGGGCAGAATCACCTCCCTCGACCTGCTGGCCACGCTCCTTTTGATGCAGCCCAGGGTACGCTTGGCCTTCTGGGCTGCGAGTGCACATTGTTGGCTCATGTCCAGCTTTTCATCCACCAGTGCCCCAAGTCCTTCTTGGCAGGGCTGATCTCAATCCCTTCATCCCCCAGCCTGTATTGATACTGGGGTTGCCCCAACCCAGGTGCAGGACCCTGCGCTTGGCCTTGTTGAACCTCATGAAGTTCGCCCAGGCCCACTTCTCGAGCTTGTCCAGGTCCCTCTGGATGGCACCCCTACCACTCCTACCACTCACTCTGCATGAAGGAAGTTACATTTTGCAGGTAAGGAAATCCCAATATTCTTTATATGTAATTCTATGACAGGCCAAGAAAAATCACATTTGATAACTGCAGTCACAAAGGAAGAGTTTCTTAGCATACATAATTCATGAAAAAAACCACAGCTTTATTTTTAAACCACATCTATTAAAAATATTAATTTGTCTTCAGCATGTGGTTTTTTTTTAAAAAAAAAAAAAAAAAAAAAGTAGATATATAGATGCCAGCTCCTTTCTGGTCTAAATTGGCTCCCCTGACACAAGTGGACTGCAAAAGTTTGTGCCAGTATAATTTGTCTTCTATTTCTTAACTGCATCCAGGTATTTCATTCAAGAGTATTTCCCCTTTATTTTTTCCACTGATAATATCTTATATTTTGTGTTTGCAAAATTAATTTTGGCATAGCATACTTCCCTTCATAATGAGTGACCCCAAAAGATTTGTTGTGTCAATTATTTGTAGTTCCAGCATGTCTTAGCACCTCTGTTTTGCAAGAGACATACATAGTGTGGTGCAGTGACAGTCCCATATGTCAAAAGCAGGAGCTCTCGCACTGGTCTTGGTTCAGAGCTAGAGGGAGAAATTGGGCCAAGCATCTGGACTTACCTGGTTTTGTGCAGCCATCCTTTCAGATTGCTGCTGGTCTTTCGCTTGTGGTGGAATCCTGACCTCACAAAAGCCAGCAGAAGTATTTCTCCCCCCATCCTGGACATCCTTACTGTCATCATCTAAAATCAAAACCACTAAAATCTTTGACGAACTTAGTCCCACTGCAGAGGGTCATTTTTAGGCCCTTAAGACCAAATGCATAACCTAAGTTCTCACTGCGGAGTATCAGCAGGATTTCACAGCAGAATGTGTTATGCAGCTGTCTGCCTAGTGAGCAATGTCACACAGAGTGACTTTTTATTCCCTTTTCTTTATTAAGAGGAACACTTGACAAAAGACAAACTATGCTGTTGACTCAAACTTCAGCAGGTGTTCCACAAACCACTGCTCCATGGCAGGCACAGAGCAGCAGCTCCATACAATCAGCATTCATTTCTGGAAGTTCTTCTTTTGCAAAGGAAAGATTATAGTAGTTCAAAGAAAACAGTCTGTGCAACTGTCAAAAGGCAAGCCTATGGTCATCTTTTGAAGAAGTTCTATGACAAGAACTGTCATTGTGAGGAACAAAATTAGTTAAGAGCTTCACACTCAGAAGAACAGTGATGTGGTTGTTAAAGCACAAACACTTAACTGAGATGATTTAGGTCTTTTTTTTTTAAAGAAAAAAACTTTACCACTGTCACCTGTGTGACTTTTGGACAACCACTTGTCTGCATTTCTGCCTCACTCTGTACCTATTTCGCTTTGAAATAGCTTTTTTTCCAATTTTGTTGATTCTGACTACCAAGATCTTGGTGCGGGCAGCAGCAGGAGCAGCAGTGAGGCTGGGATGAATGAAATGCCTTGGGGAGTAAGAAAGACATTAACCAAGCACATGGAGTACCACCACGGGAGTTCTTGTGCTGCCCAGCACCTGCTGCATGAAGCTGCATCCTCTCAGTATTAACAAAGTCCAAATGAAACTGCACCTAGATTCTGATATCTTAAATCATACAGCAGAATAAGTTACTCTCTAAAGCCACCTCAATCTGTCAATAAAGCATATTCTTGGATAACACCAACTGTCACAGCTGCACTGATGCTCAGCAAGCAAGTTCAATATAGAAGTGACAATAAATCCCATCTTAGGATCCATTCCAATGATAAAAAATAAAGTATTTCCTCATGTTTGCTGGGCTCTCTTCTCCCCTCCTCTTATATTTTTTTCTTGTGCATGAAGGAAATAGCTTTGTAGGGGAAAAAAATCCCTCCAATTAAATGTCCTGGCACATAGATCAGCCTGCTGCCTTGCAGAAAGATCAACAGTTTTACCATTAAAGAAAATGTGTATTTGCTCACAGTACAACCTGTGTGAAACTCTTAGTAATCAATGAAAGAAACACATTAACATGGAGGATCATTAACAGATCCTCCATGATGGAGGAAAGGTTAGCTCAGAAGAAGAGATGGAAGGCAATCTCAAAGAGCTAATACAAACTTCAGGGTTATAAATTGAGTTCTGCAGAAATTGTAGTGCATGCCTCACGTTGCCAGAAAAGATCTTGTTAGAAGTACCCACATCTTGATTCAAACAGTCTTTGTGGTGTTGCACAACAAAGCCATGACATTCCCCAGAGAAGCCTCCATACTCTTCTATCTCTGTTAAATGAACAAAGAATCCATTTACAGATATTTAGTTTCAAAATTACTCAGTTTTGGCACTCCATCACAG
Source organism: Phoenicopterus ruber ruber (assembly GCA_009819775.1). Taxonomy (NCBI): domain Eukaryota; kingdom Metazoa; phylum Chordata; class Aves; order Phoenicopteriformes; family Phoenicopteridae; genus Phoenicopterus; species Phoenicopterus ruber. Next base: position 35,738,588 of record CM020220.1, read on the forward strand.
TCTTCTGAGGGGACCAACAGCAGTACAGGGGACTTGCTTTCTGTTCTCATAAAGCACTGTCGTTGAGAGTTAGTCAATAAAATTTTCTTTCAGTTTTTACTGTCAATAGTGATACATCATGTCTGCATCACGTACATCAAGCCAGGCAATCACAAAGCACTTCACAATACCTTATTTCACAGGACAGCTATAAATGCACATCCCACCCGTACAAAGATAACCCTGCAGCACTGAGTTAGAGTGGGGCATGCACTGGCTGATCACCATGTCTGTTACCTGCGCAGCCCCAGTAATCCTTCAAACCTCCCAGTCGAGTGCTTACAAGCCCAACTGGATTTAGATTGCAAAAGAAAGCAAGATTACATTATTCTCTACAGGATTTTGTAAACCATGAAATTTTACACTTAAATGTTCCTTGAAACATGTATTCTTATGTTACAAGAGTGCATAACAATTCATGCATTTCTGAAAAGCTAAATATACATCGCAATATTGAAAGTAAGGTGTTAGCAACAAAAACGGCAAAAGAAAAAAAAATCAGCTCTGTGTTTCTCCACAGGAGCATCAAGGAGGTATAAAATAATTTTTAAAAATTAACCTGCACTAACAATGCACGTTGCAATGTCAGAGACTGCTGCTGAAGTTAAAAGTGTGGCTTTGAATGTGAACATGGTTCCAGGAATGCATTTTGTCCCCCATACAATCTTTTGCAGTGGGTCAGTTTCTTTTTTAGCTGTACACAGCCTTTCTAGACTTAAAAAAAAGGAAGACTATAAATACAGGTATTATTTTGATAGTGTCTCTGCATATATCCCCTATGGGCATAGAGGGGATGGAGTGGAAAGAGTAGGAACTACACAGCTACTGTTATTTTCTCTGGAAGGGTGATTTGGAAAGAACAAAGAATTGGCTTTTCCTTTAGGACGAGCCACAAAACTGAGCCAGTGTGGGTAAGAGGCTGGAAAATAGAAGTAAATTACTTTTCTTCCAACAAATGAAGGAAATAAAGGCAGTTCCTTCCTTGGAGCAATTGCATTTATACAAATCGGTGTCTAGAGACACAGCCGAACCCTATAGAAACAAAGCTCACAGTAATGAGTCTGGCTGCCTATCCAGGCGGAGCTCTCCTGGGTTGATGTGACAAAGACAACATTCATGTAGGCTACCACAGAAGAAGTCATATAAAAGTTACCCTGAATTCCCGCTTAGTGGTTCCTGCCACAGAAGACAGGAAGGGGACAACTCCTTGACTTTGGGCAGGAAAATGACTTTGGTCCTGCAGGCAGGGTGTATGTCTGAAACAATAATTTCGTTAAGGCCCAGGATCCATTTTGTGAACCACAGCTACCAGCACTGATTGCCAAGGCCTTAAAATCTCATTTAAGTGCAACGTCCTCATTTATCAACTGTAGTTACTGCAACAAGATTAAAGTTCCAGACTACTGCCCTGCACTGTCCAACTCTGGATAACTAAAATACTGTTTTCATTAGAATTGTTTTTTATAAAGGAAAGGATCGTCAGCAACTTCACTGAATGCATGATGATTTTATTGCTTAGGTGAGAGGTTGAGGAGTCACCTGTTCTGGCACCAACAAACTGTGTAAGAAACTTTGAGAAGGTTAATCTTCTCAGTTTGTCCATAGTCTCTCAGACGGATAGTGTGAGGTTTGAAATGATCACTTTAAAGACTGTAGATTAAGAGATAGCTTCTCCATTGTGCAGAAAGAGGGCTGCCAGAGCTCTTACACTTTCCAGATTTTGAAGGACAACCTGAACCAGTATTCCCAGTCTCATAATTGGGTAATTAAAGGATAGCTCTAAGTTTATGCTTTGTCGTTGACTATTGATCATTTGTCATTGACTAGTCAAAGGCTATTGATCAACCCCCTTATCCTTATGACATAAAACTGTAACATGAAGAATGAAGAAGTTTACCAAAGAACTAGCTCTACAAATACTAACAAGTGCTCACACAGCCCTGCCAGTAAGAGATCTCCTGCAATACGTTCTGATTCGCCCTACTTATCTTCTACTGTTTCCTACTGGAAATCATTCCTACCAAAATTACACTCCTTGTGATACACATATCTGGTATACATTACTCTTTCATTTAGGTTTTCCACTACCCATGTTAGAGGGTGTAACCATTTATATTACTTTAGTATTTCTTCTGTTCCTCTACATACTACACAACTTCTATGTTTGGTAACAACTATCTGTCTTGGACCCAGCTTTCCTACATGTGATCCATAGAAAATACTAACCAAATCAATGACTGACCAAACAAAGTGGAAAAATTATTTTAAAAAATCCCACAAAACCAAAAATCCCAGAACTGAAGCCCCAATGGGCTTTATTTTATAATAGCAAACATGCCCATAGTGCAACAGTAATCCACGGTGTGGCTTTACGATACCACCAGCAAGGGACATGGAATGTCTTTTGTTGTCCTTTTCACGTAAATCACTTGTAAGTGAAGAATGAGGAAAGAATTGGTCACCTCACTGAGGACCAAAACTTACTGTTTGATGAAGCTGAAGAAACATGAGTACTATTCTAGTTTCTTCTAGCAATCTCTCTATAAATACACCGTGCAGTAGTTGCACTTGCTTTCAGTTCACAGGCCACAAGATTATGAGCAAACTGTCAAACACAACTTTGGTGTAAATCACAAATTCTACTTTGTAATCAACATCAGAGATTTTCACTTTTAATATGGAAAACAAGCACCATCCTTTTGGCTTTTTTCAAGATATTTTGTTCTAAGTTGTTCATGCTCTGAACATCACTCTCAACTCCCTCGTAACTCTCAAGTCTCAAAAGATGTCTCCACCACCATGTTGCACATTGCTGCAGTGATATTTATCTGGCTAACACTGATCAATAGAAGACTCATAATGATACAGGGTTTTGCATGGAACATCACCCAAACCAGCCCATGCAGAACCATGCAATTACCTTTTAAGATTCATTAGAGACCATCAGCCCAACAGGTCATATCAGAGCTTTCCAGGGCCCTGGAATGGTCAATGGAAATTTAATGTTCACCATGCTTATTAGAAAAGGCTGTCATCATGTTTATCAATTACTCTGAAATTACTGGAATTTGAGTGTGGTAAGACTAAGGGTAAAATGAAGAATTCATTTGCAAAATTCGAAATACAGGCAACATAATTCCAGTTAACAGAAATTAACACAAAAATCAAGCATATAGCTGCTTATTTCTTTCATCTTTCAGACCCTGCATAATCCACCTAATCGCCTGCTAGATATTCACAGCTGAAGAACCATTTTTTACAGAAACATTTGTGTTCTTACACTGCATTTGTGGAAAAGGACCTAGACTCGAGGATCTCACTTCCCTTTACTCTCTGCCACTCTGAAAGAGCCACAACCACATTTTCAACCCCTTCTCTCCTGCTTCCCCCAAGATTTCCTCATCCTTACTTGACTTGGGAATAGGGTTTGATCCTTCCCAGGCACCAGTTCTGTCATCAGCATTGCCAGATGTGATTATCACTCAGTCAGAGAGCAGTGTCAGCTCAAGAGAGTTCCAGTGTTTGGCAAATCCCTATAAAGACCATTAGACCATTGCCCATTGAGAGGCAAAATGCTAACATTCAAATCCCAGGTCAATGTGAGCAGTACACTACCGCCTCATATTGGAGGACAGACCAAGTGTGCTGGAGTGATAATGAGTTTAGGCAGGAATTGTGAAAGGTGCACCAAATGTACTCCAAGCTAACACACTCCTCCCACAGTCTCCCATTGTATACAGCCTCTTTCTGTCCTTGTGTCCCTGTGCCAGGAGGACTGTGGACCTCAGGACCAGCTCTGATGACCGTGGCAGAAGACAGAGCAGCAGTAGGAAAGCATGGGTCATGTAGCTCCTGTCACAGAAACCAGGGCCAAACGTCAAAGTTATCAGGGTTGGCACAGGGCAACAGATCCCTTAGGCCAATACCTTCACTTGTACCTGAACATTGTACATGAGTCATTACCAAGGAATTGAATGCAGCACAACATAAAAAGCAGAGGCCTCTATCCTCATAGCTGTGGAGCACACAGTTACGAAAAATCCCCCTTCTGCCCAGGTAGAAGGACTTTTGATACTAGCTAGGCTTCAGGTTGGGTGAGACTTTCATCTTTATCCACTGATCAACTTGACATTCCTCTGCTGCTGTACCACTTCCCATAAGTATGGGGCCAGGTTCTGTCCTCCAGAGTTCTCTACAGAACCAGCAAAATCATAAGAGAAGGAATAGTAAATCCCACCTAAAAGTAATAGATGTTTTAATGTAGAAACCAAAGAGCACCTTGCTTTTCAGGAAACAAGCAGAATAGCCATTCTCTAGTCCTATGGGCAGTAAAACCATTACAGACTCCATGCGAGTCTTTTAATAAAGGAGGGTATATGTTCAGATACCCAAAGATTTCAGAGTTTGACCTGCCAAAGACATGAAGTAGTAGTGGGTTTTACTGTAGCAGAATCACTGAGTAATACCACCCAGGGGAAAAATCTGGGAAAGTTCTCATCTGTTTGCCATTATAAATTATGCCGACCCTTCAGTTGGACTTATGTAATTTTCCCTGTGGAGACACACCGAAGTTGTACAACTTTTCAGCAAGTTATTCTGGGGAAAAGCCCAACAGAACCCTGTCTGTGTTTTGGCAGAGTTTAAGGGCTAATATCCAAGGAAACAATCCAGAAAGCCAGCTTTCCAAAAGGATATTTAACCTTGGGGACACCTAAAAATTTTTAAGTATTCCCAAACTATTTCCTCAACACCTGTGCAGAAGTGCACTGCAGTTGGGAAAGTTTCGTACATAGCTCCGCTTAAGCTCCACCAAGCTCCAGAGACCAGGCAGCCATGTGCCTGCAGGTCAGTGAGTTCCCTGAGGAGACACTTGCTCACTGTTTAATTGTGCAGCAAAGAAGGCTCTGATTTGCAAATAGCTAAACCCCAGCCAAACGCTGGTACAATGAGATCAAGAGGGAAATACGGAAGTGCTAATACATCCTCCTCACCTGTTTGTTTGTATACTTTCTAAGCACCTCTCTTGCTTTCCTTAAGGTAACTGTTATGTTAGATGATTAGGTATATCACTGGACCCAGGAGATACATCCATCATTGCTCATATGCATAAAGGAAAAGTAAATGACATGAACAATGTTACTATGCAGGAGGACCTAGATTCATCTTTTGATTTCTAGTGAGTGAGTCAAGCCTGTTTAAGACAGAGGCTTAGTTTGAAACAAGTTTTGTCATTGTTAGCCTTGAGGTTCCATCAAAAAAAGATGACTAACAGCCTGCTTTTTGGTGGGTCTACACTCAGTTATCTCAGCTTCCTCATTTACCAAATTTAGAAAGGGATTATTTGGTGTTTTGTAATAAAAATTTACTTACATTGCACTGTTCTTCTGCAGATCTCAAAAATACCCTAAACTAGCAGTTTATTAAAAGTCAGATAGCATACAAAAGAAATTCTATTAGTATTAGCAAACTGTCGCAGTCTTAGCTGTTTGGGTCTCTCCCACTTCTGTAAGATCAGCTAGCTATTCTCTGCACTCTTCTGTACTCCTCCTGCCTCTGGGCTTGTATCAAATCTTTAATGCTCTTATAGACCAGGTGCTGCTAAAACTTATGGACATTCTTTTTTATTATTTTATGTATACTATGTATTTCATAAACATACAGACATATCTATTTCCATAATACTTATTGCGATTAAATACACATTGACCCTAATTTTGCAGCTGGCTGGTGATGAGTAAGACTTACTTAGCCAAATAAAGTAGTTTCAATCTATTCAATAGATTTCCCTCTGTGAATAATTGCCAATCAATAAGGGTATTTGAAAAAGAAAACCAACTCCTCAATTTAGAGATTTTTAGTGCTGATTCTCTTGAATTTTCTTGGTTTTAACTGCGTTACAGTTATTTTCATAGTATATGTGTACTCATGTTTATGTTTCTTGACAAATGCCTTTAAAACTTGATTTTATAATTTAATTGACATTTATTTTGGCAATAAGCTTATTTCTTACGAGCCTCCCTTTGGCACATGCTTTGTGCTACTTACACATTACCAATTAACAAGGCACATTTAACTGAACCCCTACTGCTGCAATATGATCTGTCACTATGAAATTTGCAGGAGTCTTTACTCACAGTGAACAAAAGTGAAGCCAAAACAGACTGACTGACCATGATATACTGGAATAGGAAGCAATCAGGAATTTGAAATGATTTCATATGAATTTCATATGATAAGATATAACAACAGGTAGAAACCAATACTTGTTAGTTCTGGAAGACATTTTTTCCAATTTAATTTATTACTTCCTGATACAATTCAGAAAAACCTAAGATAACATAGGAAACACTTTTCATTCACTTAATTTCAACTGTTTGTTTAATACCAAATGGGTAAAGACAGTATTCTCAGATAAAATATTACATAGAAAAAAACTACTCTGAACTGTCTATAAAAATCTTTTTTTCCATTTCTAAAATCAGCACAATGATCTACTAAACAGATTAAGATTAAAATAAAATTTTACAAAGGCATGTTAAAAGCAGAAAAAATTGAAATCTCACTTTTAGCAGATGCAGGCATGACCATAACATGTCTGGAAAGTACCAACATTCACATATAGTTGTGTATCAAAAAGTCTGTAAAGGTTTGTGCATCTGTTGGACACAGAATCAGCAGTGACTGCACACGGCTACTTCCTGGGTAATGTCTTTCACCTATTTGCACGGTCTGTTTTATCAGCTGAGCTTTTTCCCAAAACATGAGGTTAAATCAAAAGTGTTAATGGCATCTTTCAGTGCTACTAACTGTAAACCTCTTTTATAATAACATTTAAAGCATTAAACAAAAAATCTGTCCTTACTTACAAGGCAAAGCAGAAAAGGAAGGTCATTCATTACACCCCATTCACTATTTTCTGTTTCATTCTGTAAATATTACAGTGCTACTGAGAAAAAATATAATGTCTGAGGTTCTCAGATCTTCCTTCAGAGTTTTAATCATTCGCTTCCCAAGAAGGGGTTTAACAAATACCACACTGTTCTGTCAATATTTGTATGCAGCACCACATAGGGCAAGCTGCCAAACTTGCATGGTTTAAAGAGCCAAGGGTAGCAAACTGACACCCTAACAAACACACTCCCCGCTTTGTCTCTTTTAAGGTGGTGGTAAAAGTGTCATCTTTGCTTCTGACTGCAGTTGCGGAAAGCTTTTTGTTTGATTGCTTTGCTTCTCCAGAAATGCATTATTTAATAATCGCCGTTCACCAAACTTCAGGGATTTGTTTCATGCCCAAACATTTCTTACGCAATTATAAGCCTTTTGCTCTCCACCAGCTGCACTTTAAATGTATTTTAATTGGCTGGAATTTAGAAGGAATCCATTTGGCAGTCATTTACATTTGAAGCACGCCCCTAGCAGCTGAAACAGGCCCCAGAAGCAGCCCGATTACTTCATCAAAAGAAACTGCTTGAATACCGTTGACTCCTACATAACTACAGTGAACTCTATTATATAGGTGTGGTGATGTAATTAATAATTCTCTGCTAAATTTTTGCTTATACTGGGAGCAGAATGTATTACCAACCGATACATTTACAGAGCGGTCTGCAGATTTACAGCGCTCAGCATTAGTTTTCAAACATCATTGCTTTTCCAGAAAGAGCCCTTTCTTGTGCTTTTTCCCTATCTGATCTAAGCAGCGATGTGGCTCTAACACTGGTATTATTGTTTCTATACTTGCAGCACATCAAGAATCTTACCAGCTGGATTTTTGTATATAATATTATTTTAAAAGCTTCTAATGTGCTAGTTATTCGAGGATCAAAGTATAAACTTAGTTCAGTACATTACATTAGGGATGGCTCATTTTTCCATTTCTCTTTATTTTGGGGTTTCTAATGTGTATTGTAAGCCAACTTTGCAGAGCCTTAATTTATTGTAGTAAGTTCACCCTACTCTGCAGTTTGTAATGCAGAGGTTTAAGAGTCAACAGCAGTAGGGAGAGCTACCAACAGCTGCTCAGAAAAAAAGAATGAGAAGACATTAAGGAGAGAACCACAAGAATTCACACTGTAAAATGCAATATTTAGGATGAATGTAATGACATTAACAAGTCAGATTTAAAAACAGAGAGACATTCCAAGTGATGCTGATTGAACGTGTGGTATCTGAAAAACCCAGAGCTCTGCAATCCATGAAAGCTCCTGTGAAATTGTAACTGCTTGAGAGTTCACTTATCATCAGTGTACCACGGAGGATGAAGGAGCAAAAGAAAAGGGCTTATTCTCTAGCTGAAGTACAATGAGAACTGTTTTCTACATTTAAAAGGTGAATAGTTCTTGAAGTGAAGTTATGACAATACTTGCCGCCTACAGAGAAAAGCAGCGTTTCAAGTGCATTGTATGAAAAGGAGAAGGATTAATGCCACAGAGAGAGACCATTATACTATAGAAGAGCTGCATATTTTAATACTTTGACTCCATCCAACTCTGGAAATTTCCATAGTTAACTGGCTTATACTCCTAAGTGGAAAGCCTCAGTGTACTGAGATCTTAAGGGAACTTACTGGAGGTACCACTTCTTACAAAAAAAAAAACCAAAACAAAACAAAAACAAAACAAAAACAAACAAAACCATGCAGAAATGGCCAAAGCAGATGATAAATTATGAGAAGCCAAATCATTTGTTACCTTTTAACTAACTACCTTATGATACTTCACTGAGAGAGGGCCAAGCAGCTGTGCAGACTGTCTGCATTGTTATGGTAACGCAGTGTATCACACTTGTTTAATGTATTTCATCCTCAAACATATTCATGACATACAGAAATATTCTTGCCTTCCTCCTTTTGAAGGCACAATGCCTATGACCAAGTTGGGACATGAACCCAGCTCCTCAATGCCTTCCTTCTTCCATTAGGTCATGCATTTATAATTGTCCCACGTAGAGACACTTGCGGCTACAACCCAGATCAGAGCTGACTCAGGTTAACAGCTGAAAAGCACAAGGAAGCATCTTAGACCTTTGAAAGCCAAAGGAAACAGAAGTGGAGGCTTAAATCCAGACTCCTTCCACCCTCATCCAAGCAGAAAAGGAAGATTAGAGAGCCGCTCACCTTTATCTCATCCGTAGCCTACAAAAACAGATGACAAAACTCCCACTGAGTTCAAAAGGTGACACGGATGGGAGAAGAGAAGAATTGCAGAACTATTTGTAACCTCAGCTATAAATGAAAAGAAAATCCTAGATCATTACAAACAACCAAAATACACCATATTTGAATCCTTACTCATGCATCGTTGAAAACTTTACACTTTTGCCACATGACTTTATGTGTTTATTTAAAAAGATAAAAAAGCTTCCTGATAGAAGTGCTACAGTGTAAATAGCCAGGGAAGTACCAGTATGAACTGTGTGGTGGATGAAGAGGAGTTCTAGACAGGAGGGGAAACGGCAGCATGCGTAACAGCCTGCTCCTGTCCTCCCACCCCTGCCAAGTGGCAAGCAGCAAACTTTGGAAAGAGAAAGGTCAGCGCTCTATTCATGCTGTCACTCTGGGAATCCCCTGCGTTGTCATGGGCTGCATGATGACAACCATGAAGCCTTGATGTGCCATTGATTGTTATAGGACATTGAAGACAATTGGCCATTATTTAGCTTCAATATCTATCTTCACAATTATTTAAATGTGAGACACTGGCAAATGTTTCCAAAGAAACGGTATCGGTGTGATTTTCAAAAGAGGGGTACTGATTTATTTTCAAGCCTCATGTGAGATTCAAGTCACAGCCACAATAAGCCTCAGAAAAGCTGTACACTAAACTGATTTTCTGGTAACAGTTCCGCAAGAAAACCCTTGCATTGACAAAACTTAAGCATATGAAACATTTACTATTAAGACAGTTAATAGCCCTAAGCGCAGTGAAAAGGAAAAGCATTACTTTGAAATTTCAGAAACTATTAAAAAAAGAAGGCAGAGAGAGAAATATGGGTGCTATCAAAGGAAAGATAATCAATCCTTCAAAAGCAGAGACATCAAGCAGTAAAGAATACTTCCACCATGCCTAATGGCAATTCTTTGCTGCCTTCCTTGCCTAACTGCTGTTGGCAGTCAGCTGGACGAGAGAAAAAAAAAAACATTACTGTAGTACACACAAGCAAAAACGAACTATGGCAAAGGAGAAAGCCCACAGTGAATGAAAAGCTGGTTTTCTCTTATGCAAATGCTATGCACCAGTGAACCAGTTTCCAGTCTAACAGAACCATCTTCAGGAGATATATAAGGCTATCAGTGTAACTGATACCTGGTTAAAAATGAAGGAAGTGAGGGAGATGAGAATGCAAGCATGTAGGATTTATTAAAACAGCAGCCCAGCAGAGTCCTAGTGAAACATATGACAAAAGACAAGAATGATGTCTCTGAAGAGGAGACTAGAAAGAATATGTTATCTAGCCAGTATGCCAGAAACGAGGAGGTGGAAGTATTAAAAAAAGGCTTATTGCAGGCTTTTAAAAACTAGGTGAGAACACTGACCACTCAATTATTTCTCTTTAATCCGGAGATTGCCTATGTGAAATGCTGTGTAGGTAAGTAATTGGATGATCAGACTCTCCCTGGTCCTAACTGAGGTGGGCAGGCAGAAGGAAAACAGGGGACAAATTGCAGCCTTTGTGCTCATAAAGTGGGATCACCTCTGTACATTTTACATCACCTTCTGCCTCCTCATCTTCCTTCTGTACATTTCACGATTTCCAGATCTGGGCAGGCAAGTGTAGGATAACAGCAGACTTAAGCTCCACTGGCCTACAATACCTTCCTAAGCGTCACCCAACCGGTGTCATAGCACACGCACAACTCCACCATGCTATGGTGTATGGGAAAGGATGTATATTTATGAAAATACATTTCTTTCTGCAGCCTTCTTTTGAAATCTGGTTCTGCATCCCTTGCTCCCTTCCTTGAAGGAACTACATCCAATTCAGCCCTACATACATATAGGGCATATCTTCATGAAGACCATATAAAAAAAACCCTGAAACTCACAGCATGGATGCCCGGTCCTTGGCATAATTATACTCCACTACACCACTCTTGCTGCATTGCACTGCTTACTCATGTTGACATATCCCCAGTGGAGACAGGGTTTAACGAAACCAAGATGCCTAGTTATTAATGTGTCTTATGCTTCTGAATAGCAAAGTTGAGGCCTTGTAAACAAAAGAATGTATACAAAAGATACCTGATTTGTTTTAGATGGCGGTGACTTGATTACAAGACCGTGATAATGTGCATTAGTGGAATGGTTGAGGAAGACAATCACCTTCCTTGTGCATTAGCACCTCACCTTCTTGAGAGCAACGGCAAGGGATTTGGGGATGTTAGAAACCACCCCCCTCCTTCTCAGTAAGCAGCATTCTGAGGAATGCTTCCATGTCGTCAGTCTACTGGGAGTTCAAATGTCATCTGGCTGTACCTACTTTGAAGGAACAAAATCTCTGACACTGGAACTGGAACACAGGGCATGATTCGGAAATACCAAGAGCTGAGATGACAGACACCCTTTGACAGATCAACTCCCTAAAGCTAAGATGTGTGCATTGTTGGCCTGTTATCTGCTACACACACTCCTGCAACAAGGTATTTGCAGCACTATTATATTCTTCTAAGTAGGCCCCAAACAGTGCCAAATATGGAAAAGATTTTTCAAAAAATAACAATTAGTTTGTGTCCAAGGCCAAATTCATACTCTCAGCGAATCTGGCTAGGCACAAAGTCGTATTACTCAGCATTAACATCAATTTGGAAGCTTATTGTAGTATCAGTGTCCATGGACTTCTTTGCATCACTTCTCAATTTTTCCCTGCAAAGTATTATCACTTTCTTGTTGCCTTATATCACTCGAAAAGGGAAAAGATACCTTAAATATGCGTTTGTATTCAGAATTGCTGGAATGATATGCCTTGCAAATCGCTGCTGTCAGAGAAGGTAGTAATCTGCTCGTGAAGAGGAGAGTAAGACCAAACATCGATATGAAAAACTTCAGACCATTCCATTGCAAGGGCATGGTCTAAGATTTCAGGTTTTCAAGGCAGAAGACAGGCGTGTGCAGAAGACACCACAGGCTGTGGGATAATGCAACTGACAACAAACAGGTCTGGACAACATAACTGTCTGGAGGGCAAAAGTAAACAGGGGTGGAGCAAAAACAATCAAATTATGCGTCCTGTGTGGATGCACATTCACCTTCAGGGGAGTCAGTCTGCTGCCCTGGAGAGATGCGTCATCTTCAAGTGAACAATATTTACTTTGATGCATTAAGACAAATGTCATTTTCAGTTGCTGCATGCTGGCTTACCTTATAACCAAGCAGATTCACATGTCAAGCTGTGATAACTTGAAAAGAAATATAAAAGAATATAGAAAAACTACATACAAAGTATCAATGTGTCACTCTTTCCTTGTAGATAACAGATAACACCCCATTGTCGATATTTTAAAATATTTAAAACATCTGCTGCTATTCTAGGACTTCTTACTGAGAATTAAGTTACAGAAGTTGGGGGAGACACAGAGAAGTCCATGGCTGCTCATTCTTATAACCTTTATCAGCTTAAATTTCTGTTAAGGGCACAGTTAGGTTGAGGAAGACCAACGGATACTCAGCATAGGAGATTAAGGACCTCTAGAAAAGCTGAATGTTTTGTTTACGCACATTCCTGTCAATCTCATGTTCATAAGCACTCACAGCTTGTAATAAAATAATGCCTGAAAGTTCATTTCAAGGACATTATTTTCAATAAATATTAGAAACTATGACATTCTCCTTAGCTTAATTAAGATAAGACAACCTGCAAAGATTGGGATTTTTTTAATTAAACTATGTATTGGAACAATACAGAATAGTAATGCACGGTGTTACCAATGAGATGGGTAAAATACTGATTTTTGTGAAACAGGACTCTGATCCAGGACACCAGCCATACCAGCAGATCATCAGGACCACCAGTGCTGGGGAATTTCTATATGAACACAGAATTCTATTATTTCAGAAGAAAGTTCCAGATCATACTTTAATCATTCAGGTTTTCACCACTACTTAGCAATTATTATAACAATGCATGTGTTAAGAATCTTGTTTCACATATTCTTTTAATAATAGCACTTGGAACTTTATACAGTATTAGAGGATTCAGCATCTGAACCTTCCCACCCAGAAGGCGGGCAAATAGCAAATGTCATACTCTCATAATGCATTTAGGTACTGTATAGATGGGACATAATTAAAGTAAGACTTAATTAAAGCTTTTCTTCTCCAGAGACGGACAGGTAAAACATAACTTACTGTATTCTTGAGTACAAAAGAGTCTAAAATTGTCTTCATGATTACACAACTGCAGTCTCTCAGTACAGCAAAGGAGAAATACAGTAACAGCTGGGCGTAAGTTTTGCTTCCTCCTGTTTCCATTTCAGTCTGAAGTAATTTCTGATCCCTTGAAACAAAGCAGTTACGATCTATTCTGCTTAGTACAGAAAACTTGACTTTTGTAGCATACTGCTACAAGATTGTATAGGTGATCCCTTCTGCTCATGCCAAACTGTACTGCTTTCAGTGGTGCACCACAAAAATCCACCTGGGTGGAACCAGCCACTTCAAAGTGTGTCCTTGGGCAAGTTACTTAACTTTCTTGGTTAACAACTGGGTTTCTTTATGGTGGTACGCACCACTTACTATCTGTAAGTATAGAAAGTACATCCAAAAAGGGAGCATCAGCCACCACATTACTGAACACTGTTTAAACTTAGTGTTGGTCACCTTATGTTTGGAGTGAGATTTCTGAGATGATGGCTGGCCTCAGTGTCCAGTATGATGCATGGGAAATGGAAAAAGAAAACCCCAAAACAGCAGCACGTGCTGAAGTCAAAACTTTATTATGAAGTCACGTATTAAACCTCAGTCTCTCTTGTACCTGAAGCACTGATTCAGGGCTGTATAGAAATCTTTCTGCCTACTTGTATTCTAATCTGTGGCTCCATCTCTTAAAGGTATTTGACAATAACAGTTCTCTGAAAAGCCTTACACATAAAGCTACCAGAGGAAGCAATCTACTACTCAGTGTTTTCCAAAGAGCAGCTAAACATAAAGTGTGTTGAGGAAAGGTGCCACCAGTCAGTATTTTCTATGCGAGCAGCAAGGCAGCAACAGACACGTCCCCCAGCAGCGTGATTCCTACCGGAGAGACCCTCACGGTTAGCTGTGATGAACGGGACGTCTGTGCTTCAGGCACAAGTCCCTCTTAAAGGCTAAATTTCCAGCTAAGTGCCAAGACAGAGCCCTGTGAGGGGTGAACAGAGACCCCTCTCCTACAGATCTCTCCCTCCACTGCAGGTGGGTGAGGGAAGGGCAATTTGCTTGCTCAGTGCCCTGGCCCAACCTGGCCAGGTAAAATTTTAGGGCTGCTTTAGAATTATTCACTTGAACTAAATAAGATCTAAAACAAGGTGGAAAAACTCCTTTTGAAAGCTAGCCTGTTTGTGTTAAAATATGAACCTAAATAGTGAAGTTACAGGTGGCCTTAGGCTTGGCTGCAAAGGTCGGAATGGCTTTAATGGGTATTGCATGAACATGGGTGACTGGACCTCTCTGCAGAGGACTTGTGCTCTCAGCAGCCGCTCGCGTGGTTGTTGGTTTGAGTTTCAGGGTGATGCAGAGGCAAAACCCAGCTTGGAAAGGCAGAGCTGGGCCAGGAATCACAGCCACAATGTGGAAATGAGAGAATTGACGTCTGCCAGTCAGCCACAGATTTACTGTCATTTTCTCTCACTTCCTTGCTCTGCAGAATGAGGATAACCTGTTCCTCAAATGACTGTGGTGGCAAGAGGCAAGGAATTTATCTAGGAAATCCTCTGCTGGAAGCAGTTACAGGAGCTGAACATTGTATTATTACATGAGAAATATCATTCTTTAAAAAATCTATTCTAGTCACAATGCTGTACTAAATTTTCCTGAGCATAGGTGATATTTTAGCAGAATTTTCTGTTTATAGAGGCATGGAAAAGAGAGTGGGACAAAGAGTTACAGCATGACTAGTAAACAAGCCCAAATTTTCTAAGGTCGTGAAAATAAAGCAGGACACAGAGCTCTGTATATTAGCTATAAGATCTTCCAATTGCTTCACTCTTCCTCCAAAAGGCGATGAAGCTTTCTGAACACAGCAGAGAATGATATGGTCAATCCTCCTTCACCAAGTAATTATGTGGTTGAATTCTGAACAAACTGAGAACTCTGTAGGATAATGGTATTTACAATTACTCAAATTAGTGGACACGAGCATATATAAACACTCTAATCAGAATGACAGCATTTTGGTCAATGAACTAGCAAACAATAGAAAGAAAAAGGCAAAAGAGTTTGCAAAAAAGGATGAAAAAAACAGCCACAGTCTGGGAAGAAGCAGCAAGTTTGGCATTTCAATTTGCCAGACCTGAAATTCAGGTTTAAGGAATTTTTTTCCTTCTTCACATCACTCCTGCATTTTCTGAGGCCCTTAGGTGCTATAGTATGGGCAGCTGAATTTTCTGTTCTGTTTCTATTTCCAAGACGACAACAAGCATTCACCAGATCAAATGAGACTTGAGCCAGGACAGTTTTTGCGCCGTGTCTTCTTTACCACACAGCCCACATACACAACTTTTCACAGATGGGTTTTATCTACGTTCAAAATAATACAATGGATTACTTAAAGTACCTCCTGACAAAGCACTTTTAAGCATATTCATAGTGCAGGACTGAGAAAGGACAGCTGGATGTCTGCAGGAACAAATGTGGGGTTTGTTTATAGCTGGAGTTTCCAGAGCCTGAGCAGTGATGGTCTGAGTCAATGCATCCTCTAGCTACCCAGGTCCGTACCATGTATGTCGAGGTCACATTAACCCTTCTCCACTTGCAACACAGATTCAAACACACTATGTTCGTGCAAATGATTGCTTACACCAGCTTTTTACTCCAGAAATCCGATTCAAGGGTCTTGTATTGATACACACTGACAGTGCATCAGGCCCTGAGTGTTTTGACAGTAGAACAGCACTTAACTTTTAAATATACTGCCCAGCTGTGGACTTATTAAATCTAAATAAACTGCACGTCTAAGACCATTTTCTTCCTTGCATGAAAAACCTAGGTTGCTTTTATTCTGATCTCTAAATAGACCTCTCCCATTAGCCAAATATTTTGCTCCTAAACTTTAACAAGGGGAATGATGATTCACCTGAATTATAGCTATACATCTGCAGTAACTGTTTGCAAGGATGCTTGGATGCTCAACACACCCATGGGATGGCTTGCAAAATAATCCACAGGAATGTACATTAGAAAAAAACAGCCATAAAGTGTTGATGAATGTTTGACTGGGATTTAGTCAGTTAAAACAAATATTTTTGCATTGAGCAATTAGAATCACAATTAAAAGGTGTTCTCTTCACTATGCGGTACATGCATATAGTTCACATAAAAGAAATGGTTAGCTCTTAGGTCAGTAAGTGCATTCTTAACAATTGCAAGCAGGAGGGGCAGATAAAGAGCCTGAGACGAGGTTGGCCTTGTATCACGCATGAAGATTGATTGAGCCAGAGCAATTGCAATAACAAGCATTTCAATCATGCCCTAGGCCTCGCTAGAAAAGCGCTTTTAAAAGGCAACAATAGAGACACTACTGCTGATACAGGAAAACTACAGTGTGTATCATCTGGATCTCCCAGATGCTAGGCTGTGCACTCATGATGGATTGACTTGTCTATACCACGGGAGCACGTGGGGAGCATTTCATTGTTCTGTTCTTCTGCCACTATTCTTTGGACTTACTCCCCACAGTAATTGGGCACTGGGCTGCATGGGGCCTCAATGGCATCACATTACTTCTTTCCTAAACTATCATCGCTATGTTCTGGTTATGACTTTTCTTCAAAAAAAATTGTACAAGTTCTGCTTTTCATTGCACAGAAAGCAGTTGAAAATGAAGACCCAGATGATGAGCCTTAACAACCCTAGCAGATATAACATATTTGATATCCTATTTTTATTCTACTGTCATGTTGCAATTAAAAGGAAAGATTTGCCACCTCCTTCTTCCCAATTAAAAATCTCCAGATGGAAGTTGACTGGGCATGCCAGATAGCACTCAAAAAAAAAAAAAAAAAGCTATAATGAAATGTAGAGGGAATTTATCTTGATATTGTCAACAAGTCAAGTTGTAGGGGAATAAGGAGTTACATTCATCCAGGAAAATAATGATACTGTTTGTCTACAGCACCAATGCAGTAGCCTGCAGCTGCACAGTGGGAATTTACAGGGATTCAGCAACCTTTTTAAATGGAAAAGGTACACATTGGATGGAAAATACAATAGAAGGAGGATACAGTCATTTGGTCAATGATTAGAGAAATCCCAGGACTAGAAATCACTGTACAAGTGATGCCACAGTTTTGCAGCTCGGGAGCTCTATTGGTCTTCGAGGATCTTCAGGTTGGCTGAGTTGTTTCCGTTCCGTGTTGTGGGATGGATTCTATCTGCCATGGAGTTGCTGCCATAATTCCTCTTTATTCTGACTGTACAAGAAGAAAACACTGGACATTTTTGGGACTTGGTGTCATTTCATAGAAGAAAAAGATGCAGAAAAGCTGACCAAGCCATAGAATAGTAAAGTTGATTTGGGAGAGGAGAGAGGAGAAAAAGCAATGTTTTATAGAAAAAGATCTTGGAGCACTGGAAGACTGCAGTAGCAAAAAAAACAATGACCTGAGTGGAAACTAGACCTTTGATAGATGAATAAGAGGGAGGATGGGCTCCTGAGAGCTACAAGATGAAGAGTTCTGTTCCTTCTGCTCCATCACCTACTCATGTCATCTCCTAGTGCAGAAAGCAGAGTCTCAAGGTCGCTGCTGATTCAAAGATAGATCTGCTAATCTGTGATTTAATAATTATAAGCAAAGAGTGTACCATTTGTTAAGTTTCAGGCCAAGTTTAGTCATATTTCCCCAGCACAGCAAATCCACCTACCCCTCTGGCAAGAAAATGAAAGATGTAAGAATCAAGAACAAACATGTACTACTGGAGGACACATATTGCATTTTTAAGCTCAGACGCTTAGAAGCTTTCACTATAAAGCAGTTAATGATGGGCCAAAACCCCAAAGGTTTTTTATTCTCCTTCACCAGCTGTCAGCTTCAGCTGCAGATAAAACAGGATCCTGATTTAAGCGTCGTAGATAAATCCAGCAAAGCATGCAAAGTTTAGATCATCCCCACAAAACACTGGTAAATACCTTACGCACAAGACCATGGTGCTTCTCAGTGTGCCTTTTCTTTTCTTCTGTTTTACAAATAGCAAAAACATCAACTTTATATTTTCATGTCTGGGAAATTCAGTTGTCTCCATCAACTTGGCCCGAGAGTCAAAGACCTTAGAGCAGTTGTGGCAAATTGAGACAAGTGTAAGTGTTGCAGTGCATGTCTGATGGCTGTAGAGCAGCCCCAAGTGCACAGAGAGGTGCCACTAGGGATCTTTCCAGTAAGTGGACTGGTATTGTTTCCTTCTATTGACTTCATCATTACTCTCTTGATTTCAAACAACATGTTGTAATTCAGCTCTGTAAGCAAAATGCTTGTATTCAGATTGACAGAGCTTCTGAAATCTATGGAAACAATGATTTTTACTAAAAAGCAGAAATAAGAAAACAAAATTCCTGACTTCCTCAAATCATGAAATTTGCACCAAAACCAAGATGATAAAATTAATCTGCATTTTTTTAATGGGTCTCTACATAAGGTCTGATAGCTGATTTACTGATTAGCACTGAGGGAGTATACCTAGAGAGGAAAATCACAGAAATAAGAGCATGAAGAGTTTCAGACAGAGAAAAGTGTATCAGTCATACATTTCTCTGAAATGTGTCGTTCATCTTAATATACCTTCCTGTCCTCTTGCTTCATTTGAGTTGGAAAAGAACCTGATAAAACTTGGTATATTTTTGATATAAACTAAGCAGTGAAAGAATTATTTGATGTAAGTATTACTTAAGCCTGAATATGTAGTCATTTTTTAAAAATGTGGATTAGGATGAAGACTTTTTTTATTTTCATTTTGCACTTACCAGATCTATAAAGGAAATATAACATAGTTTTAGATGTCCAGTGAAATCACAGAGTATTTTCTAAAATCTGTATCTATATGAATGCTAGTGTTCTTCATATCTGAAAAGGAAACACTACCAAAAAAAAGAAAAAATACAGGATATTAAGTGATTTAAATCACAGTAGAGCCTATAGAACTGACTCAACAACCAGCTGTGAAGAGCCAGATTCTAGATGAAATGGACTGTAACATATTTACAAAAGAAAGCAAGGAACATAACCTTCGACTTTCCCTTAGGCCTCATAAAAGAGATTCAGTTGTGATTTAAGAGACTTGAGGCAGGAAGGTATAACAGAGCATAGCAGACTCATTTGGTAAAAAAACCAAACCAAACCAAAACAAACGAAATTTAGTTACTTAAAACATTATAGACAAGATTATTTGCAATCGATTTTTTTTTTCATCCTCTCTTCTTCTGCCATCCAAAAGAGTGTAAAAATCTATTACTATATTGATGTGATTCCATGCAAAGTATTCCTAGGGAAGAAAAAAATTAAAACTTTGAAAGTACTCTTTGCAGCACAGTGAGACTAAAGCAACAGCAGCTAAACAGGAGGAAGTGCTGCTCCATCCCTCTTCCAGTGAAATGAAGTTCAGACCTGCACCACAACTCTAACCTTCCCCACAAGAGAGTTTCTCAGTACAGTCTGAGATACTGAGGCTAAATTAGAGAGGAATTCAGAATTTATTGAATTATTATTTAGCCACTTCACTTTACCCTAGTATTCCTCACCTTCCTGGTGCCTTACCTGTAAGCAGAAAGCCATTGTCCCAAGGCGCTAGCAGCTTGGGCTACGTGCCAGAAAGCACTAAAACGCAGAGGCTTCCATCAGGTTTCACTGACAACGAGCCTTGCAGACTTTCCTTTACAGTAAAAAAGGCGCTGCTTGCCTTCCCATCCCACCACACAGTTTCATTTCAGGTGGACCTTCCATAGCTCTGTTTCAGTTTATGTTAACCTAATGTCACCTGCTCCATTTCTCCTCCACTTATACAACATTTGAGCAGACATGCTACCCGAGGAATCCTCCCCCGTGCTTCCAGTTTATCAGACATCAACACAAGCCTTCTGGTAAACCTGTGGTATAGTCTCAGTCAGATCCATAATTAGAGGAAATATGCCCCATAAGACATTTTCATATTTAGTGAAGAGGAAAAAAGAAATTGAGAAGCAAAAAAAATCAGTCAGGTGCTCTATGAATCATGATGTGGTTTGAAATCTGAATTCCTTAATAATAATGTTTTTGCTGACACATGTTGTTTGTATTTGCCTTCAGAACTGTCTGTGTTAATAATGAGTAATTCCACTTGGAAAATATTTACATAAAAGTATTTATTCTTATGTCACAGGAATAGATAGTGTCTTCTTTAAAGGGAAAGAGCAGCCAGAAAATGACTAATACTGCACCCAATTTTAATGTGCTGCCCTGGGATATCCCACCAGAAATCTATACACACACAAGGGCTACGACTCCAACCTCAGTTACCACCACCCGGAAGAAGCAAGGCTGCACTGGCCCTCGGGTTTTGGACACTACGCTGCATTCTGCCAGTCAGACACAAACTTCAGAAGTTCCCACCACTGTGATGGTTTTCTAAGTCACTCCAGTGTGGCCTGCAACTACAGTTTAGATACACGGGTATAACATTTACAGGATGAATCAATATGTCAGGTAGAGAACTATTTGTCATATTTCACTAAAACCACACCATTTTCCTGTACTAATCCTAAATTCAGTCTATGCAGACATTTTCATCTGGAGATAGAGGGAACGCAATGCACTGTAAAGTGGGTGGAAGGGATTAATGCTCTCTTCTGGAAAGACTGTCTGTGGAGAACAAAAAGAATAATTCAGGGCTATGCTGATATAGATTTTAGATGTGAGGCAATAAGGACCACGGTGACTCTGAACTCAGAACTATGAAGACAGCAAAGCTCAGGAAAAAGCTGAACTGGACATCATCCATTAATAATTCAACCATCATCCTCCTCCAGGAACAATTAAGTTTGGAATCCAAAATCAAGTTTTCAGACTAACTTTTACACCCAGTAGGAAAACCATCTGAGAGAGCAGGACAATGAAGGTAAAACAGAAGGATCCTTACAGAATGCTATTCCT
The DNA here is from genome assembly GCA_009819775.1 of Phoenicopterus ruber ruber. Lineage (NCBI taxonomy): Eukaryota > Metazoa > Chordata > Aves > Phoenicopteriformes > Phoenicopteridae > Phoenicopterus > Phoenicopterus ruber. The sequence goes on from CM020220.1 coordinate 35,759,934, forward strand.
ACTAATTATTGTCTGTAATCACCACTAAACAATTAATACCTAATCCCACTTTTTAAACAACAGTTTGCATTTGCACTAAAGACTTTGTAAATTATGTAGCAAGGACAAGATTATAAAGATGTTTATTGATGCTTTTGTTTTTCAATGCATCAAAGATGCTTTTGCTTTTACTTTGCATCATTTTTAAAGATACTCAGTTGTAGGTAAGAAATACAACAGCTTGTGTTTGTGTTAGGTTTAACAGTTAAAATTTAAATGGTCTACCATGGTTTCAAGGCTGCCAATTGCAATTTAATATATCCTTCTGAAAACAAAGATGTTGCCTCTGTAAAAAAATCTTGCCCAGGAAAATTTGGTATTTGCTGTAAAAGCGCTGCCCAGTTCAGGCAGAAAGAAGCTCTTCTGGGAAGCTGGGAAATCATCATTAAATAATATAAAAAGTGGACTGGAAGGGAACTTCCCATTGATGAAAACAGGGGGTAAAGACAATGCAAAGTGCTGCTGAGCACCAAGATGAAAAGATTTCCCAAAGTTATCAAAGTAGACTATAGGTAAACCACCCCACCAGGCTGAGATGCAGAATGTGGCTGTGCCTATAATACTCATTTGAAACTAAGAACGGGGAAATAAAACTAAAAGGAAAACAATAAAACATTACCCACATCATGTGTTTTTCTTCACAGCTGTATCCAAAGCTGAACATCCCAGGAATTCTGCAGATGTCTCCCTTAAACTCCTAGCAGAAGATAAACATCTGCTGGGGCTGAAACAGAACCAAGTGGATAAATATCTCAGGTTGAAAATACCCAAAGGACTTTGGATGTCTTCAATATCTTTTTGGACTCTTTGACCGTGGGACACGGTGGTGAAATACAGTGTGAAGCAAAGCCATTTAACAGACCCACGATTAAGATACGCCCTAGTGTCTAAAAATTCTAGCTTCCAAACTCAGCAGGTTCTCTGTTTGCTTTGCATGACTGAAGGAGAAAATCCAAACATGATACATTACTCTCCCTTTTGAACTTGCACTTTTAAACATTTCCAACAGCCTGTGCAGGAGGCAATCAAGAAACTAATGAGATCACTACATATGGCCTTTGGATGTTGCAGCCATTGTAAGCTCCACAAGCCACACTGCCTGCTGTATATCATTCGTTAATGACATCTGTCTCTTCGGAGGACAATCCACCCCAGCAGCACCTATATGCAGGAGAGCCAGTTGTCTCTGTTGTGGCCGGGGACAAAAGGCCGATGTGGGCACTATTCATGCAGTTCAGTGACAGATTGTGTGACACAGCATGGCTCCTTGCACTGTCTTCTGCTCAAAGTACCGTTCTGAATGGAATGGGTCATAAGCAAAGTATTTTCCCAAAAGCTATTATCATTTCTAAATTATGAATGGATAAACGGTGCAAAAGGCTTGCAAACATTTTGTCAGTGTTCCTACCCACAAGCCGTCCTAAGTTTTCCAGATTGCTTTGCAGATACAGAGCCAGCTGGCGATTGTGCGTAACCTGTACAATGGACTGTCTAATACCTTGGTTGTCTGGCAGGTTGTGTATTTGATGACTTATCCATGGTTACAAATCACACCATTACATTGTGCTACTTTTATAAATGTTTCTAGGCCTGCTTTTAAAAAATGGCCATGATTTCCAAAAGTGAGCAGCCCACAGTCCTCTTAGGTGAACCAGAGCTAACAAAAGTACAGCTCTAGTTGTTTAAATCTCTGACAGTTTGCTCAAGAAATGGATGAATTTAGCAAAGCTGGAAAGCATTGCTTCCAAGAAAGGTGACACGAGACAGATGCTAGTTATACTCCCTTATTTTTTTCCCTGAGACACACAAATACGAGATGAAATTTACCTCTGCCATGAAATAATATGCGAACTCTTGTTTCTCTGCCTTGAAAATAAAAGCTATTTATTTTTTCCAGGGCAAAATATATAAAGACATGCCTGACTATTGCCACAGGCATCTTTAATGGAGATGTAAAAGACATTTCAAATGAAAACCTTGGCAAACCTCCCCTCCTCCCCAAAAAAACAACTGCCAACAGCAAATATTTCTGCTGGCAAACACTTTTCTGCTCTATAAAATTCTTCCCCATTAGGAACCTCCTTCCCCAAAGGCCTGGTAAAAAGGGTTTGAGAGAGCTCCATGAATATTGTCAAGTGGAGGCTGCACTTTGCCTTAGGGCCAGAAGGGACCATTAGATCAGCTCATCTAACACCTGCATTTAAAAAAAACCAAACAACAAAACAACAAAACCTCCCCAGAATTTCACCCACTCACTTCTGTATACAGTCAGGAAAATGTGTTCAGTTAGCAAATATCTTCCAGAAAGTTATTCCTCCACCCTTGATCATCAAGAAATTGAGAGTCCATTCAGCAGTTCCCATATTTTTATCTCTATGGAAAAACTACATTATACATCTCAAGAAATGCTTCCTTGTATACTTCCTTCCTATTCTGGTACTAGTACCTGCGTTTGTATTTCTCAAATGCCTCTCTGAACACAGTTTCCACGTCTCACTGGGATGTATTTGAATGTTAGGTGAATGTTATTGTGCAACATTGAACGTATTAGTAATTTAGGAGCCAACTTGTTATAAAGTTTACAGTATGCCCATCAGTAACTGTACCATGCTGAATGTGTAAAAGGCAGACATATGTTCAAGTGGTATTGAGCCTAAGAGTGAATTTGGAGACAGATCTTGATTGGCGCTGAACTACATATTGATTTATCCTCATCTGTAAAGTGAAAGGACTCCACCTGTTAGAGCTCCTGGGTGTGGTTTCTACACTAGCCAGTTAATCTACCTGCTTATGCAGAAGTCTTGCATTTTTAATTACACAAAAAAGTCTTAAAGTAAACACAAAAGCAGAGAGAAAACATGTTTCACTACATTTTTGTTTCAAAGAAGTTACAAAATATTTTAAATTTCTAATCAATTCATATCTTACTGTATCCATATTAAAAATCATGGCACTGGCATACAAATTTCAAAGAAAGTTTATGTTAATATCTTATGTATTTAACATTATAGCACGTTACTGAACAGTTTGCTAGCACTTCACGTTTATAATTCATTACACAATTTTTGCCAACCCTCACTCGCTGGAACTTTTCCCATTTGGAGGAAAAATTCCAGATTGGAGTTGTTTGTCCATGAGGTAGTTTTGGTCTCTATTTATCAGCATATGATTATTTTGGCTCTGGGTTTGTGTAACTATGTTGGTTTCCCGCAGTATAAAGAAGAGAAGACATTTCTGCCTCTTTGAGAGAAAGTGTAATGATGACCCAAAATGACATCCATTGTCCTCATAAAAAGATAAAAGATAATGAGGTAGAGAATAGAAGAAGTAGAAGTTTAACCAGGAATAAATCCAACAAAAATGGAGGAATGTGAGCTTTTGAAATGGTAGGTATTGTGCCATAGATTTCAAAATCAGCACAATTAAAGCTTGTGTTTGGGTATACACATGACCTAGTACTGCATCATTGTCCAGCCAGGGTTACTGGGAAGTATCATGCTCGACAGTAATCATTTGCAGGATTGGCCTTCACATGGTCAGATCTGACACCTAGTAAATAGCTTTAATATGCAAAATCTGTTTTGTCTTCTGTGAGTGGTTTCGCCAAGAAAAGAACTCAATGATGACATCATCTGAAAAAAATCTTCCCCAATTACATTCTTACCTGAACGATAGCTCCACTTGCTGTTTTATGCTGTTTGTGTACAATAGCTGTAAGTATTTCAAAACAATCATTGCCAGTACTCTTAAATTTGCATCCTTGCCCATCCAAAGATAATGAAGTGCTTTGCAAACACTGGCTCTTAATCATTTGGGGAAATACATTCATCCTCAAACATTACCCTTCTGAGGCACATACGGGAAATTTCTTTCTCCAACACTGATGCATGTAGGCTTTCTTAAGGAGAAATATAGAAGTAGTTTTATACCATACAGCCCTCTTATCTCTGCATAGCATCATTATAAGCTTTCTCCTGTGTCAAAAACTATGCTAACCATCTGCAATAGGCACATATTTTTTATCTGGGAGAAAAAACAAGGAAAAAAAAAAGATTTACTGTTTTACTATAATTTATGGAAGAAACTTCATCATTATAGAAGAGACTTCATCTTTCACAGCTAGAAAAAAAAGTATCACGCTCTGTTTTCAGATGCCTCCACTGGGAGGCATCCCTCAAACGCTAGATAACACTGACAGACGTAAGACTGGAAGTCCCGTCTCCTCCAGGAGTGGAAGTGGAATTGAAGCTCAGACTGTAGGATTTAGAAAGTTGCTTGAGGAAAGCAACTGCAATTAGAAGGCATATGTTTAAAACAAATCTTAGAATTTGTGAAAATCTGCAGGGCTGAGGCGCCTACCTAATGCTAAAAGTATGCTTGAGTGCTTTATTGATTTAGGACCACAGCTGGGAGGGAAGAGTTTCTCATGGGAGTCAGCTCAGGCTCCCAATTGTCTGTCAATGTGGAAATCAGAAAGCAGATATACCCATTTGCCCCCATTGAGTTTCTATGCTAAATAACCTGCACTGACTTGAGGTTTACACCAAATCTTGCTCAAAATCATGTGCTAGCTGGGGAAAGAAAGAAGTCACTGGTATAAAATCAGGGAATCAACATTATGAACGCATCTGTGAAAACCTACAGGAAGACACTGTTTTCTTGTAGGACTCAAATGGATCATTTCTGTAGCTTCTACATAAGAACTCTGTATAGACAGTTCAGTGCTTTACACACAGCATAGTAATAATTCCCTGCAAACAGCTACAAGATGAAATAGATCACACTAACTCATTTACATGCACAGCAGTTTAAATCTCAATGGATATCAAAGCATTTAAAAAATTACAGCCTGTAATACACAGACAGAATAGATGGTGAACTGTGTTGTAGGTTCCTGGACACCACAGAGAATCTCCCACAGCCTCTTCCAGGAAGATAAAATAGCAGGTAGGTGGTTAGAGTTTATTCCCTGTAGTACAGTATCAGGTCCTTATCCAAATTAATGAATAACTTAATGTTAATTTCAGCCCCATTGCAAACATACATACATGGATCATCAATACAAAATTGTTTCCAGGTTGCAGAATAGTAATTGATTATCTGATATTGTCTAAAAGCAGAATAATCTCCTCTCCATAGCTACCTAACTTTTTCCCCTCTGGCTGGAAGTTTGTGGGTTACACGAGGTTATATTTCCTCTGAGATATAGCCACACATCATAGAAGGATTTTCTTATTGTTGGGGACACAAAAAATGAGCACATTTTAGGATCCTGACATAGGTGGGCAAAGTGGTCTGTTCTGAAGTCCAAAAGTAATTACAAAAAGCCCCTATACATGTAGGCCTCTATTCAGCTAAAGAATTAAGATCATATTGTCTTCACTCTGTCTTAACTTGTTACATTTTCTCATACTGTCCTCTTAGAAATATTATAGTTCAAGTAAAGTGATCAGAGCCCACTGAACACAGATCAGCTGTGGATTAAAGATGAATTAAAGTCTTAATTTAATTAAAGGCTAATTAAAGACTGTGCATAAAGAAACTTCCAGGCCAAGTGTCTGTTGTCTTATCTGAGCATGGCTATTAAAGTCATTTCTACAGCTGTACTTGCAAATCTTTATACGTAACATCAATGTTGCAATTCCTCTTCAAGTCCTTTCAAAGTGCCAATCCACTGTCTCATTTTTACTGCTTTTCTCCATTTCCATATTTGTCAGACACAATTTATTCCTTATGAATCAGAAATAGCTAGCTTTTGTCAGCTGATATTTCTCCAGATGTTTTGTGATCTCACATCTTATTAATGTCTCCAGGATATTGCCTGCCAGTAAGGTTAGGCACACAAACCTGTAATGGTTTGTCTCTTGCCCTTCCAAATGGCTCCCATGCTGACTAACAGGTCTCGTCAGCAAGGTCAGCCAGAGACAGCATGCGTAGAGCTGTTCACCTGAGTCACACACAGTGTATTTTTCAGTCATTCGGTGACCAGGGTATTTTCAGTGGTATGTATCTAAAATATATATCTCCTGCCACAAAGCCTGCAAATCCAACGGTGAAATGGGAATGAAACAGTTATAAATAAAAAGAGAAAAAAGGAAGAGAGGGAGATGTTTCCCACACCTATCATTTGAAATCTCATCATTGAAAGAAAATCTTTCCCTGTGTCTTACAAATAATCTTTTGTGTCTGGTGTATTTCAAGTTGCTACTAGTCTTCAGGTTATGCCCTGAAAAGAGCCAAAACACTAGAAAGAGCAAGATGTGACAAGAGAGCTGGCAGGAATCCAGAAGACATAATTTGCACAGTATAGATTTGAGACAGCCTTCATATTGGGGATAACCTACTGGGGGCTTTGAGGTTGAAATCTTAGACATTCAAGTTCTATTTACGCTAAGATCTAATGAGTATTTCTGTAAGGGCGGTGTCATTGCCGTCTTTACAATTGGCTTAGACCAGGTAATAGTGAAACAACAATAATGTTAACTACACAACATTTGTTAAACCTTGTGTCCTTTGAACTAAAAGACCTCAAGTACATTTAGAGGCAGCACGGATGTAGCAGAAAGTTAAGTATGAATGATCACCTTATAAAGACATTGCTGGCACTAGACAGCTACACAAAATCTTCTAACTGCTGCTGCTGCTATTCCAAATTCAAGTTTGCCTCCATGTCATTAAATAGTTTTCTCTCAAAATCCAAGACATTCCATAGTTTTTGAGTACAAAGCAGCATGTCTGTGCTTGTGCAGACACTTCCCTCCTCGCCTCTTCTGACTGTTTGAAAACTCCAGACACAGATATTTCCCTATTTACACATTGATTAAACATCCTTGTTACTGGCCATGCAATTTCATCTGTTAGTTCATTCAGTATGCTACAATGGAGATTATTTAGATTATCCTAAAGAATGTCATCAACATTTTTGAAAACTATGTCAAATGGTCATTCAGAATTGGACTATACATAGATTACCCTTGAGCTTCTGTACACAACAGGCCCTCTTAGCTCCTTTTGATTGTATATCTGTACTGAGATTCTCTGTGCAAGATCCAGTTCAACCAGGTTTTTCAGGCCTTCTCCTCTCTTTGCTTATTCCTAATGTCCAGCTTTAAGTTCTCACTCACTGAGAGACACTTGCCCTATTCCCCAATTCTTCCTTTTTGTCTGCTTGGATTTAAAGCTTCAGACTGTGTCTGTATTTTTAGTTGGAAGTAATTCCAGGCTGTCTCTGGATTGCTATCCTTGTGCTCCTTAGTTTTGTAAACACCATAAGCATCACAGCACTCAACCTCGGGTTTCTGCCTACATTTTTCTGTCTTAAAACTGAACAAAACTCATTTGTGATGATTCAGTCCAGGTTGATGTCAATGGCCGCCAAAATTGGTACTTCTTGTTGGTTCACTAAGTATTCAATGTTAAGACCTAATTCCCATCAAGTCCAGGAGTATCTCAGCCCTGCCTTTTATTTTTCTAATGTATTTCTGGGAAATTAAATTCTTCCATTATTGCGCAGCTAGTAATTTTACTTATTTTCCTTGTAATCTAACAGATTACTATACTACCTGACTCCACATCCAACTCCACCATCATCTCTGGTATATTCCACAGATACTTTCTTTCAGAAGTTCCCTCATTCCTTCCTCTCATTGTCTCAGATGGGCTGGCTGTTCCTTGTTGACACTCCATCACCTTTCCCCCTCACATCCTATCTAACTCTGTTTTCCTGCACTAGCTGATCTCTCCATCATCCTTCCTCACATTCACATTATTCCATTTATTAACCTCCTCACAAAAGGGTCTGCTATTTAGATCGTCTTGGGCAATAGCTATCTGAAACTTCCAGGCTTATGACCAGGCTCACTCCCCTCAATAATCTCTCAAAATTCAATTGGAAATCCCAGGACTTGCTTTGATTGCATTTCTACTCCATATATTTTTCTGTCCATGAGGTGTATTAAGTGATCTTTCATACCAGCTGCATGATTCCATAAATCCTGTACCCTGTAGGCTTGTTTGCCTATGTCATGTTTTCATAATCGATATTTCCTAAAGCTGCCATTTCAATCTTCCTTATCCTTACCAGAAAAAGAGGGGGAGATGCCCCCTCTTTACTTACATAGGCACTAAAAAGCTCATACAAACTCTCACATACCAAAATTTGCTGGCTTGTACTACTTGCTGGACTTCCAGTGAACACAGTCTGTTGTGCTTTTAAAGCCCTCTCCCTCAGACAGCTCCCAAATAAATATAATCTGTGACCACAGGCAGGAAAGAGGTGCCAAGCCTGTCAGCAAAAAAAGCCTCCTGTAATGTATCCCGGAGAAGGACTCCACAGACAACCAGCTGCTACAGGTTGATGGCACCGTACAACACAAAAAAATCTGCTCCATAGACGACAGCCTTTGTGCAAACTCTCCTTCCTAAAGCTCTACTCCCTGTTTTCCACTGGTCAGTTGGACTGAAACATCTTTCTGCTCATCCTGTTAAAATGTTCTTGGGAAGGATGATGATCCAAGGTGAAATCTTGGCATCAAGCAAGCCATGTGGCCATTAACATCAAAGGAGGCAAGACTTTGCCCAAAGGTTCCAGTGCCCAAAGGAACCAGCACAGTCATCTTGTCAAGTTTCTGCATGCAGAGCTGGATTAACTCGGTAGATTAACATGCTCTATCATCTTCTGAGTATTTACACTTTATTTCATCTAACACCAAGTATGAATTTTGTAACTAGCTATTGCATATTAGGCTGCTTCATTTTCATGATTTATGTTGCTAGTCTCTTGGCATCCACCTCAGAATATAAATCAAACCACATATAAAAATCATTGCCAAAAAGAAATAAGATTTATGCACAACTCACAGTGGTCATGCAGCATCTCTAACTGTAAAAGATGTTCTCTAATCAATTTAAGATACATCATCTTTCTCATCTCAGAGCTTTAAAAATATACATTATATTGAAAACCTGTTCACAGTACTTCTCAAAGGCTGGACTTTAAACCCTCAGTCAATTTCTGCAGCCAAAATAATGCAGAAATACATCTTACAGAATTACACTGTATAAATACAGTCAAATGCAAACATGAGACTCCTAGTATTAAGAGTAGAGCCACTTTTGTCCTAATTTTTTCAGGAAAGAATTATTACTAATGAAATTCAGTGTTCTTGAGGCACAAATGAAAGGTAACACCTAACGACAACTATTTCCATCATCCCCTATGTGATTCAGAATGTTTTCTTCTGTTGCTATTGTTGTCATTATGTGAATGCAATTACTTTTAGAATTATAGTTGTTAGTAAAGTCTGTAAAGACAAAGCGAGCTGTATCTATCATAGAGATTATTACACAAAAGTGCTGCTGCTCTCTAAAATTTTTCACGGAACAGTTGTATAACATAAAGGGTAAACTTACCTTCACTAAGAGTTTTGAAATGTGAAAACATTATTTTTTAAATTTCAAAAATAGGTCATTACATTTTTTAATTTTTGACAAGCTTTTTTCTGTAGTTTTTATTTTAAAGCTTCTTTGAAGTTTTCTAAAACCAAATAAAAATCCATACAAAATCTGTAAAAAAATTACAACTTATATTCTTATTATATTTGTGGAAATATTAAAAAAGCACTTTTCATGCTCAGAAATTAGGATGAAGTCACAGATATACAAGATCAACAGTTTTCAGCAAAATCATCTTTCTTGCAAAAAAAAAATTATCCACCACTAAAGAAATATAGCTTCAAATACTTTTGTCAGTCCTGTCAACTAATACATGGATGGAAACTCACTGCACCCCTCCTCTAGATGCTTCAGTGCTATTAAAAATGTAATTCAAAAACCATAAAAGCCCAAGGAAAATGATCAAGACAGACCTGCCATTTATCATAATCATTAATTAAAACAAAAATAATTGCATATATATAGATCTCTAGCTACTGGATGAAAGATACAGATTCTTTGACACAATTTCCACCCAAATCATTACGAGTCCTCTTCTAGGGCGAGAGAACAGATGATGATAGCCATTCCCCTGCATAACACTTTCTCAATTTAGTAGAATGCTACTACATATAATTACAGATCTCTTGGGGGATTTTGTCTGCATGGTTTTTAGTTCACAAACCTTTTCCTATCCTAGATCAAATTATCAGAGAGATCTATCCTCCTTAGGCTTAACTAGTTTGCCTGGACCCAAACCCAGAGAGTGAGCCACACTTTCCCTGTAGACGGGGACCAGGACAAAGCTGCACCCACAGAACCACAGAGCCCCATCCAGATAATAACTCCAGCTCCTGAGAGCTCTAACACATCAACAACCCTGGCAGCACTAAGCCCAGATTGCCTACTTGGAAAAGCCAAGGAAACCCCGCTCCCCGAGTTCAGAGAGTTAGTATGCCTTCACCTACATGAACCGACCTCTCCCTCACACAGACGAGTTTAATGGCGTGCATTTCAGTCTAACCCAGACATCTTAAAAGCCCAGTTGTCCGGTTCAGTCCAAGTATCTTGCAAGTCTGTGCATGGTTCCCCATATATTTCTTTGTGCGGCTCACTGAAGGCCTGCAGGGTTGAGGACTGAATAGGGATCTCTCTCCAGCTGATTTCCAGCTCTCACTCCTAAGCAAATGTCTGGTGCTTTTAAAAATAAGACACTCATGTTTTATGGCCCTGACCAGGCATTTGATTTTCACAAGGGAAATAATACAGAAATGATGATAAATTGTCCAATAATTCCTCCACTAGGAATCCAGAGAGAGAAGACATTGAAGAATTTAAAACTGAAAGTAGGAGATGCAATTTAACAGCACAATGGTTTTGTTCTGGAAGAGTGCATGTGAAATGTTACTGTTGACTGTTTTGTAACTGGGTTACTTCTGCTGAGAATATTTGTTCAAAGTGACCATGACACGTGAAACTTGTTCTGTGAACATTGCTGTAGTTTTCTGCAGCTCAGCGTGGCATGCCCCTGAAAGCAGGGATTACGATCTTGCAGTGCAAGCAAGGATTACAATCTTGCAATGCAACTGAAGAAATAAACATTTGCTTATTTAGAATGTCCTTTAATTGCCATGTGAATCTCAGCAGTCTGCTGCAGTACTTGCCAAGAGTCATATTCTGACAACTCATCATGCAAGTGATGGGAGAAGAAGGAAAAAGGTGCATCCTCTTCTATTTTCTCATTCAGGGTACAAGAATTACCCCAGCTCCTGGTGACCTCATTAACAATTTACACAGGTGGTAAAGCTGTCTGTGTGCATGCATACAGCAGCACACACATAGCACCAAGCACTCATGTCTTTCCTTGTAAAGGAAAAGAATAGGTAACTCTCACAGCTGAAACACTATCGATTTGAAAATCATACTACTAAACTCTAGTAGAACTGAACTCTCTCTGCTGAGATCTGGCTGTGCCTCGTGACATTTAAGTATAATGAGAGCAGGACAGTCATAAAACACCATGTGAAAATCTTGGATATACTGACGTCAATGCTGAACCTCCCATTTAACTTCAGAAGGGCCAGAATTTTAGCTTGAATCTCACTGAGATGCTGACACAAAGCCAAGGTCAACCTCAAAAAAAATCACAGATAACTAAAAGTAGCTGATTTACAGCATTAAAAATGAATATGATCAATGCCCTCCAGATGAAAGCAGAATGAATCATACCAACGTATCCAAGCCAGACAAGACACAGATGTCAGGAAAGCTTCAGAAAAGTTTAGTAATGATCTTTGCAGCACTCGTTTTCATTCCTTTTACTTTGTAATTGTAAAACACATTTCAATTCATTGATTTATAGCCAGCTTGAAAAACATCCCAATAACAGCTCTTTGCCATGGTTCTGCATAATGCTGGGAAAAGAGAGAGAATTAAAAGAAATACTGTAAATGGCTTAGACAATATGGGCACTAATTTCACCCCACAGTATATGTGCACCCAACAGCGCAAAACCAAATAAAACTCAAATAAAAACCTGAAGAGATCAGAGACATTATTTGTCCGCAAGGCAAGACCTATTTCAGGATACAGGGAGTAAGGTACCGTATGTAGCATTAGGAGAAAGACCACTCGTCCTTTTTAGTCACCCAAACATTTAATTCCTTACATTCTCATCCACCTTAACAGAGGGCACAGAACAGATGCAGATGACACTTTCACAAATTCTCCCTTTTTGAACACTGAATGCTCCCTCACTGAAATAATATTTTGTTTTAAACCTGGTTTTGCGTCTTCATATGAGACAATGGGACTGAGGCACTCGCATCCCTCTGTAGCCAAAGAGAAATGTGAGCACCCTTTGTGAGTCCTTTGTCAAAAACTCCCTCTGATCTTCTATATTTTTATATCAATGCAAATTCTCTAGAAATACTCTAAATTGCTACTCATGCTTAATGTGTTCGTGCAATTCAGCACCAAATATACCTCCATCATGCATTCAGAGCCCATCGTTCATTACTGAATGCTATTTACCTCCAAAATAAAGATGCTAGAAAGACTTATTACCTGGTGTGAGATTTTCTGCAAGGTACTTATCTATGTGCATGTAAGCAAGCAGGCATTTTTCAGTGTCCCTTATCTGTACCACTGACACTGCACAGTCTATTTAGGCTTTTGCAGGTGGAGGGCTATGCCTCTGTGCCAGGTTTCACCTGCATATTAAAAGAGTAACCACTGCAGTGATGTCAGGATGACAGGTATAAGAAACTATTACTGACTTCTTAACTCTTGCTCTTGTCTTGGATTGAAGAGATAGCACTCTTACTAACAATCCTAACATTTCATATTTACAGTTTAAAGGGGTGAATCAGTTTTTCCATATTCAGTCATTAACACACCATATCTTTTGATTATAAATTACATTTATAAAAGACACCAAAATGAAGCCACTGCTAGAAATACCTATTAAATGATGGATGTTCTTGCTGGTTTTTCAGGTCCATTGTATGATGTGTTGCTGCACCACAGCAATATCATTTCTGACTCAAAAGCTCTGTGCAGGGGATTTAGGAAGATAGGCTAGACTGTAAATGGTCTGAAAAAACCCTGAGAAATTTGGGACAACTTCATTGTGAACAAACTTCTATTCATCTACTGAGTGCAATACAGTGAGTGACAGCTTATACAGAACTTGGCAGGCTTCACAAAAAGAGAAATAAAAGAAAACTTTTAGCCTGTGATAAGCTTTATGACAGGGCAGTAAAATCTTCATTGAGATACACTGAACCAGACAAAGAAGTTTGGATAATACAATACAGGTTTAAATGAATAGACATAGTCAGAAGAAGATGAAAGAAATCTCCTTTAATGATAGAACCTCTGATTTTTTTAGAGTATTAATTTTTATAATTCTCACATTTCCTGATTTTCTTACCTATTATTGTCATTTATATTATGCATAAGCAGATAAATTCTCATATTTCCTATCATTATTGTAATTATTTTGACAAGCTTTAATTGCACTAGTCATTTTTAATTCCCCTTTTTATAGGAATACATAGCATGGCCTCAAAACTTGTACCATCTTGCCTTAAAAATTGTGTTACCCCAAACACAATTCTAAACCTGCTGAAATCCAACAGATGTTTAGTTCATTACTACGTATGGAGTGTGGGAATAGCTTTTACCATAGTTCTATTTCAATGCACTCTCACTACAAGATTTGGTATGGCAGGATGATTTTTATAGAAATTTAGTCAGCTGTAACTATAGAACTGGAGATACTCAAGCTGAAATCAACAGTCTTCAGCACAGCTCAGATGTTTGTGCAGACATACCACCTGAAACAGTCACATTGCAATTAAAAGATTCATAAAGGAAATAAAAATAAATACCTGATGGCAGAGATTTATTTTATATCCTCTTTTGCAACAGCATGACAAGGCAGCTGTGAGGACATGATTTGTTGAACTTTAGTCTCTCTCAGAAGGTGCCACATGATTTGGTCTGCATGAAATAATGCCCACATAAAAGGCTGCATGAGCTAAAGATATTTAACTCAGAGTAGCAGCATTTCTGAACCTAGTAACAACCCTAGCTCCAATCCCAAACCCAGCCCAAGCTTTGCCTTTATCTACCCCAGCTATTCTTTCTAACCCAGATCTAAACCAGATGAACAAGCAACAGCCCTAAAATCAGACCAGATGCCCATCCCTGACGTCCAGCAATGCATGCCACAACCCAAGAACCCTAGAAGTCCTAGGTCCCTTTTAGATCCATCAATAAATTTATCTCATCAGACTCTGCCAGTTCATATTATATCCTTAATGCTATGCCAATGCTAACTGGTAATTCTTGAAGGCATCTGCCCTGTATCTATCCCAACAACCCCTAGTTCATCAGCCCTTTTGACCTTCAGCTCTGCCCCCTACTCTTAATTCAGATTTGTTCTATGCATACTCTAGATCATGTTCTGTACTCTGAGCCCATATTTGTATCAAACACCCATCTTTAAAGGTGTTAGAAAATTATTTCTGAAATAAAAGGAAATTCAGTCAAGGTTGTTTGTGGTGTCTCCACTTTCTGTTAAGCCATGTAGTAGTTGCATGGACTACTATTTTGGAATCCTGCTGATACCGTATCTGGCCACTATTAGATAAATTTGAAACAAACAAGGCAACCACTATATTCCAAAAACTAAAACTACCATGCCACCACTGCCTGATCAGAAAACACGAGGCAAGGATATCAGTCCTCCTGAGGCTGGGTACAGACTGAACTAATGGCTGTCATTTGCTGTTTGGTTACCTTGTGTCATGGTTTAACCCCAGCTGGTAACCCAGTACCACGCAGCCACTCGCTCACTCCCCGCCCTTCCCCAGTGGGGTGGGGAGGAGAATCAGAGAGAAAGGAAAACTCGTGGGTTGAGATAAAAACAGTTCACCAGGACAGCAAAGAAAAAAAAAAAAATTATATAATAATAATGATGATGATAATAATAAATAATAATATTATATAATAATAATGATAGTAATAATAATAAAAAACACAATTATAATAGACTATATAAAAGGAACGATGCACAATATCTCATCATCCAACGACCCAATGACTGATACAGCCCGTCCTGAGCAGCGATCATGGAATAGGAATATTCCCCAGCAGCTATCTCAGAACAGCAAGTTCCAGAGAGAGAGAGGGAACAAACAGCCAAACGAATGAACGAAAGGCCCGACTGAACGAAAAGAAAGGAACGAATGAACAAAGGGAGAAAAGGGAAGTGGAGCACTGTCCAACCCCCACTTATACTGGGCATGACGTCTATGGTATGGAATACTCTATTTGGCCAGTTTGGGTCAACTGTACTGGCTATACCCCTCCCAAGTTTTTGCACCTGCACATCAGCAAAACCTGGGAAGCTGGAAAATGTCCTTGATTGCTTAGCAGCAACCAACAACATCAGTGTACTATCAACATTCTTCACAGACTAAATCCGAAACACAGTAGCTACTAGAAAGAAAATTAGCTCCATCCTGGCCGAAACCAGGACACCTTGATACAGTTCCTTCCTGTCAGATAGTCCTTAAAGATAGGAGTTCACTTTGCAAACATATAATCCTAACCTTTTGTTGGGGTATCGCTGAGCCTCTTTCATCACACACTGATAAAAGTTCTCCTACAAGATAAAGGATCGCATGAATACGGGCTTTCTTGATTTTTTCATTTTAGCTCCAATTTCCCTATTGAAATCTGAGCTTTAAGGATGAGACAAGCCACTTCCCCTTCAATGTGTTTTGCTCTGTATGATTGCTTTGGTGTCTACAAATTATAAACCCACATTTCTGACACATTTGTCAATTTAGCGAGTGACCTTCATACCTGGTTGCCATGTGGAGTTCATACACATATGCCTGTACTTAAATTCTATTCAAGTGGAGCATCTTCCTTTTGAAGACTTCATTGAAAACTCTTCAAAATTTAAAATCATTAACGCTTTCTGTCAGTTATGTTTGGATAAACCATTGCCATTACCCAGGAACAGCAACAGGATGAAGAAGATGTACCTACCACAGTTGAAAAGAGCCCATTCATTGCTTGAAAAACTTCTACCTTACCTTACAAATATCTGGCTTTGACCTCAAAGCAGTTTTCTGTTTAATTTCAGAGAAAAAGAGGAGTGGAAGGGTTGAAAATCCAGGGACAGGTTCTCACCTTGCCATTTGACACTGCTTCACTGATTTCAACAACTTTATTTGCTCAGTATCAGCTGGTCAGGTAAGTCTTGGTATTTAATTATTAGGGTTTTACTTTGATTTTAGCATGGCCACAGTTTTAAAGAGACAGATACTGACTGAGAGGAACAGACTGAAAAGGAAGGAGAGTGTAAAACTGTTGCCATGGCAACTCTTGAGATAACAGTAACAGCCTACCTAGCCTAGAGGGATAGGTAAGTGAGACTAAAATATGTATGTAAGAAAAATACTTTCAAGGTCCTTTTTCAGTTTAAATACATAAATTTGAATTTAGGTACTCCCTGAAAACCCTAGATATTATGAATCCTGGATGTTCAATATAAACACTAAAAGAACATCTGTTTTACACTGTACAGAACAATTTAGGTGAGAAAAGCCTAGGATCTTTCCATGGAAAAAAATCAAAACATGACTGTATCTTCCCTAGGTAAGTCACACAGGCTTTGTGTCATTTAAAAGTCCCACCAAAGCAGCAATGAAATGGACTTCCATACTATCTCACATTTTGTTTCAGCATGTAAGTGGTTGACTTAAAGGTCTCTTCCAACCTAAACAATTCTATGATTCTATGATTCTATGACTTAGAAGGTCTAAACAATTATTTTGTCATCATTAGTGGCAAAACAGTTTCTGCCTTCCCATGCCAACACCTTTTGCACCAGCACCATGAGAAAGCCCTGTGGTTGCAAGAATTTGAACAGCAAGAAAAGACCAGTGGCACTGCTGGCAAAACTAGAGCAAGCAAAAACGCTTGAAAAATATGGAGGGAGAAAAGGTATTAGTGGAGAGAGTCAGACAGCATTAGAAGGGTATTAAAAAAACGGAGAACGCTTGGGGAAAAAAAGCTCAGAATAGACCATGGATAACACCAAGTTAATCCCATTCCCCTTCCCAATGGGAATGTGCTCGATGTCTCGCACTGAGGCAGGAACTGAGCTGGTGAGGCCACTTGAGGCGATTGCCCCAGCCACACTGCAGGATGGCTTAGGAAGCAGACTCTGGACTGCAGAAACTTTAGCCTAGTGTATTTAGACCAACTAACACCCATCACGATTTTCTCAAATGTTGAAAGTTACCCCATGAGGGGTTTAGCTGTTCTGCAGTGAGGCTGTGGCTACACCTCCATCACCTCACCTCTGCCTAAAAACACCTCTCTCCTCAGACAGCAATTAGAAATCCAATTAGAAACCTCAAATCCTGTGCAAATCTTTGCTGCAACTTAAGTGATTCCTTTTTTCTTTGAGGGGGGAAGAAATGATCATCATTTATCTCCAATCTCATGTCTTCTAAATCACCTGCTGTTCTCATTACTCTTCTCTCAGCTCTTTCTAACTCTTTCTGGAAGTGTGGTGCCCAGAGCTGAAGGCAGGATTCCAGCTGAGCCTTCACCAGCACCAAGGTTAGCAGAGTAATTACATCTGACACTCCTCCTATGACATTCTGGAATGATATTTGCCTTTTTACATCTGCATCATGTAGTTGGCACACAGCTGAGTAGCTGAAGCCTTGTGGTATGTATGTATTTGATTTCCAAAAACAGAACTTCACTTTGTTTCCAGTTTAGCCTCTGTTCTGATGCCATCCTTCAGAGTGTTTCATTCCCCTCCTCTTCTTCGAGTCATAACACATTTTGTAACTGCATTTGCTGCTTCATTATCCAAGTTGTTTGTTAAAGGAAAATGCTGACCAGAACTGAGTATACAACAGATCTGGTCTGCTCCAACTCCAGAAGCCCTCCCAGTTCCATACTAAGCCACTGCTCACCACTCAGACTGGTGAACAATTGCCTTAAAAATGTTTTTAAAAAGCTCTTGTGTTATGGCAATGACCTCTAGAGCAGCTTACCCAGTTGGCTTATGAGAAATAGCATTTGGGACTGTCAAAAAAAGCTTTATCTAAAAAGTACTTAAAAACTCTAAGACATATCAAAGATACTGCTTCCATCCTGTCAGTAGTTCAGTTATTTTACCACAATTACATTAGTTGTCAAGATAAAAGTCTTGATTGTCTTAGCTCAGAATCTGTAAGGAATCGAAATTTGACTGATTGCTCTAGTATCCACTAGATCTTCCAGATTTTTTCACTGTAAAGGTAATTGCTATGCTTGTTTTTCTCCTCTCCCTTTGGATATAATTCATGAAATCTTACAGATAGCCACTAATAGTTGAGAAATCACTCCAGCAAACTCCTTAAGTACTCTAGACCAAGCCTGAGGTTCATTGAGCCCTTTAACTAGAAAACACAAAACATATTCTTTCCTTGCATTGGCCTGCATGTCTATCCCCTTATTAAAATTAATTTCATTAAGTGTCTGATCACAATTAACTGTTTGGTGAAGACCGAAACAAAGGCGGCATTGACTACTCCAGTCCTCTCTGCTTCACCCTTTATTTCCTCTCTTCCTTTGTTTTTTTCTTTTTTCCTTATTCCTAATATATTCATAGAACCCACCGGTTATCTTTTACACCCTTGTCAAACAAGACATTCAGGACTCACGTCACTAAATAAGACTAGCATGACTGAGACTCAGGTAACTGGGTAGTTCTCATTCTCCATTAAAGCTTTTTAGAGACATGTCCCAAATGAACACTCGCTCACTCTCATGCTACTGATAAATATCAGCTGTGGATCAGCTCAATTCAAGTAGGTTCCATGGGAAGAGCAGTTCATCAGCTACCAAATATAATTCCCCTCACACAGAACCCACTGCAGAGAGCTTAAAGGAAACATTTGTACTGGGCATCAAGCGTTAGTCTAACCTGCACCTTGTTGTTAAAAAGTCGAAGCTCAGACTTGACTTAACCATTCCCTTCCTTGCACTTTGAAATGCACCATGTTCTCTGGAACCAGTGTGATGAGTGATTTCTACCACAGACCTGTAGGGAGTGTAGAAGTAATTCAACTCCTATTTCAGGGTTAGTCTTAAGTTCTTGCATTCTAGGATCATTATGAACTTCCTTCAATTTTTTCCAATACTCAACTACTACCATAGGGCTTCTCACTTGTACCCAGCGCCCTCTTCATAAATTGTCAAGTAACTGCTTAAATAGTTTTTTAAAAATCATAAATTCTCTGCAGAGTTTTGAATTATTTATCATTGGCAGGTATCTGGAAATTAGCCTACATATGTCTGTCCAAGAGGCAAAGAGACGTAACATTTTACTGACTGCTAGAGAAAAGCTGGCAGCACTAAAGAGGGAGCTGTCAATAGTAATGCAGGGAAAAAAGAAAAAAAAAATGTGCTCTTTTCTTCCTTCCTCCCTCCCCTTACTCCTCTGGTGAATTCAGTATGATTTGCTAGCAGCCCATCTTCTCCAACCTGGCTGTAGAAACACTGCCCTTTTGAACCCAGCAACAACCTTCTCTGAAGCACCTGCAGCACCCAGCATGACAAACACAAAGTAGCAGAACGCTAACAGCATTTATCAGGTACTTATAACTCCCTCTGTAAACTTCTATAATCGATATTCTACATTCTCTGTCTGTTCAAATGGAGAACCCAAAACAGTACTGCTATTCCTCATAGAAAATGCTCATAGCAGCATATCCTGCAGATGAGGTTAAAAGGCTATGAATTGGGTCTCATTTGAAATATGAATATACTCAAAGATTACGCCTCTATTCTTCACTTTTGAGGTAGGTTTTAAAAGGGAAAAGAAAAAAAAATCACTACTGGGTAAGAATACATGAATTCATAGAGGTTTGACAGATTTTATCATATTAACATATACTTAGAAATTCTTTGGCAATTAAGTATTATGCAGTCAAGAATACAAGCACTGCAATTTCTTTAGGAGGCCCCATTTTGCATCAATTTGTGCCTCGCTCTCTCCTGACTCTGCCGTGCCTAACAAGCAGTAATTACTATACTGCAGAAGAATTACATTTGAAAACTTTATTCTAGTAACGTGAAGTCTAATTTAGCATTCCAGAAACAGAAACCAACCTCAAAATGAACAAAAAAGTAGGTAGGACATTAAATTCTTGCACCAGTAAACAGGGACTGAATGCAAAGTGTTATGAGAGGTCTTATGAGAAAGTCCTGTGCAATGAAATGCAGTGTTACATTGGGTTACATTATATCACTGTATACACCTGAACTAACTCTGAATCATCTCTCACAAGCCGAGTTGGCAGCGTAGCTATGTCAGCACGATGCCCTGCCTATGCTATTTATCCCAACCCAAACCATCACATCCAACTGCAGTTAATGCAGCTGTATTGCTTCTGGGACCAAACTAGCTCAAAAACTACATTGTGCCATGTAGACATACACAGAGCAGTGGCAAAAGTGCAGTTTGAATGGATAAACTGTGCCATTTTTCAATTAAGTGACTTAATGGATGCAGCACTTCAAATCTGTTCCCATGGCAATGTAGAAACAGCAATGGAAATACAGGCAGTTTCCTCTTATACTCGCAGTACAAGGAGGAGAACAAAAACCTTTTCTCCATTTGAATGAACAAAAGCAGGAGCATTTTCCAGTGCAAACATGTAAAGCCAAAATCTTTCCCATGTCCTGACCACAGTAAAATTCATGAATAAACAGAAAAGACTTGCCAACAAGGTCAAAAAACTTGGTTTTGCTTTGTCAGACCAACAGGGGTTAGGGCTGATTCACAGAGAACATCCTGCTCCCATTCCTCCTGAGCTAAAAATCAAAGCACTGTTGGAAGAAGAGTCCCAGATGTTCTTTCAAGAGGGAGAATAAAGGGAGAGACAGTCTGTAAGGTAGCCTCGGCTTCGCTGATCAGTCATCATTTTCCGTTGTGTTTGGAAAGAGACAGCTAGCACAGTAGAGGAAGCAAAGAGATGTACCACACAAAAAGTGATCACCCAGAATTTCTTCACTCCTGAGGTCAAACAAAACACAGGAAGCTATCACATGGTCTAAATCAAAAACCCAGCAAATTCCAAGACAAACAAAATTCAAACCAATTATTCTAGTTGCCTCTGCTACCTTAGGAGTCTGCATCCTCCCATCACTCCCAAACAGAAAATACCTGTTAAGCTGCTAACTTCATTAATGGAGGGGATTTCCTCTGGAAAAAGATATCCCTTTCACCACATTGTCCTACTGTCTTGCATCATCTCAGTCTAGTCTGACTTAATCTTTGGAAAAGCTTGCTTTTTGGCAGGCCCCTACATCAGGTGCTGAGAAAGCAGCAAGACTGCATCATTGCTCTGTGATTGAAGTGAACGCTGTGGATCAGAGCACCCAGCTGTCCTGATATGTATCTCATTGTCTATTGTAGCAGCCTGTCATTAATATTTGCATTCCAGTTGTACCTAAAAACACAAGCCAGCAGCAAGAACTCCATTCTGCCAGACTTCTTGTACTTACATCTACAACTGCCTCATGCACGCGTAGCGCACGCACTGAAGTAGTACAACAGGCTGTCCCGGGTACTCAAGAGCTAAGCTAGAACGTACTCCTTTTGCTAACTTTCTAAGCTCAAACACCTGAAAAACTAATGCAAAGATTACTTTGCTAAAGTACTTGTAGCAGTAGTGGTAAGTTCATAGGAAGATTCCTTACCTGCTTCAAATGAAACTGCAGATCCTGAATTTAATCAGAAGCCTGACCAAAGAACACAGACATTTTATAGCATTTTCCTTCAGGAAACAGAGATTCAAAAGGAAACAGATGAAGTCTCAGAATAAGCATCCTGACCTTTAATGCTCTGTAAAACATTGTTATCATGCCACACGCATCCATCACCATGTCTATCTTCAGAGGCCTAGGTCAAGTTCCCCTGTTTCTCTTGTAGAGTCCAGGTAACCAGTTTCCTTTTTTTTTCCTAATGGATTTGTCACTAAGACCTTAATTTAGGCCTTGCTGCAGCCATCATTTCAGATCTAGAGCTGAAAGTAAATCTGGATCAAGGCATAGCCTAAGTCTAGAAAAGCAAAGTGAGAGCAGAGATTTTTGAAAGCAGCCCCCCAGTACAAATAGCATTCTGATTACATTGTCTGTCCACCTTATCAAGAAGTCCTTTGTCTGCCTTCCTTATTTTCTTCTCCTGAGCATTAGTCACAAAGCAACAAGATGCAATAATATACATCCTTTCAATGAACACACAGTAGTGTCACTGTGCCCTGAAATCCAGGACACTGCTCGGGCAGCTGCTTTCCACCTCATACTGCATGACGCAAAGCTGAGCACTAAAAAGTGAAGGGCTCGAACAGAGGAGATGCAGGTCTCCCGCTACACTGCCTTTTAATTAAATAATAAACAGGATTAAATGGAACTTAATTTAATTCCATGGGAAACTCACACCCACTCCATGGGAGTGCATCACTTGCTAGCACTCAGCACTGTATGGACGTCTCTTTTTATTAATAAATGCTCCTCCATCCCAGACGCTGTGTTTGTGTGTCTGTCTCCTTGTCACTCTCGACATGGGGCTTTTCTAATCTCCTGCCTACAAACCCTCAAAAATCCATCATCAGGGTATTCTGAAAGAATTTGTACTGGATGTCTTTGCACATGTAAGCTGCAATATATTCAAACGTTCACAATACGTTCTTGAATATAACCCGATGAATGTGGGTATTTTTTGTTAATACTAATGAGACAATTGTTTTCTTTATAAAGGACACAGAGGCAGCATCTCTTTGCTGACTGTACTGTCACAGCCCATACTCCTCAGCCGCAAGGAATAGTCTTTATACCCACTGAGCGATAAGAATTTGGGATGTTCACTTTTGCAATGATTTTTTAACTGTTTAAGACGAATGTGGTTTGTAGACACATTGTATTTGATTTCTCACAGAAAGCACTGACACCTTATGCCACTTCATCCCTGGTGTAACGTTAGCTGAGTCAGTGGAACTTAGCTGGCCCCGATATGATTTATATCTATGTTGTACAGACTACAGCAGTAATTTCAGAACAAGAATATCACAGTGACCTTGACATGCCTTCTGTTCTCTGTTGGTTTTAGCAATTTTAATGAATACATCTTTCTTGAGCAAAGGATCAAGATGTGGTCCCTTAGATTACCCACACAGATGATGGCTTCTAAATTCATTTTAAAATCGCAGCGAATGGATTTAAGAGTTATTATGAACAATTCAGAGATGGTGCCTGCCGAAAGCCTGATTATGCTCCCAGCCATCATTTTTCAGATATGGGGAAATCTGTTAAAGTGAATCTCCAATTAGGATGCTTGTGTTCTTTTAAATTAATGTCTCATTTCAATTTTGTTTCCTAGTTCCTCCTGTCATTTTCTGAGGAATACATGTGCTGAAATCATTCCTTTGATGAGGTACAGACAAGAGGCTTAGTGTGCTTTGATGTGGAAAAGGAAAATGGGCCCTCTTTGTTTCTATGGAGCCAGCTTGCAAATCAAGGAATGATCACGATTGCTGTGGTTAATGCAGTTAATTTTTTTTCAACCGATAAAGAAGGCTGGAAGAAGCAGCTTATTCAAAGATGAGCAACCAAGTAAGGACAAGACCTTCCATAGTTACCCAAGCTTCCATTCTCCTTTTTCTTCAAAGCATCATGAAGCAGTGGACTGGGAAACCAAACTATGTTTGGACAGGGAACTCCACAGGACAAAGCCATGCCAGCTAGACATCAAAGAGCTATAAAATCTCTAGCATATCACTCCATACATGTGCAACCTTTGCATCTCTTAACCAGTAAGTAGCAGGACTGAATCACAATGAGAAGTCCATCTTTGGCTGTATTTGTTATTCTCACTTCCCTGTACCTCCCAAAGAGAGGAGGAAACGATCAAGGACATCCACAGCACTCGTACTTGACATATCCCAACTATGCAGACAGAGGGAGCAGACTTTGACTACAGATGAAATGCAGTCACATAAGGCCGTAAATGTACTTTGGTGTGTGAACAGAAGAGGTCTAACTGTACAACCACAATCTTCCCCTATAAATACATGTCCCTTGATTTCATCTTTTAGAAAAATCAAAGGCAAGGCTCAAAATTGCCCCAACAAAGTCAAGCACAAAAGTATTTTTTATGTCAGTGTAAGAAGGGTCAAGTCTACTCTCTGCTGTTGGGGAAGGCACCCTGCTATTGCAAACTGGAAATGTGAATATTTCAAACTACATTAACATGCTGAAAATTGTGAAACAACTTTGTCTAGCTTGCTAACTTCTATAGCTGTCAATCTAGAGTCAAAGGAGGTAGTTGCTATAGGACTTTGTACTTTGTGACCTCATCGCATCCAGAAACATTAGCAATAACATCACATTGCTGTATCTGGTTTTCATATACAGCATGATGCTTCAAAGTGAAAGTAGCATTAAAAATGGATTAGATTAGATGTGCTAAGTGCCTACTGCAAAGTGCAGCATGCCTTCAACTCCCATGGACTTCTGTGAGAAAGGAAAGTACCAAGCACTTTGCAAGAGCTGGCCAGTTATGACAGGCATGTCTCCTCTTACTGCTTCAGCATTTTCCCATATGCATTCTGTATCAGTAAAACGGATAACTTCTCGTGTAGTTATTATGAGCTAGATCATATATAACATAGAAAACGTTTATTCCTCACAAATTTTGTTCAGCAAAAATTACACTGTTAATTTTAGAATGAGAAATACCTAGTTCTGCTAAGTTTTACGGTTCCTTAGCACTGATTGCACACAGCAAAGAGAAGGCTGCTACTTCACTTTATGCTACTAGGGAATTTTTGATGCTTTTTTGAGCAAGTTTCTTCCAGGTCAGTTCCATCTACAAAGTAGGCTGAGAATTAATAATGTTAATAAAAATGCGCATTAATCAACCAATTCATTTTTAAAAGACACTCTTAGCCAGCAAAAGGTGTCATAATGAATGATATATTGTCACCCTGATTCCACAAGCCACCTGCAGCTCATCATGAAGCTATAAAGTAAACTCTTCAAAGAGAAACTAACAATCTTCAGATCCAAAAATACAGAAAGAATGAAAGGAAAAAACACATTCCCTCCATTGTGAGTCAGCTCCCCTGCAAAAAGAGAAACCTGGAGCAGTTACATTTGGGGAGCTGTCGTGTTCCTACTTCTATACTCTTTTCCATTTCTTTGATCTAAAAAATGTCAGCCACTGGGGGCTAAACCAATCCAGGAGATTTACATGGCTTCTCTGTTCACTCTTGGGTACTTACCACATTCTCTACTGCAGGCACTTTTTAACAATTCATTTTAATTTCAATCTGGAAAACACAGACACTATTATGGAACAGACATTAGCAGGGGAGACTGCCTCTCTTAAACCCCCACTGACCTCCGGATTAGGAAACTGAGATTCTGTTCCTGGCTGTGCCACGGGTCCATGCAAATTACTCTGGTGCCATGTACCTCTTACACAAGTGCATACCATTTTTTTTTACACTATGTTTCATTGCTGAAAAGGGTCAAAATTAGTAATACTGCACTTTGATCAGCCAAACTTTTTTTCTGAAGACAATTCCTTTTCTGAGAGGAAGTGTCACTGCCTCTGGCCAAAGGTGCTGTCATTGTAATGCCCGTAAGTCCTCTGGAGAGGGAAAGATATGGAGACCTGCAGAAAGAAAGAGACTACATCACTAACACAGGGTTAAAAGCTGAGCTCTTTGCGTCGCATTAAATTACACTTTCTGGTAAAACACTCCTAGCCAAAGTAGCAACAGAGGGTGGTAGCTGTTGTTGGCAGCAATACAGTAAACTCAACTACATGCTATACCCTGTCCTTCCTTGCCAGACAACCCATGAAGGAGCATCTTAAATCCCAGAGAAGCCAATGAACGACATGCCACGACAAGCAGTTATGTGTTGGTAGATGCAGAATGCAGAGCCACACAAAGGAAAGGTGTTAGTAGGAATAAGCCTAAGTGTACATGCCATAGAAACATAAAGCCTGTATTTTACCTATCGGGAATCAGAAAATCCTTCCAATACACTATCAAACTTCTGAGAGTGACAAACGAGTTCTGCTACACATTTTAGACTGCCATTTTGCTGCCTCCTACATGTACACAGAGACCCCTAGCTGCAATTTTGCTTAGGACAAGTATTTGCCTGAGAATACCACTTAATATCATTTTAATTGAATAGTCAGGTTTCATTTTTAGCAGCCACCACATGAAGCTGCAAGACTGTATAACGCCATTGCCCTAAACAGAATACCTTGCAAGCTCTCACAGGTTTCCAGTGGCACAAGTTTGTCAATCATCTATGCAGTTTTCCTTTGAAACTTCCTGGTGGAAGGGTAGCTAAAATGTACATTATTCCCTACAGAAGTAATCAGAACAGTCTGTCTCTGAGCAATATGATATCTACCTCAAACCCCTGTGAAAACTGACATATCATCAGGCATTATTTGATTCTTACGAGAGACACACTGGGAAGCCCTTTAGAAGTCGGTTAAATGCCCTTTTATGCTTAGACAAAGTGCTGACTCCCCATTGCTTTCAAGTTACTCAGCTCACAGGCAGTCCCAAGGATGGGATGCACGCAGCTCTGGAAGCACAACAGGAACAGGTCTGAGGCTGACTGCACAAGGCAGACTGCAGAGCAGCTGTAGGCATGCCTGCCCTCAGAGCCAACCTCCTGCATACAGAGCTGCAGACAAGCTGAACTGCTGGAGTCTAACTACACATGCCAGGTGCCTACTACAAAGCCAGATGTACCCGGGCACACAGGTCCCTGCATGTTCTGACCACCCTCCTCCTGAGGGCTGCCCTGAGGCCAGACACAACAAATGACAGATGTGGCCAGAGCCAGGCACAAGCTGGGCCAGGTCTGTTTTGGGGACAGTTTACTTGTCCCCTTGTTGTTCCCGCTTAACTCTGTGTTCACACCTCACAGTACCACTACTAATATTTTCCCTTTTCTCTGTGCTCTTGAAACAGTATTTGTTGTTGTTCCTCTCCTCCTCCCTTGACACAAACAGGTACTGTTACTGATTCAGCAAGGAAGTGAAGGCCATATTTGCTCTTACACTTTCATTTATAAACTGATTTGTGTGAACTCCAAGAAACGCATGATCCCGCAGAAGTGATATATGCTTCCTTATTTCTCTGAATAAGACAAAAAAAGATTTAAAATCACTTATAGCTTCATAGGATCAGCACGTTCAGCAGGAGAACTGCTTATATCAGCTGACTCAATGCAGTAATGAGCTTTTGGCCAGGTGATAGGTTATGTTGAACCCTACTGGATCAATGTGAAGGGGAAAAAGCTCGGCTTATTTGAGTACTCCATCCTCTAAATGTACACAGCAAGATGCCAAGATGGCCCACATACACTATATGAAGGAAATTCAAACTAATTCTACAACATTATATTGCCTTTTCCTATCCATCTTGCTTTCTCTCACTTATGCTCAGGATATTAGGATTTTAGCAAATAAAACCTGAGGGGGAGAAAAAAGGCTGAGACCTCATTACATTTTGTTTCCAAATCTGCCACTTCAGTTAAATTCAATCAATTTTCACTGGTAAATATCTTTTGGAGAAGATCAATAGAATGATCAGCTGAAGTACTAACTCTCTGTTTGAATGCAAATATTGATGAGCAAAGCCCTTAAGCAAAAAATACTGAAAAAATATGTACAAAAGGCAAATGAGATGATGCTTGAGCATGCTACTGAAGTGGAAGAGATATGGAAGCTAGACAGGGGAATGGTAGACTACAGTCCTGTTCCTGTTGCTCACATAAAGACATTCATATGCTTTTTTTGCCCTAACTTAAGGCAAAATCTCAACATCAAAGCAACTTCTGACATGTTCCCCGTGGAAAACAAGCTCTGCAGGGAGGGCAGGAGCACCTGGACAAGGGCAGCACATCAGCTGCTCTACATTTATCCCAGGTGCCTGCTCTCACCTGCAGTAATCACAGAGGAGCTCTCCAAACAACTTTCCATTTAGAGACACACAGCTGTGTACCACACTGCAATGTATTGACCCATATATGAAGATAACCAGGCAAGCAGGAAAAGAAGAGCAATGCATTGTGAGGCCAAAGAGCTGCACTGGATTCTTCCACGTCACTCTAGTTAGGGGAAGGGGAATATCTACCTCTCACAAGTCAGCTCTGAGCTAATCCTAAATGAACTAGTGCTGGGACCTGAAGAGCTGCAGCCAGTTTGCTCTTAGGCTGATGAGGACAGCCGAGAGCATCAGCACTGTGCTCCTGCAGTCACACAGCCTCCAGGTGCCTGCCCAGTAACTCTGTATAGAAACCAGCTGGGCCATGCAGATGTGCCAACCCACTCCAACTCGTATGTATTTTATAGGCATATCTGATATAGTCTTGCCATATATCACTTCACCAAAACATTTAGAAACACATTATAGTACAATACAATACCAAAGAGCACTGGTTTGGACATTCATGGCTGGGAAACGCTCACTTGAAAACAAACAAACACCACAGTGAAGACTGACTCACTTGGTTCACCTGCATCCCAAAGTCATTTTTCTGGCCCAGAGTTTGTCATACAATACTTCAGGCTGAATAACAACCCTATGCACATAGGAACAACCCTATCCAATGATCTCCAATAACGGTTTCTAACTATGTCAATGAGCAAGAAGCTAACTCCTCCCTCTGCTCATTGAAAAGAAAGGAATTTACTATAAGTGAACACATTCAAAGAAGGAATGTCCCATTAAGGACCGTTTCTTCCAACCAAAACGATTCTATGATTCTAAGGACGATGGTAAAATGCATTTTCATTTCAAAGGAGATAAATTTGGCTTCCTAAACTCTAGAGTATCATGAGGGGGATTTCCTACTAGCTCTGCCAGTCATTAATAAAAAGTTCCTCATCTGACACAACTGTCTATAAAAGAGACGGATCATGAAAGTGCCTGAGTCGCTGAAAAGAAAGCATTTTGAGATCTGCGAATGAAAAGTGCTGTGGTACAAAAGTAGATATGCAGGACAGTGGTTATTCATCATCCTTGCCTTCTAATAAGACAGCTTTCGAGACACCTAAGCAATTTCTGAAAATAGTTTCAACAGTTTTGATTAATACCTACAGGGTGGTATTATTGCTTTCCTTGTAAAAAAAAAAAAAGGAAAGAAAGAAAAAGTATATTTTAAAAACATCTATAAATGTGTGATCGAGCTGTATGTTAGAACACCTCTTAAAACAAAGCATTTCTTAGTTTTAGTCCAGCCTCCAAAAACTGCTCTCATCAGATCAGAGAAAGTGAACAGGCACATTTAGGCTAATACATAACTATCTACACAACTTTAGAAAAGCATGGACTGATATATAAGGATTAAAGGGCTGTGAGACAGCACATTTTCACCCATGGTTAACAGAGGGAGATTTAGAACTGTCATAAATTCTTTAATGTAGAAGTTAAGTATAAAAATCACGTGTAAGTAGAGTGACATGAGGTTTTGGGAAGCAGCTGACAGTTGCAAAGCATATGAATTTTGACCTTCCCTTTACAACCAACCAAGTTATCAGCAAAGGCCAAGTATTTGCCATTCTACTTTTTCCTCCTTCAGGCTACAAATCTTAATGTTATCTCAATATGCATTACGAATTCATGCACCTCAGTAGGAATAATTAGGCAGGGAAACATGAAATAGGCCTTACAGTATTTCTCACACTGTGAGGAAGAGTGCCAGGAAATTTGAGAGATCTCATTTACAGTGAGGATACATGAGCTCTGAAGTTAGGGTCACTCCAGAAATGCAACTTATTAACACCTGATCTGTAGAATATCAAAACGTACTTGAAGAAATGTTCTTTAAAAATAAATATTACAATTATTTATGCCACTGCAATTATTCAGTATGAATTATTCAGTTGATTCTGTATTCCTTTTTAACTCCTGCGGAACCAGAGCGAGCTCGCCTAAGCAACATCAGCCGCGTACGTGCCCACGCAAGCCATTCAGAGCTGCCACGGTCGCAGACGGGTATTTTCGCCCCCACCAAGGCCGGCACGTTGGTGCCCGCAGGCTCCGTCCCGCTCCCGGCACCCACGGGCGCCCACGCAGCGCCACGGCGGGCGGGGGCCGGCGGCGTTCCCAGCCCTTTGCTGCCACCTGGCGGGCAGCGGCCGCCACGCCCCGGCCGGCCCGGCCCGGCCCCGGCCCCCCTCGTTTGGGCGATGTGTCCGTTCCTAGCTGTGAAACAACGGCCTCAAGCCCGGCCTGCCTGGCCGTTCCAGATTGCCTCGGTGTGACCGTGAGCTGTGGAGGCCGGGGGTGCACAAAGCCGGAACAGTTTACAGACGAGAAGCCACGGGGCCTAATCCAGCTGGGGGAATGGCACTGAAATCACTCAGGTACAAGCTCACCGACGATGAATCTCTCTCTTATCCTTTGTCTAGATTATTTAGCAAGTGAAGGATGGGCACTATAGGCTATTTTTCACCCAGCCAACCCCTTTTCTCATGCATGCAAATCAGCACACAGGGGATTTTATGCCCATTTTTCATTTAGAAAGGAGCTAGAAGAGTATAAATTCATCTCAGTCCTTCACGCTTCTCCTGTTCACAACCAGTCATAATTTTCATTTATTGTTTGTGCTATCCTTTAAAACTAATCACACTTTGCTTTTCTGTCTTTCCATTTTGCTGTCTTCTGGTACTGCATGAGAAATGGCAGCACTTTTCCACAAAGTGACTCGGGAAGCAACTCAGAGGAATAATGCAGTGGGTGCCCTCCGGCTGACTGGCAGCCCTGGTGCGCCTCTTCACAAACCCCATGTCAGCAAACAGCAGCTCCGACTGTGTCAGGGCAAGGGAAAGGAGTTTTGTCTTCCTGTTCTATTATCGTTAGGTGTATAAACCAAACCAAAGAAGCAAAGGATGAAAGAATAAGAAAGAAAGAATAAGAAAGAAATGTAATAATCTACTACTGTGGGTGTGGTGTTGAAAGGGTTAAAATAATTGAAAGCAATAAAAGGCGGTGAATTTATTAATAACGCCAGCAAAACACTGAGAATTTTCTCCTGGACTAATTTTCTGGTTTCTAATAGAAGCTTTTTATTAAATTAAACTGCTCCAAACCACTTTTTTTTTTTTTTTTCAGATTATCCCTAACTATACTGTTTCAGATCAGCCCGACACCGTAGGAAGCTGCTGCAGCACTGCCAACACGCTGCTCTCCAGGATTGGTACTTTCAGCCTCCCCCTTCCTCTCTGGGCCAGATTCCTGCAAAACTGCAACTCCCACACTTTGCCTGAGAAAAATCTCATGGATGGATGCAGCAGCTGGGAGCTTGGTGGGAAGAGAAATCCGCCATCTCTGTCTGGGAACCCCAGATTAGGTGCGTACGCAGAGAGTGACGCCAGACCACAGCCCCGGTCGGTCTGTCCTTGCACTCCTGCCACTCGGCTAATGTACTCCAGGTGTCCCACCGCCTGACGGGCACCACGGCTGACACCCTCATCTAAGGCATCTTTGATGTTACAGGAATCTGCTGAGTAATTTTTTGTAGACTGACCCACTAGGACAAAAGGCAGCAGTAGGCTCTTAAAGGCAATTTTGCTAAGGCAAAGCACAGATCAGGGCTGGAATGAAGCATTTTGGAACATTCAAAACAGAAAAAAAACCTAAACCAAACACACTACTTTCAAGAAAAATCCAATGCTGTGCAGGTGCACAAGAGAAAAGGGACAAACAAGGAGTCTGAACTTTTGAAAATTCATTTTACAGAAGAGAAGAATGGGTTAAAATAAGAGGTTCTTTCCCATGCATGTCACTGGGGGAAAAGGGATTCAGAACAAAGTGAATGCTCTCTGGAAAGATTTTAAAAGGCATTTTCTGTCCAAAGAGAGGTTTGCTGCACATATACAGGAAGTGCTTGGATAAAATTGTGTCAAAACAACAGTGCCAGAACAGAAGAAGGGCTCTCTGCAGAAGGCATAAATAGCCCCTGCAGTGTTAGATAAGTCTCTTATCTAAACCTATTACTTACTGCTCCTTCTTCAACTGTGGAGCAAGTGGCCAATCAACCTGGAAGGGGGCACCATATTGTTACCCAGGACGGCAATGATTGACCTCAATTAAATGACTCAGCTGAGGTTTCCAATTAGAGGTGAAAACAGCCATCTTGGTTTGAGTTCAGGTGGCTTTGTAACCAAGAAACAAAAAGGTGATGAGAGTCCCCTTCTGGCAAAGTCTGTGTTCATTTTTGGCACTTCATCAGAGACACCTTCAAAATTAGTCAAAACAAGCTTATGAAGAATCACCAGACTCATATGGCTGGGCCAGCTGGTCATGTTTCACTATGAAGTGTATTGCTCATTTTAGGACTGTAGTTACCACTGCTGCCACATAAATTTTGTACCCTTCTTACTGTTGTGAAAATTCTTAACTTTAAAAAAAAAGTGGATACAGAAGTCCTGGAACAGAAGTACAAGCCAGCTGCTAAGAGCAAAGAGACATATTCAACAGGACGTGAGCTTCCGTGCGTTAGCATTCTGTGAATCTTGTTCGAGATGTTCAGAAAAGCCAACTGCAAAGTTTGAAGTTACATGCTGATTTCCCTGCCAGAGGAAGTGGCATTCACTGTGAAGGCAGTACAAAAAAAAAAAAAAAAATTTTTTTAAAAAGTGATTGTTTCAAATGCCAGATTTGTCAAACATTAGGTAATTGCTGAAACCTCATCTGAAAGGAATAACTAGAGCTGAGCCAGGTAACTCCCAGAGGATCCCAGTAATTCACCATAAGGAACAGCATGCGTCACAATCATTTCAGTTCCTGCAATTACGTGAATTAGCAGAACGTAAAGTAGAAAGACCTCTGTACTTAACAGATCTTTTTTATTTATTTTGCCCATACTGCCCTTTGCTGCACCTCAGCTCTCTACATATTTGAAGAGTACAATGTTTCTAAGTGGCACCGTGCAGAGCAGAACGATACCTTCTCCAGAAGTCAGCACACTCTTGGAGACGGAGGACCAAGGGAATTCTAAAACTGGACTACCATTAGAATGCAGCACCTCACTTATAGCCTTTAAGAGGTGTACGCACCCTTGCTGGAGCACGGAGAAACAACCTTTGTCATAGGCCTTAGACAGCTTCACAGTTCTTTGATAGGGCTTGCGAAAAGAGGCACCTCGTTCTATTAACTGCCCCTGGGAGCCGGCCATAGTTCACTTTTACTTTACAGCTTCTTTGCGGAAAAGATCTTCAATGAAAGTCACAGGCCACTGAAGTTATCTTTAACTTTTGCCACAGACATTAGCTGGCCAAAAAATTTCCCCTTTTTTGCAACACTTCTGTACTGGGACTAGTCCATTCTGCTGAGCAAACAGGCTTACCTGTGTGTGGACAGGCTGGTGAGCCTCAGGAAGGAAGCGAACCTTGTAGCTACATGTAATAAAGGGGTTTGCAGTTAAGGCAGGGAACCTCAGCCTGATTTGGAACAGAATGCATATTTTTTTTAATCCAAAACCACTTGCATGGTGCCATCTAGTGAGGTTTATCTGCTGCAGAGTGACTGCACAGAGACCTATCTTGGAATCTATTCACTAGGTAAGAAATCTAGGCCAGCTAACTTCTCTCTGGAATATTGGCATTCCTTACACCTCATTTAGCTAGAAAAAAAAAACAAGATATGATGAGAAAAGGTTTCAGAATAACTGAAGAAACTCTAAAATTATCATTCGGAGGCTAAATGGTATCTCACGCAATTTTAAATGAGGAGTGACTGGGGTTGATCCTGCTAAGAATTAAACATTCAAATCTAAGTATAGTTTTAATTAAGCCTAGCCCAGTACACAGCAGGAACAGGAGTCACTGCTCTTATGCTCACTTCTTTCAAGCTAGATAGCAAATGGCTCCAAGCTTCTCTTAAAATTCCTTAACCTTGGATGGAGTCTCCTGAGAGTGAGGAAGCACATTTCAAAAGCAGCAAAGCATTTTGGGGAGAGAAAGCTCTTCAGGCATTGATGTGGCTTCATAACATTTATATTGAAGCACTACAGCGAGAGAGACAAGGGGGAGTTAGACTGACACGTTGTTGGGAAGGCACCCACGAGCTGCCTGTTGATTGCTCTCACAGCTGAACTATACAGAGAAAGACAATCAATTGGTGAGAGGAACAAGGCGACAGCAAGAAGATTATGACTAATGCAACAGACAGCACTTACAGCAGCTCTAGCACTCAGAAGGGCTCCAGCTTTACAGATAATACAGTGAAAAACTCTTTAGAAAGAACAGAGGTACTGAGCACTGGAATGGGAATGTTTGTACCAATTAGATGCCTCTGTAACACCTACCTCTGTCCAAAAATTGTCCATTAATAGGCACAAGCAATAGTCACCTTGCATGATTTGTGATCTCTTTCTCTCTTCTGTTTTAGTACAAACTACAAATGGTTAAAAGCAACCAGCTTTCCTTTGAACTGGAAGAGGACAGAGTGGCTCAAAGATGCAGAACAACTGAAAGGTATATAAAGAAATGACAGACTTTGATCTGAGACCACTTCCTGACTAATACTGCAGACAGACTAATACACATTATCATCAAACACATAGGTATGCTGACAAGTATGTGTGACGGAGCTTCCAATCACTACATTTTTTGTGTGATCACACCAGCATACCCTAGTGCTATTCTAGAGATAAATTTTAAATGTAGGGAACACAGACTAATAATGTATGTTTGGCATGAAGAGAAGCTAGATCAAAGCCAGGTGTCAAAGCTGAAGGCTTTTCATGATTGGAGGGAGGAAATGTCAGGACAGCCTGAACAGTGCAGAATTTTGAGTCATGTACGTCCTCCTACTCTGAAGCCAGATACGCAATAAGTCCTTCTGGTGAGAGGAGGTAAAGTGGAGTTTCTTGCCGCAAAACAAACTTGACATCCAAAAACTTTAAAATTAGTGTTTCACAAAGCTCTGAGAAGCCTTATCAACGCAGCAGCATTACAGACAACCAAGGCCCACAGAGGTCATGGCCAAGCCTGGACTAGGATGGGAAGAGCCTGATATTCTCCATGCTCATTTTCTTATTAGAGAGTTGACAGAGTGATGTCATCTAGAATTACAGGGAGGCTCTAAGTGAAAAACTTAACATCTGTGGAGAAATTTTGTCATCGCAAGATATAATTTCATCCCACACAGGTTAAGCAAAAATTTCAGAATTCTCTGCTAAATGTTTTATTTCATTGAGACAAATATTTTTAGCATTCCCCATATTCCATGGAAAATATCTGTATTCCAATAGCTGAATAACTTCATTGTTGCATATTTCCAATCTTATCAAAATAAGTAACCTCAAAAAATTTTCAGAGACAAGTTTACAAGCAGAGATATACCTTCACTGTTGAAATCAACATTTTTCAGTGGCAAAACATTACAATGGGATGAATGTTCAACCAGCTCTAGGTCACAGCAATTGTAGGAACATTACGGAAAAGGAATTCTCCAAGCTGTCATAAATGTTTTAGAAACAAGTTAGAAACACACTTTACCTGTCCCTGCACATCACCACTGTCCTGGTTTAGGCCGGGACGGAGCTAGTTTTGTTTTCCGCAGCTCCTGTGTTTTGGATTTAGTGTGAGAAGAACAGTGATAGCACACTGATGTTGTTGGTTGCTGCTGAACGACCAAGGACATTTTGCAGCTTCCCAGGTTTTGCTAGTGTGTGGGGGCAAAGGCTTGGGAGGGGTAGAGCCAGAATAGTTGATCCAAACTGGCCAAAGAGAGTATTCCATACCACAGACGTCATACCCAGTATAAGTGAGGGTCGGTCCGTGGGCCACTAGGCTTTTGAGACCCTTAACTTGCCTTAATTGTTAAGCTTCCCTTCGGGTTGCTTTTTGTTTCCCTATTTTTCCTTTTTGTTTTTTCATTTGTTCGTTCGGCTGTTCATTCCCTCGCCTGCTTTCCCTGGAACTTGCTGTTCTGGGATAGCTGGGGGGGATACCCCTGCTCCCTGCCTGCTGCTCGGGACGGGCTGTATTGGTCATCGGGTGGTGAGAAATTGTGTATCGTTTGTTTTATATATTCTATTATCCTTATATATATATATTATTATTATCATTATTCATATATTTTTATATTTTTCCTTTGCTGTCCTGGTGAGCTGTTTTTATCTCAACCCACGAGTTTTCCTTTCTCTCCAATACTCCTGCCCACCCCACTGGGGAGAGGGGGAGTGAGTGAGCGGCTGCGTGGTATTGGGTTACAATTTGGGGTTAAACCATGACAACCACTCATTCTTCCAACACAAAGCAATGACAGCGCA
The DNA here is from genome assembly GCA_009819775.1 of Phoenicopterus ruber ruber. Taxonomy (NCBI): domain Eukaryota; kingdom Metazoa; phylum Chordata; class Aves; order Phoenicopteriformes; family Phoenicopteridae; genus Phoenicopterus; species Phoenicopterus ruber. The sequence goes on from CM020220.1 coordinate 35,796,318, forward strand.
GCAGGATGCAGAATAGTTCACTGTGACGGTTGTGTGATTGTAGCTAATCTTTTGATTCACAGCAGTTAGAATCATAGAATCATCATAGAGTAGTTTGGGTTGGAAGCGACCTTAAAGATCATCTAGTTCCAAGCCCCTTGCCATGGGCAGGGACACCTTCCACTAGACCAGGTTGCTCAAAGCCCCATCCAGCCTGATCTTGAACACTTCCAGGGATGGGGCAGCCACAGCTTCTCCAGGCAACCTGTTCCAGTGCCTCACCACCCTCAGAGTGAAGAATTTCTTCCTTCTATCTCATGTAAATCTACCATCTTTCAGTTTAAAGCCATCACCCCTTGTCCTATCACTACACGCCCTTGTCAAGAGTCCCTCTCCAGCTTTCCTGTAGGCCCCCTTTAGGTACTGGAAGGCTGCTAGAAGGTCTCCCTGCAGCCCTTCTTTTCTCCAGGCTGAACAACCCCAACTCTCTCAGCCTGTCTTCATAGGAGAGGTGCTCCAGCTCTCAGATCATCTTGGTGGCCCTCCTCTGGGGCCAATTCTCAGCCCTTTATTACCAGTGAAAAAGACAAATGGGAAAACCTACAGGTATTCTGTTGTCTTTACGGATTGTTGCAGGTAAGAGTTGCAGGAGTCCAGAAAACAGTGCTCCCTCAGTGCAAATCACTACATTGCTGACAACTCACACTGCAAGGGATGTTCGATTTGAGGAAATGAGTTCTCTGATTTGCATCAGCACCAGCTACAGAGATGCTAATCTTCTGGGTGCGCCTTCCCCAGAAGCTATTGAGTGAGATACCTACAGGATGTTTTCTTTCCATCGAGGCAGCAGCGGGCACCAGCTAGACCACTAGCTTAACACAAGAAATTTAGGCTCAACTACCTGTTTATCACAAGTTTTTGTATGACATTGTAGAATTCCCTGAGTTTCTCAGCACTTTGGTTCCTTTACTGGAAAACGTCACTCTAGTGGTAGAAGAGGTGTTTAGGTACCCAGAACATACACATGTTGGAACAGAAACGGATGAGATGGACACGCAGTGCAAGGAGTGGTAACCCTTTGACATGCATTTCTGCATAATACAGCCTGTTCTTTCTTTTCCTCTCAGATTTTACCAGCAATAAAACCTTCTACCACATCCAGCACTTCCCAGTACTGCATGTAAAGCGAGACAAGCACCCCTTGCCTGGCAGCCCATCCTTCATCCACACTGCAGTGGCATCCAGCCCTGTCTGCAAACATACTTTTCCAGTGAACAACTGCAGGCCGATAGGGCTTAGCAAAGAAATGGTTCCCCTCCATTAGCTTTCATCCCCATGCACGGTTGTGTTCTGATACTATTGTAAGGGGGAAATAAACAGGCCTTTTTTAAGCCAGCCATGCTGCTGCAATGTGTTCTCCTCTTGTTATCTAATGCACTCCAGATTTGAGTTTGATTCTGGTGCACTGAAATATAGGTATGAATGATAGGTGTTTGATTTTGTTCATAGGGGTAATTTACTCTTCCAATCATTTTAAAGTATATGAATGGAAAGCAAATGGGAATCTTTCTCTCCTCAGAAAGAAAAGTTTACAGCAACACTGTTAGAAGGAAGGGTACCCAAGAGAGCTCATTTCCTCCTTTCTCCCACTCACAAGTGGTTCCTAAAATAGATTTTCCTTCCCATAAACTATCTGGAGCCTTAATGGAAGATGCTTTAACAGAAGACAGTGCTTTCATTCATGCATTACAGGGAGATCGTAAACCCAGGACACCTTTGTTATATGCTCCCAATACCACCATCCCACTTTAGCAAATGGAAAACAGAAACAGAGAGATCAAATGCTTGTCTGTTTGACCACCTAAAATCAAATGGGTACTTGCCCACAACATCTAGGATTTCCTACTCCTGGACACTAAACAACAGGTAGTTTTTGCTATCATAAAACAGAAAGCTTCCAAAGACAATAATAATACTTAAGAACTCACATAGAAACAAAATATCTCCACCATTATGGACAGATCCCTCTAAAGGACTGCAAATAAAGACAGAACTTCTGTTCTTCAAAATCCTGAGCTAAAGAATGCATCTGGAAGGTTCAGCTTGTCTCTGGCTCTGAATTTGACTGCCCACTTCAAAAAGCAGTGGCTGACAGAAGAATTGCAATCCTGTAAGAAAATGCCAATTCTGGAGCACATTCTGCTTGTTTCAAATTCCACATATTACAATAATGAGTGAAACACACATCATAAGCTTATATACATATTACAGTGTTAGAGGTTCGCTTCAACAATGAGCACATTCCATTCTCTTGCATGATAAGTAGCATTTTGCTCTTAATCTTCTTTAATTAATATCCTTCATCTAATTTTTAATTCGTCTGTATATTATGACCAATGGGCAGATGATTCATAAACTGATACAGCATTTCAAAAACTCTTTAATCAGTTTGCATTCTTAATTATTTTGGAACTTCTATATTTGTCAAAACCCACAGTGCATTATCTTCATTTGTATTATGCCTGAAGGTTTCAGTGAAGAGTCCATAGTAAGTAAATAAAGTTTTGATGGAGCCTGAGAAGTTCTGAACACAACCTTCTCCTTTGCTTGCTTTGTACTTTTATGTTTCACAAACATAGCTGTCTAAAGAAACACGGATTTCACATGATGCCTATGGATTGAACTGCTGTGGATAACCCTAGGTAGTTAAAAATGTAATTGAATAGAATCTATATTTACCTTATATATACCTTAAAAAAAGCAAGTGGTGAAATTTTAGTCTATAAAAGAGGGATTTTGCCTGCTCAGATGAAAAACTCCAATACAGAACAGCTTACTCAACAATCAGAAACACAAAATACCTTTTTTCAAGCAGTAATTTGTTGACTGTCTAGGGTTCTGTACAAACTAAATGCTCAGGACTGACCTGCCCTACGCATCTCAGCATTGAGCTTGCAGGACTGAACAAAGAGCAAGACAGAAGGAAACAACTTCCATTTGATCCTAGTCTCAGCTCTCAATAGTGCACACATAATTTACATTAAACAATCATTAGATAAAAAAACAAGCCTCGGAGCAGAGTCTAGACCCAGGAACTTCCCATTCCAGCCAAGCACCTTGAACACCAGATGCCACAATGATTTTCATCTCTGTTTGATCTCCTCTTGGCTCTAGGAATACTGCACAGTGACCCACTTTTTAAACGTGGAAAATCAGACTGGGCATGAGATTTCTCCCTCCATTTATAGCCTAATGCTGAGAGACTCTTCAGTGAAAAAGAAATGGGAAATTATAGCCATTCAAGTCACTGGCAGCTATATTTGGGAGCAGGTTGTGAACTTCAGAGCATCAGCTCTCTTCAGATGCCGTAATCTCCCTAAACAAGGGGAAAGATCTCAGAAACAGATAGCACTTAGCATTTCCTATAGGCTACTTCAAGTCTCTCTGCATTCAGCACACATCTGAGATACCATGCTGAATTATACTTTTATTTTGTTTTGGCCGTTGCCTCTCACTCGCCTTTTCTTTCATAACACTGCTCACTCCTAAACATGCAGTATGCCTCGTGATCGCTACACTGCTCCCATACCTTTGAAAGACTGTAAGCCAGCCCTTGTGAGCTGTGACATCCACAGTGCATGATATCCAAGGGGGAGAGGCGTGAGCAGATCTGTATGCTGCCCCTGACCTGAAAATCTAAACTATAAAATCTCGTTCTAATAAGGAATGAATTGTCAATGCATAATTGAAAAGCACTTCCAGGCCAATGGTTCTGTTTTCAGGTGCATCCACATTCCTTTAAAATGGAGCAATCATGAGCTGTTTCAATTCATCTTAAAATTTCAATATAGGCAAAAATAGATCTATTATTACATTTTTGTCTCTGAAATGCAAACTTTGAGAAACTGAGGAAACTAATTAGCAGTTGTCCAGAGTAACTGAAATATGTAAATAATGAAAAAACCTGAAATCAAATCTCAAAAGAAAGGAAAACTCAACAAAATAGACACCTCAGTGTAAAATATGACTAGGTAGAGATCTTATACAGGAATGGAAAGGGCATTCATTGGCAAAGAGCATTCTTCAGATGTGAAAGGTACAGAAATATACCCAGAAGGGTTTAGATGGACTTACAAAGAAAACAGAACCCTGGCTCTTAAGTTCATAAGTAGAGAAAGGCTAAAGAGGGAAGAAGTGAGGCCTTTACCCAGTCACAATGCGGTGGAGTCAAAGGATAATTTATGTTTGGCCTAGCAAGTAAATTCAGCTTTTCTTCTGTTTTCAATACGGACGATTACATTTGCGAGAATAAGAGTAGGGCACCTCATGGGAGTGAAGCATTTACCACATCCTATGAATTACCAAAATTTGGACAATCACAACAAAACTGAAAATAAAGGGGTAAATAGTCTGCATCCAAAGGTGTAAAAAAATCACCAGTACAGCAGATAGGATATTTGTTCCTATAGTTTGACAGCAATACTCTATGACCCAGAGCAAAAAAAAACAGGCTATGTGCATTTTTAAAAGGAGCAAGTGAGGAGATAGAACTGGCATTTTTCAAGTACCATTACTGCAGAATGAGTAAATCTAGGACAGACAGGTAAATGAAAATCGTGATAAAATGCCACATGGTTTTATCAAGCTAGATTGTGGCCATCTATAGTGTCTCTCTTCAATAAGATACTTTGGTTTTTAGAGAAGCTCAATGCATTGGAACTAATCTCTATACACTTAAACCAAGAATTGCTTTCACTAGCAATTGCCTCAAGGAAGATTTATTATTAAAGTGGAAAAAATGGAGATTAAAAGAATAACTATTAGGTAGGTAAGAAGAAGAGATTATAAGTGTTTATACTATTGGGAAGAAAAGGGACGTCTTTCTGAAATCAGTGCCAGTCTCAGTTCTGCTTAGTATTTTAATAAAAACGCTGGTCTAAGGAGAAGATGGTCCAAGAAGCTGCATGGTACTGAAGCTCCAGGTAACACAGAGTAGGAAGGTAATGCCAATTACCGAGAACAAGTTTTCACGCAAAAAGAATTGCACAGCCCTATGATGTAGAGTCACAGAGACGGAAAGAAATTCAACAATGTAAAGGCCTGCATTTATAAGCAAGCATTTTGTTGCTGGAGTCTGGGCCTTATTACATGAAGGTGACAGTAAAGAAACAAAGCAAAAGCTGTATGGTTAATGGTAACATAACAACATGGTGCTAAACCAGTTAACTCCAGGGATCACCAGGGCTGCTCATGGGTAACACTCCTCTGTTCATTTACTTCTAGAAAAGAGTCAAAATGTAGGCAAAGTTGCTGGGTTTAAGTGCTCAGCCCTATCTCTGTTGAAGTGCAAAAGGGATAAACAATATCAAATTAAAAGTTTGCAAACTAGAGTACTAGTTGACAAGGACAGACATGGACTAAAATCTTGATTTGAAAAATAAACTCATGTTCATATTGATATGAATTCAAACTTTAGGAATGCCTCAGTTTAAGCCCAGATCTCAAACTCAGGAACATTCTGATCTGATGCTGGAGTCAAGGCTTGTATCTCTGACACTGTTTGTTTCATCTCATAAAATGAGAAGCAACATAAAGTAGGCCATAAAGGACATGTTCCTCCATTCCTGCAGTGCATGAACAGTTTACTTTATTGATTAGGCTTCGAGAAGGGCAAGATTGCTCTCCCACCCTTACCTGAGGAACAGGCAGGATGAGTTAGTAAGCAGGAGAGCGGTCTAGACAGCTACTGCATGCAGGCTCTGAGCAGCCTGGAAAGGGATGTCCATTCCTTCTCATTGAATGAGAAGGTTGCTTATAACCTAGGTGTGTCTTGATCCACATTCTCCTTCTCCTGCGAAAAGCCTTTCTGGAAGAAACATCTGGATATCAGATAGTAATGTTGGGACACTGTTCTCCTAGTCTACTTGCTCTAATTTTCTTCATCCTTTTCATGAGATTTGTTTTTGAGTTTAGAAATTAGGAATAGTCATCTCTGTCATGCTCACCACAACAAGAGATGAGCAGGTTCCTACTTCCAAGTATCCAAGCATAAACAAAAAGTAAGCAGGAAGATTATTACAAATGCTCAGGGATTTTCCTCTGCTCCCTAAATGTATTTACACTAGACAGGTACTAAAGCAACAAACGTAGAACGTAGAGACTTCAGTAAAGACTATGAAAAACCTATAAGCAGCTCTAGCCCAATTTGCTACATCTATTCTGCACGGCATCCAGCCGGGGCCAGTGAGAGGAGGAAGAAGGCACCAAGAGTCCAGAAATGGAGAAACTACAGTGCCTTTGCCAAGCCCTTGGCTTCAGATTATGGACTTTTTACCACAGTGGAGGTAAAGTAGAGCTAACAATGCCGGAAACGAGATTTGAAGTACATACCTGCATTTAATGAAACTAGTCACTAGATGTCACTGTAAAATGTGTCGAATACAACAGAGGAAAAAATATACCTGTCAGTAAACATGGTCAACACTACTCAGGACCTCCCAGCTACGACAGTGCATTCTTCATAGAGAACCAGGAAATCTCAAAGCCTTAGTCAAAATGGTAAAAAACTTGCAGAATCAGAAATCCATTAAAAGGTTTGGGCATTGAATGTCCCGGGCGCTGAATGCAGATCTCAGACTTGCTGGAATTTCAGCATTCTCGATGCTGAGCATTAATGTGAAACAAAATGGTGAGTCAAAGGTACTACAATGTTTGAGTTTCACTCTACACCTATAAAATGTCTGCCTTGGACCTTTTGCCAAGGTTATCTCATTCTAAGCACCACAAAAGCCACTGGATCTTTTTAAATGATTAAACTATCTCCTAACAGGAATGCTCAGTGGCAGCTACAACATAATCATTTGGGTCATATGCGCTTCATGGGAAGTTATGGCAATTAAACTTCTTTCCTTCCTGAGAGAGCATTCTGGACAACCCTCTTGCAAAAGTTAATTTTTAATGCCATCATGTTTACAGTTCTAGTTACTGCTTTTTACTCTGCATTACTAGCTGGAAATTTCAGTTTCTTGATTACAAATGTGATTCCCATGGTACTCCCTTTCTAACAACAAATTTCTTGTAGGCCTGATCCAACTGGAAAAAGTAGTAATTTGGGGTTTTTCACTTTAATAAACCAAACAGGAAGCTTCTTGTGGGTTTGAGAGTTTTTTTTCCCTAATAAAAGAAAGATCAAATCTTGGTTCCTTATTTTATACGAAACATTCTCTGATGGCTTGCTGGTATAAATACATAACAGACTGAAATTCAGCCTTCCACAGCTCTGTTCCCCACAGAACATTTAACCACTGTCTATGTAACACTGGAGCTCCTTTTCTGTCTTTTTTTTTTTTTTTTCTTCTAATGAATTTATAATATACTATCCCTTCCTCTACTTCTCTCTCTACACTTTGACTTCTCCCCTTTCCACAGAGGCTGTGAATTACTGTTTGCTCTTTCTCACAAACCCGTTCTTCCTATTTTCCCACCTACAGTGGAAGAGGCTCAGTTCTTGTGAAAATGCATTTGTTTCTTCATCCCATCTCAGGCATGTCATCTACTCAATATAACAGCTGCTAGTTTCTTTGCCTGTCTTTCCTCCTTGTTGAGCGCTTATCCAACTACTCAGTTGCCAGAAATTCTCTTACAGTCGCTGTTGTCTGGGTAGTTCCAGCATCTGGACTCACTAGTACTGATATTCCTTTCACAGCACCAAGAATCAGGGGTAAATCCAGCACCTTGCTGCAATCAACAGTAAAATTCCCACTGGTCTTAAGAAGATTAGGATTTTTTACAGACTTATACCACTAGAGAAGAAAGGAAGGAGGGCTTCCATTTCTGGATTCATCTGTCTAAATTATTAAACAAAATCATCTGCAATAATTTTAGTTGTGATTCAGCAGCTCATTCATAGTGGATTTGATGAATGAATTCATCAAATCCATTATGTGATTTTGTGATTTTGTGATTCCTGCTCTGTGGCTGTATTTTTGACAGGTCTCATGACGTTACAAAATGCACACTGTTTATTTATTTCCATTATTAGAGATCATCATTCTCTACATAAATTTTCGTATGTCTTTTAATGATTTGTACTTTAAGTACTTTTATGTGATTTTAAATTTTAATGTACATTTTAATTTTTTTTTTCCCTGCTCTTTTCTAAGTCACTTCAAAATACCATTAAAAGTCACTTGAGCTTCCAGCAGCTGTACCAAGCAGAACAGTGGGAAAGGTGGCATTATTTCCCTCAAAAAAATGAATTAAATTTATATTGTAGAACCATTTTAGCTTTGGTGAACTTGAATTCCCATCTATGAACAAAAACCACTAGAAGTCTGCCTGCATCAGGGCTTCAGGACTGATCCCAGAACTTGATAAAATAAATGACAACTCACAGAGTATTTCTTAGTTCTTATCTCTATATTATATACACAAAAAAATGTTTTAAAACTAGATTTTAGAAGACTTCACAAATAGTCTGAATTGCAGACCTTTCTACTGACTTCAGCAGGTTGTGCCTTTGCAATTCGTATGCATTGAGGGATATGGTCTCCAAAACACAAATAAAATCTACAGGAAGTATATTTGTCTCTACTTCATAACTAGGGAGCTCAGATACAAGATTGCTGGAGTGCCTAATTTAAGCATCACGGCTGGCTGGCTTAGTTTTGGTGTCAGGACTATTTCTCACCACAGATTGTATAGGAAGTCTGACTCTGACAGCTGAGGAAAACTGGCAGACTAAATCACTTGTTGCTCTTTTGAACCATGTATCATAAAACCCAATGCAGCCTTGTGTATTAAGCAGACAGAATTCCACTCTTCAGCGTTGTACCTCCACAGAAGCCTGTGAACGGCCAGCTTTAAGACAAAGACCCTAGCTTACTACCAGCAACCTTTGTCAGGCCTTCAGGGCTAGCGTAGCAACCTATATTTGGGTTTGGGTTACATATATTCACTAGAATCACTGATGATGCATGAGTTAGGAAAAAAAAAACAGGCTGACAGTTTTGGATCCCAGGGTGAGTATGCAGTGCATATTGTCAAGGAGGAGGGTAGAGAAGAAACACATAATTGTCCGCAAGAGAAAGCTATAGATTTTAAAACAAAAGGATCATAAAGCGACCACTTTCATGAGGTCACTGATCAGCATTTAGCCCTCTGGTACTAAATTAAATAGATTGTTTAAATATAAGCATTCCAAGCTTAAGACACTGAAAAAAATCACTAAGCATTTAATGAAAAATCCAGAGAAAGAAATGCATGTCTAGCTTGGATGATGCAACTGATTTAGTGAGAGGAGATTTTAGACTTAGGCAGCATGGCTGTATTTCCTTCCAAAGCAGAAACAAAGCAGGTTGAAAAGGAGTTTCTGTTACTCACAAAGCTTTAGGATGAGTTTGGTTTCTGCAACAAGATTTCAGTCCACTGGAACCAAATCCAAGAATCTTCAAGGATGGAAATTTGGCAGTAACTTTGTTTCAGAAATAACATAAAACACTTTTCAGATATGAAATAACCTATCTGCCCCCAGTAGCATTATGTTACTGGCTACTTAGTACTGGGCTCTTAAACTTCCCAATGCAAATCCTGAGATCTCTGGAAAAACTGCCTGCTTGGATTCTCAGGGTTGCCAAGCCTGAAGCAGTTCAGCTGGCAGGTCAGCCCTAGAGCTACTGATCTTGGAAAATTTAGGTTTCACTGCCAGTGTTCCAGTAAACTGTGTTTTGATTTGGTGGAATGAGAAATCTTGGCATATATTGCTGCAGCAGCAGAAGAGACAAACAACAAACCTTAAATATGTGTTACGTGCATTGTTAATGCATAGGAAAATGAATACTGTGAAATTACACTCTAAGACAATTAAGCCTGTTGTGCATATAAAAGTTACAGGAACTGTTCAAATGCTTACTCTTAATGCCTTGGTGACCAAGATCTTAAAAGAAGACACATTACTTATATTTAAATGATCAGATAAAGCTTTCCCTTTGGAAATATGAGAGAGAGATGACTATCTTTGAATCCTAGAACAATGTGACATGGTCGTGTATACTTCAATATGTAAAAAAAAAATATATATATAGCCTACCTGATCTAAAATAGGTTTTTGACATAGACCCAAAACGATTTATTTCTTTTCAGTCATTGGTATATAAACAATCTTGGGAAACATTAGAAGCAGCTTTCAGTATTACTCTATGTGGCAGCTGGTTACAAGTAAAAGAACATTTTTTGTTATGGAATGACTAACACAGATAAACTTTTAGGAAATATTCCCAAAGGCAATTTAAAGAGATTTTGCTATTTGCAGAAGGTACTGTTACTGTTTAATTTATAAAGTTAATAAAATGATTTCTAAATTATTTAATAAGGTAGGGAGTAATCACAAAGTTAATACTTGTCTGCTTTGTTAGTGGTATGAATCATACACCAGATTGAAACATTCTGGTCATGAAATAAACAACTATAACAATTTCAGTTTAAATAAAAAATAATTACAAAGCCAAAGGACTTAGCTTTACTGTTTTTCAAAGAGGGAAGCGGTTGTTGTGCCAGGGCAATGGCTTTTATTAGATCTAAGACCTTTTTACTATTTTTTTTTCCTTTTAAAACATGCATTTTACATCCCTTATTCTTTATTATCATAATGTATCACTAATTTATAACACTATTGAATGCAAGCACTTTATCTCAGGCTTTTGTGAATTGCCACAGTATTTCAAGGGCAGGGTGATCTGAGGGCAGAAAGAAACCACTTATGGTTCCAATCTGAATATAAATCCTCGGAAAGAGGCAGACAGAAGAGAGGGAAAAAAGAGGGGAGAAACAAAAGATAATTTTAATTCCTTCCTTTCTCAGTCTAAAGATCAAGCCTTTCAAATCCCTTATAATACACTTTAAAAACGATTGAAGTTGCTACAAGTAGCAGAGCGTCTCGTTGTGGGTTCAGCCCTGCTCTGAGGCTAGTTGATAGATATAACATCATACAGTTTGTGTACGTATGGTGTGTCTGTGTGCACACACACTGAAAGATTAGGACTGACCATGTAAATAAAACTGTGTAAGTCTAAAACAGATGGAGAGCTTTGTATTTTTCATTTGACTAGTGCCTGATGTTGCTGTTCATAATGTGCAAAGCTATAATTGAAACTTACCTGCAATCAAACCCTTTGTTCAAAGGGTTAGAACTATCTGGGGAATATTAAGGAAAAAGCCCCAAATAATTGTGTCAAATAGCCAAGAGTCTTGCATTAAAAAAAAAAAAAAATCATTTTGTCCTGTTCTTAAGTAGAAAACAATGAATATGCTCTTTTTGAGCATTTTTAGTTTCCAATCAAGACTGCAAATGGAAGAGAAGTTTTCATTTGTGTCTTGGATTCATATTTTTAATTAACAACAACTGTTATTATCTACCTCAATCTATAGCTTCAGGATGTGCATGGCTTCCACAAGAACTTCTTAGTAAATCCACAGTGAATCACTCAAATTCATGTCTCAGTGTAACAGCCTCCTATTACAATCACAGTCTACATTTAGCAAGTACAAGCGGAGGAAAGCAGGACAACAAAAAAGACTCTCAGAAGCCAAGCGAGAGATGCCTCTAAGTGGTGTAGGCTCTTTCTTCCAGAAACCATTCTGGCAGCTGAGTCTCCTAGCCTGGCCACATTGTAGTAAAGTAAGAAGCATGGAAAATCAATCAGGCAGAGTCACATCCTTGATTCCCACTGATTTCATATAGGCTGTGCACAGAGGGGCAGCGTCCATTGCCTCTACTTAACCAGTGGTCATACGAAGTCAAAGTTCATTCGAGACTTACCTCCTGCAGCTTCTTTTTACTTGTGAGGATTGTTGGTCTGGCAGGCCCATGTGATGCAAGAAGAGGAGGAAAATGACACTGTGTCCTCAGGAACATTTGGCAGGATACTGCAGAGAGCATTCCAGCCTTCAGCTCTACTGTGGACAGATTCAGGCTTTGGGAAGGAAGACTCTCCTCTTCCCAGCTACCTGTCTGTAGACGTGTCTGTCTCTGAGCTCCACCAAACCCACTCCCACCCCCAATCCACTACCTTCCCAGCCCTCCTAGCAGCGATCGCCAAATGCACCCTCCTGTTCCTGCCACAGCCTCACCCAGAGAGTCAGGGTTAAACTTGGCAGTCCCCCACCTTTAGCAACACCAACGGCCGCCACTGCCTGTCTTTCTGTGGCAGGCGCAGGAGGGCTGATTCAGCCATGTGGGCTACCTTCATCCCTTGAACAGCTGCTCCCTGTCTCCTCCAGGGAAGCGGTGGCAAGCCAGATGAAAGCATTGCACAGGCCACGAGCTGAGCCACGCTCACCTAGACACATTCCAAGGGCCTTAGCTCTGATCCTAGGGACAAAACTTCTCAGGGAGCTTGTAGCCCACAGCCCAACAGCTGGCTTTGCTACCAGTACACATTGAGGCCAATCTCATCTTGTGCCTTCCTCCTCTGCCCCACTGGCACACACCAGAACAGCAGATGTTAATGGCTTCTAGACATCTAAGTCTAAGTCACATATTCTTTCTTCCCAACCTATTTTTTTCTTGCTTCAGTCAATCCGTTTGTCAGTCACTACAGCAAACTGCATATACCAACTCTTTCTGCAAGAAAGACTTCTACATACCACTGACAAAGCTGCTACTATGATTGTTGTTAATGTGTTAGTGCTAAAAAAAATATAATCTTATGCCAATGTTTGTTTTTATAAAAGAACTGTAATATGAAGCTGCTGCTAAAACTAGGAATATGGAAAGGGCTGGAAGGGCAGCTCCTGAGTCATGCTTGCTTTTCATGATAGGGGACTGGATATCACTTAATTCCTTTGATCCATGGCTCCCACAACACATACATGCACATGCATACATACTCTCACCTTGCTCCTCTTACTACTAAAAAATTTCCTTTAAAGGTATTATAGTTTTGGCTAACTTATAATACAGATTTCGGAGGTCAGGGTGACATATATGAGAGCTAAGGATAGACCATGGTTAGTCAGAAGGATCTAGCTATGAATATTGCAGAGGAGATTAGATGATTTCAGAGTCCAGGCATCTTTGGAGAAGATGGCAAGACAAGCTTTCCTTTAAATAAGTCCACCCATGACAAGAACGACTCCCACAATACTGACCAATCCCTGCTTCCCAGACACAAACACATCTATAGCGAGGCGCAATGAAGCAGGGAGTGGGGAAGAAGAGAATAAATACATTTTCAATGGAAACCTTAGAACATTGAGGTAAAGCACATACGCTAAATGAAATTATTAAAACCTGGAAGTAAAATCATATCCCACATTAATTTCTCAAGCAGAGCTTTGGCCCCGAAAAGGGGAGAAATCGGAAGATATCATGTAGTCCTCTTAGGGACTTCTTGTGCTGGGTAAATTACAAGATATTATTCAGACTACAGTGTTCAGGGGCAACCTGGAATGCCAGGGTATGCAGCCAGGTATTACTTACCCTGACTTATTCTGAAGATGTAGCAATGGAAGTACACTGTTTTCCGCCAGCTTTAGCCATAGATGTTGTTTGTACTAGGATGTGTGTACTAATTTGAGTTACATGTATGTTCCCCGACGACTTCTGACAGGTGATTTATCATCAGTGAATGTCGTGAAGGCATGCTGCTCCTCTTGAATCAATCCTTGTATCAGAGTCTTGGTAAGCTAACCAATAAATGTGTTTTGTACTATTGCTTTCTAGTAACTGGTTCTCAAAGCTTGCATTTCTCAGACTGCTCCTTTGATATTCTGTAATGCCATAAACTATCTTCGAAGAGTGAATAATAATGGAGAGCTTTAAAGAGACTTGTAAAAGTTATGAAGTCATAAAACTCTATTTGATTCCTCCTTCAGTCTGTTTTCTGAAAGTGTGCTGAATTTTAATAGTGAAGAGATCTTATGGGCTTTGAATGAAAGATTCTTTTTCCTCTCAAGCCATGGTTTCTACTGCACTATCCTCATTGATATTTCATTGCCATCAGGATGACGGGATGTAAGTAGGATTTTCTTTCCAAGTCTCTTATTAACAGTGTTTTGGGACATTTGGCCAAAAAAATGTGTGCCTACTCTCTAGGGTTTCCTTTTCAAATGTATGGTGTAAATCAATTCTGTATGGAGCTACAGTCATTGTGATACAGCAGGTACACCAAAACACACTTTTGCAAATAGGGGTTGTATGTGTTCTCCTTTCCCTCCTTGTTCCTGGAAAATGTATATAGGAGCTTCCCATAAATTGAGTCCATTTCTCTTCCTCTTTTCCTGAGGTGTGATTATGTTGTGAATAATTGATGCTTCTGCAAAGAAAAATAGCTTCCTTAATCATGTTGCACAGTTTCGATTTCCACCAGCCCATTAACTCAAAATAAACTACTAAGCATTCTAACTGTCTGCTCAATGTCTGCACAGTGATATTTACCAGGAGAGAGGCCGACAAGAAATAGTCAGTGACTGGAGATTTTTACAGACCAGAATAGTGACACTGTAATCTTGCTCTTTCCCTTCCGATACCCATCACTCCCTTTTCCTATCTCTATGTCCTTTTCTAGACACAGCTAAAATGACCATTAGAAGTGCCCCTTGACGTGTGTTCAAATCCAAAATATAGGTATTACAATTCACTTGAAATTTTTAAAAAAAGAAAAAAAAAAAAAAAGCAAAAGCAATTTAAGCATTCTTTGGTTCCAGGACATACAGCAGAAAAGACATTACCGTTACTAAGCTCATTTCTGAAGTCAACAGATGGTCTTGCTATATTTAGAGCATTTGGAAGTTGTTTGCTCTGTTCTTTGTTACAGGAAAAAACTTGGAAGTAGTTTCAAAAGACTGTATCCAGAAGGCTTTATGCCAATCCTACTTAAACTAGCTTTTCAGATATAGCTGAAAACAACTTTTACAGTTGTGAGTAGGTATAAATGTCATAGGACATTTGTAAGTACACATGAGCCACATTAGAAACAACAAAAGAAAGTCTGATGTTATCACCCCAGTATATTTCATGCAGCCAGTCAGTGACAGCAGCCCACAGATGCTGAGGCCAGAGATGCTTTGGTAAACAGAACAATTTGCAGCATTGGGTGAGCCATCAGCATAGCAAAATAAACTTCTTGGAGGCATGTGGTTATGCCTCTTCCTGGGGGGGGGAAAAAAAAAAAGTGAAAAGCACAAAATAACTTTTTATCTGCAAGAGTTAACAACTGCCAGCTATGTATCATACAAGTGGAAGCAAGAGCTCTTTAAATGGGAACTTACAGCAGTACTATGGCACTTGAGTAATTAATTCCATGCCCTTGTATCAACTATCTTTGTGCCTGGTTTTAAGGAAAAAAAACCCACACCTTTTTCTTGTCATGGTCTTATACTGCCATCAACACCTGATACACAAATGATCAATATTTAACATTGCTCCCTACCCTGGTCACATCCAGTCATATCTAGTAATCAATGATTCATTCACAGTAATTCTTTGCAATTATCATGGCAAAGATTGGGAATAGATAGGCATACATGGTACTAAAACTGAATAACCACAAAGTATTTCACCCATGCATTCTCCATTTGCTTCCTCCATTTATGGATAATAGCACCATTTGCAGACAATGGCAGCAAAACTTTTCTCCAGGGATTTATTTATATCACTGTATTTCTTGGATTCTGGTTTGTATTTTCTAGTGCAATAAGTGCCCCAGAGAAACACTTAAGTGCAGCAATCAAGAGAGAAGTTCGTTTTCCTGCCTGATAATCCCTGCATTTTAAGCCATTCAATAGGAGTGCATTAATGCCACGCTGTACTGTGAACTGCATTCAGCCTTCCCCAGCCTCCACTACTACTAGCAGAGGACAGAGTGACTGCAGTCTCACTTACTCAAATGTAAATAATTAACTCACCTGAACCATGCCCATAGACTGGTGAAAGGGAGAATATAGCTTCTGTGTTTTAGTAGTGTTTATATTTTCAAATTGTGACCCAAAGCTGTTGTTAAAGTCCACTAATAGAAAGAGATGGTGAGTGAAAGATTGGGTTCTTGACACGCCTTTCCTATAAAAAACTTGAGGTAAAGCTGAGATAGTGGTCTACTTCTTTGTAATTTTTCCTGTATTAATTAGTATAGATGGAATGTACTCTTGGTGATGCCCTATACTTCTTATGTAGACTATCTATCGTCCATTGTCATGTGTTCTAAATTCCAAGTCCCTACTGCCTAGGCTGAATAATAATAAGGTACTTTTAACAGCAGCTGAAAGGAATAAAAACAAGCAACCAAAACCAGAGCTTTTACCTCCTTTCATTCTTATTTTTCCCTGTCCTTTTAACATCCAGCAGGCCACAAAATGAATGGCAAGGATTATATTATTTGGCTGCCAGATTATCTCAGTGCCTGTTCTTAGCAGAATATTCATGCAAATCATTGAGAGAGCAGGATATGAGCAGGTGACTCAGATTCTGCAGGGTCACTGCACATCTGACTCTCACTGTATTAGCTGCTCCCTGGCATTAGAAAGACTCAGAAAAAAAAAAATATAGCCCATCTAAATGAATGCTTAATATTGAACTAAATCAGAGCCAATAGATGTGAACTTCGATTGTCTAACAAATCGGACCTAAAAGGAATAGGAATTCTGCAGATGACCTACCTGAAAACTCCCATCATGCTTGCACCCGCCCATCCTTTGAAGTACATTTTGTTTAGCTCCTGTAAAATAAAGACATGCCTCACTAACAGGACATATGAAACGCTAAAGTGTAGAAACTAAAATTCCAGAGCTAGCATTGTGTCTTCAGAAACCTTAAACTAGGATTTCAAAATGCTCATTGTTATGGTGCAGTCCCATTGTTTCTTTGTTGCATACCTTTTCTCATTAGATTGAAAGGTGATTGGGAAAGAGGACACTCCCTCTGTACTTCACCTGTGCAGTGCCTTGCACAATGAAATATTTATCTCCAAATGGAGATTCCAGGCTTTATTACTACATGAATAATATATGGAACTTGAGTTGTAACCTCTCAAAGACCTATTTACAACTCAATTTTTCTGCCTGTTCAGCATTGTGCTTTCTGACTACAGCCACTGATAGTATTTTCTTACTTTACAATAAAGCTTGTATTTTAAATAACCTCACCGGTCTATGTATCTGTTAACTGTTCTTTCTCCCCTTATCTAAAGTACACCACTTATTTAAATTAAACTACTTATTGAAAAAAAATTCTCTCTCTCAGCTCAAGAAAAGTTGCCATTAGCAACTTAACCTAATGAGCAAGTTACCCCGGTGGATGAGACATCCAAATGTTCAACTTACATAAAGAGCAAAAGAATTTGCTCTGATCATAGGGAATTGCTTGGTAGAGAAAACCAGCAGACGAAAAAATTGTAGATTCTCATGACAAGCACCTACAAAGACAACGCCTTCTATATTCCTCAGATACACACTCCACCTTTTATAAACCACTTTAGGACAGAGGACTGTGCTTCTACTCAGAACATCTTAATAGAAGAGAAAATGTTCTATTAAGGATCTGCCCTGCTAATTTTTTATAGAGAAGAGAAAGAACTGAGACAAGACAACTTGCTTGCCTAGTCACTCATAAGTTTTTCCCGATTCCTCTACATAACTGAAGAGAAGATAATTTCTAAGGATATTCAAAGCACTACTTGACTAAGCCCTTAGCCCAGACATACTGTCAGTTCTGGAACACTCTCTCTCATGCTAAAGATGCCTAGCATCAGCTGCCCTCTCAAAGGCACTCAGTAAAAATAACTGAACTTAGTAAACAGATGTAATAGAGTAAGTCAAGAGCATTTGTGTTTAGTCACCTTGAATTTTTAGGTATTTTTAGGTAAATCCCCTCTGCATATTTAAGAGGATGTTGCTTTGGGAACATTACTAAGCGGTAGCGCTTCAGGGAAGAGTCTAATACATAAAAAGGAAAAAACCAAAAAAAGTTCCTTAACCATTGTGCACTTATCTTGGGCTTTCTAAGATGGACTGCACTTTCTAAGGAAAAGTCTGACTAAAACACTAAATGGAAAAGCTGCAGTTGCCTTCTTGGTTGTATGGGCTTCACATCTCCTGCTGTGTCTCTCAGACTCTTTTAGAGTTGAAATGTCCAATGGGCCAGAAAACTGGAAAAACTGAAAAAGAAATGACCCTTTACTTGAGCCTGTTGATTAGGGTAAAAGCTTCCAAATGCTAAATACTAAAGATAAGGCACACTTCCCAGCAGTGGAAAACTGAATATTGAGTTATAACAATTACAATTTCCATTTCTGAGCCTTCTAAGTGATGAGTGGTTTCATTACAGATACTGTTGACAGCATGACAGCTCTCCGTGAGACAGTATAAATACCAGCCATACAGCTAATACAGTGTGCTTACCTGCTTCTGGCAGCCAGAAGAAATTATCGCTACATATGACAAGATACTAGAATGGACTTCCTAAATTAACAAATTCAACCCCCGCTATCACCCAGCTATGTCACACAATCCCCTTCATAAGCTGATTATAGAACATCCCCAAAACTAGCTGGGGAGAGAGGGATTTTTACTCCCATTACTTTTCCTGGAAGGACATTGCAGAACCTCAGACATCTGACATTTAGAAACTTCTGATTTCCCGCCTAAATGTAATTATGACCCAATTTGTTCCTATACCAAATTTTCTGTTTGGGTAAATGGTTGTTTTCCCTCTCTGGTGTTTTTCAACCAATATATCTGTATGCAGCAACTGCACTTCCTCTAAGCCTTTCCTTTGTTAAGCTAAACAAACCAAGTTATCTTCTTCCTTCATTCTTAGGATAAGAAGACTTCATCCTAGACTGTTTGCTTTTGTAGTTTTTTTCTGGCTTATATTCCGGTATTAACTAATCCATCTCAAACAGGAGCACCTGTACATAGGGAGAACAGTATATAGTATTGTGTCTAGATCTTATAGGATGGATCCATGCCTCCTCATCTCTACCCACCCAACTCATTGAAGATTTTTTTTTCAACAGCTGGATCATACAGTCAGGTCTGTCATATTGTTACTAATATTTGAGTCTTCTCTGCTACTGGCATTTTGAACAGGTAATTTCCCAGTTGATAGCACACATTCCTGTTGTTATCTACCTAAATTAGGACTTTGCATTTTATATCACTAAATTGAAATCCATTTCTACAAGCGAGGTAGTTTAGCTCTTCTCATACATTTGCAAGTCCCTTTGGGGAATTCAATCTTTTCCATCTTGGGGCATCATTTTATCCCTTAGTTCTCAGCAAAAATATGAAATAAAACTGGTTACTAGCTCAACTGAGGAGCTTCATTATTATTCCTTCTCCAGTATTATATTTCTCCTTTCAGCATAACCTTCTTCTAATACTAATTGTGTTGCATTAGGCCATTCCTCAAGTCTGTTTATAATTCTTACACCAATACCAATTTTAAAATTATCTAACAGGTAAGTTTATGTAAATATAACATGCTCTATCTCAAGCCTCTTCCTGGTCTGCAACGATGGTGTTCATATACTTTTCTTACTAGAAAATGCTATTGCTTTTTGCAGGAGACACTGCCAGAACACAAACCAGTAAGATGGTGGTTTCCTGCACATTAAGAAGATTTTTTAAGAGGTTCTTCTGGTAAATAATACAGTAATAGAGTCAAGAGCTTCTAATGTTTTGTCGTGGTAGACTAGCCATACGGATATTTCCACAGAGCAGATGGAGTCTGAAATTTTGTACTAATGAGGGCTCTCCTTTTCTTCTGCAGTCCTTTTCTTCCCCATTCCCACCACTTCCTTCTTGTGGTGGGTTGACCCCAGCCAGCAGCTGCACCACACAGCCACTCGCTCACTCGCCCCAGCAGCAGGATGGTGGAGGGATTAGGAAGAGCAGAAGTGAGAAAACTCAGAGGTCCACATAAAGTCAGTTTAATAAGTGAAAGAAAGTGGAAGAAAAAAACCCAAACAAGTGATGCAAAGGCTATCACTCATCACTTCCCTCAAGTACACCGATGCTCAGCCAGTCTGAGCAATGGCCACCTCCTCAAAACCCCCCTTCCCATATGTTTTATTGCTGAGCATGACGTTGTCTGGCATAGAATATCCCTTTGGTCATTTTGGGTCAGCTGTCCAGGTTGTGTCCCCTCCCAACTTCTTGCCCACCCCCAGCCTACTTGCTGAGGGAGCAGAGTGGGAAAAAGAGAAAGCCTTGCCACTATGGAAGGCCTGCTCAGCAATAGCTAACCACTGGTGTGTTACCAACACTGCTTTAGTCACAGATCCAAAACACAGCACCATATGGGCTGCTATGAAGAAAATTAACTCTGTCCCAGCCAGACCCAGTACACCTCCAAAGCCATAGCCAAAGCTTTCAAACTGCAGACAAAGAAGAGAAGGAGCCACATGCACTTTCAGTTGACTAAAAGAATCTTGCTTTTCAGAGAAGTTGTCATACTAATTTACATGTTGTGTACATTTTCAAGGACAGCATGTCAGTGCTGCCAGCATGTGAAGGAAAAACATGAAAGTTGTCAGGGTTTAATTAATTGAAGGATTTTTATAAATCAAAAGTGCATTTTGGAAAATTCACAATGGTCAGGATTAGCCACAGAAACATAAAAAGCAAAAGAAATTTGGGCTGTCAAGCAGAATTTAATCTTCTGTATTTGAAAGAGTCATGGCTTGGTTTAAAAAAAAGAAGACAGACAATGACTAGTAGGGACAAGGTACTCCATAGATGCAGGGCCTAACTGAACTATTAACATCCATGGAATAGTGCCATGCTGACCCAGCAGTACTTTCTAGATTGATCATGGCTTGGGGGAATCTTTCCAAGACAAAGAATACCTTTTTTTGTATGGCCAACAAGGCTACTCAGAAGGCGCTCATGACAATAGTATGATTTTAGAGCACTCCTAGGAGCTCAGGATGTTGTTTCATATCTTAGTTTATACCAAAAAGGGCTGGGAGCAGGGGAACAAAGTAGGGATACCAAATAAACAGCAGTGAAGGGTTTGATCCAAACTGTAAGACTGAAGATGTAACTTGCACCAGTGCTATCTTTAAGTATAACTGATTCATTAACAGAACCACAGAACTAGATTAATTTTAAAAATAAAATTACCATAGTAAGTAATATTCCAGCACACACATCTTTATACACAGAGCCTAGAAGATACAGAGGCAGAGGGCTTGCTGCTGTCATCTCTCACCAAGGTATCTATTCATATAGTACAGTTTGAGAGAATGATGCAATCTTCCTGCAACTTAATTTTTTCCCCATTTTTATACTCTTCTTTTATACTGTTTCCCCTTTTTTTTTACTCTTTCTTGAACCATTTGTTTCTATAAATTGCTCAGTTCAGGCACATAACTTTCTCCACTGGAACTGTTGTTTTATGTTTAAAGGGAAAGCACCCAGGTCATCGATGTACAGCAGTCCTTGGAGGAGTATTCACACTCTGCTCTACAAACCCCGTTGGAGGAACACTCACTCACCTTCTTCCCCATCTTCCTCTGCAGGTATACTTCCTTCAGCATGTCCCACCCAGAAGCACTCCCTTGTCCCTATCCCCTTGGCACAGTGACTTATCTGCCTCAGGGAGTCAATGAACCAATTTATGCAAGGGAATTCCCCATCACAAAATGGAGACCACTACTTCAACTAAGTATCTGTCCTATTACAGAATGTGTTACAAAGGGGTCCAAGAGAAAGGCATGAAACTGGAGTGCTGGTGCACAAAGGCAAATTATTTGCTGAGGTGTAAAGAATTTGTTTCTTGGTTTCACCTAGACTAATTTCATACATTTCTTTTGTTTCACTATTGTTCCGAAGACATAAATATATATAAATGAACAGGGATTTGCATGTGTGTAAGCGTATAAATGATTTTTACTAATGGGCCCTTCTAACTGGGATAAGCTCTCGCTATAGAATCTGACTGCACCAAATTCAGGCATGTTCTTAGAGATGCTTTTATAGTATAAGTAGTTAAAAAATATAGAAACCATTCACAGAATTCAGATTTGTAAATATGAATTGCGAAAATTTCATTGACAATTTGGACCACCTCTCATTTTAACCAAGCTTTAAACTGGTTTGTAGTTCTTGATTTTTCCTCTGGTTGTATATTTATGAAAATACTTCATAGCATATCTATAACATTTTACGGTACATACTCAAACAGCATAATCACTCATTCTTTAATAACTGATACTTTAAGGTTTACGGAGGTCTGAACTGCACATACATCCATAATACAAGAAAGCCCTAAAACAATGTATTTGTTGAGATAATGAGGCAGGAAAAACAAACAAAAGAGACACCACTGCTGTGGCTGATTTTGCTTTTAAAACAGTCCATTAGATATCTGTTGGCAAATTACTTACACAGTTATTTAAGCCAATGGACAGCTCAGGGAATTGTTTCTGTGGCTTCTAATAGAATTCTAAATTTCTTTATTTGACTTCTTTTATTGCCATTGGTTGCATCAGACATCTGGGAACAAGTTAAAGAAAACCCAACAACAAAAAAGAAGCTTTTTGACACTGAGGTCAGAGAATAAAAAGCTACACTGAGAGATCAAACCTACCACAATGAAGAAGGCGTATCCGGCAAGGAAAGGAGGACCCATTCTTTTTCCCCAGGGCAATACCATTTTCCTATGTGAATATATACAAAGAGCTCAAATTATTCATGCAAACATTTCCATTAGGGTCAACGGGAGTGCAGTAAGCAGGATGTGTAATAGCATTTCCTTGAAATCAGCAGGGACTAGGAACTCTGTTGTGCTAGGCATAGTTTATACACACTGAAACGTCTTTTGGGCTTTTACTGTCTAAACTATAAAAAAACTAGGAGGAAGAGAGAAACAGAGGCACAGTGCAATTAACACCTTGATGTACCTTCAAGTATATAAACATTAGTTTCTTATTGCGCAAATGTTTAATTTTTTGCTGGACCAGGGCCAAACTGACTTGACAGAGGTCACACACATAACTTCTGTGGAAAAGTTAAGCATTGAATTCCATTATTCTAAAATCCAGGGTACATCAGTATTCAGCCCCAGACAATTAATCCTGTTATGCCAAATCCAGGCAATAACATACTATGCACATTTACTTCTGTAACAGCAGTTTTACTGCATCTTTGTAAAGTGATAAAAAAGATTAAGAATAATAAAAAAACAGGTCTAATAATACATTAAAAGATATTTTTCTTAATTTAAATGATGGAAAAAACCCTACAAAGAATAAAAGCAATCAGGTCAGATTCCTCGATGGCACCTGCTATGTATTATTCATGTCCCTAAAGCATTTACAATGTGTAAACCCATTCATTTTAAAATAAATATTGTAAAACTGCCTCATTTACTATCATTTTTAATGTACTTGCCTGTAAGGAATATGATAATATTCTCTATGACAGAACAGAGCTATCTTTTTTTTTTCTTAATCAAGCCAAATATCTGCTAGAATGAGTTAAAATCAAATCCTCCTCTTTCAGTACGCAGTCTTTCCAGAACAGGTGGTTTCATGTTGCATTTATGAAGTCTCTGAAGTCATGGTTGGACAACATGACAGGACATAGCATGAACTGTTTGACTGAAGCAACTACGACGGAAAAGGAAATAACAGACTGTCACATCAAACAGCAGGTATCTGATGGCAACCTCTTGTGACAAATTAGAACCTCCTGGGCTCTGAAAAGTGGGTAGCAAAGCAATGCTTTAAATAAGATTCACTATTCATCAGTCCTTGTATTTGCAATGTTTTTCAGTCATTTATTTTTGTTGTTTCTTCATTTCTCCTCAAATCATGTAGTTAGCAGGAGCTGCCAGTCCTTAAGGAATGTGATATTTGATGCAGTATCTGATGCTGGATTTATTTTGTTATGCTTATAACAAAAATGGATCAGTAAAATCAGCTACAACAGTGATGTCTTTTTTTTTTTTTTTTTTTTTAATTTGCTCAGTTTTAAATGCTGGAGCTGTATTCGACTTAGATCTGTAAGTAACAAATAATACACCCAAATAAATACATGGAGTCTTTTCCTTTTTGTTGGAGGAGGTAGGGTATTATACGAAATGTATGTTTTTATCCAGACAGTACAATATAGCTGATGCAAATCCTATAGAGCCCTTGTAAAACTCTGTTCTAAGAGTTGACAGGACCTTACAGCACTCAGAATCTCACAGAGCTGAGCTCTTCAAATAGACAAATCACCTACACATACATTTATGCAATTACATTCCAGTTACAAAGATGCTTAACAGTTCTTAAATAGAGAAAAACAGCCATGTCCACCAGACACCATACGTATCTATATGCATTTGCCTCAGGAAATGCATTATTAAGGACCTGCCAATCAGTTTTTCTGGATTCTAAATATTTTTCTATGAAGTACTGAGAAATTTTTACCGATTGCATAACTGCAGCTAATCTGTGAATTACTCCAACCCCAAACAGCTTCCTAGTTTAAGTTTTGTCTCCCTAAAAGAGCTCCCTTGTCTTTATTTCATATAGCAGTGCTTTCTCATATAACTAAGTAAATAAAAATAAATAACCAAACTCTAGTGGTTATGGTAAATTTTTCTATGTAGGTTGCTGCTATGTATTGCTTCATTTCCACAATGGTGGTTCACTGCATTATTGACAACTGAAAACTGTTCCTTTAGAAATCTCTTTCCACATGCCTTAATCTTCACTCACTAATAGTTTAATGTTTTATCTTTTCAGTATAGACACTGACAGGTCACATGCATCAGAACATAAAGAGTTGTCATGGCAGATAAAACTACTGGTCCATCAAGCCTGGTAGTCTGTCTTTACTACATCTCAGAGGAAGGTGCAAATCCTTATAATGCAATAAGCAATTATGCAATGGAACCCATAAGGGCAACATTTCTTTTCCACTTTGACAATCAGCTTATACCCAGAAGCAAAAGATGCTATTATCCTTCAAATAGTTTCCTATGCTGTGCATGACAGACTCCCTTCCCTGTGACTGATATTCAGCAAGACACTGTCGTAGCTAATAATCTCAAAATCTAATTATTTGGCCAAAGAACAAGACTAAAAAGCACAGTCAGCAGTAAAACTGTTTTTCAAAATGAAGACTGAAACATAGAGAAAAAGCTGGATGGCATGAACTTTGTTAAAGTTTTATGCGCAAACTGTCCAACGATTTCAGATTCACACATGACTAATGAAGAAGACAAAACAAATTTTAAGATCATACGTTAAGAGCCTTTTGGAACAGTCATGAAGTCCATGACCTGGATTTGCCTGCTCTCCTATAGTAAACTCTGAATACTAGCCTCTAATGGCAACAATCACTCATATAAAGATACTGCTTTAATTCATGTTTCCTGGTGGTATTTTGCATGTCAGCTCCCCTGAAGGACTGTCCAAAAGAGGAGCAGTGACGTTTTACTGAAATTAATCAAAGCCTATAATCCCATTATCCTGTGATTGTAGCATTTCTGGACCTACTGCTCAACAATCTGCTGATCTTGGAATAACTCAATTTACGTAATTTCCAGTCTACTTCATAATTATTTTCCATAATTTATAGCAGATTATGCAGAATGACCCACAGAGATCAGCAAACCATCTGAACTCTATCTAGCTCTGACAAAAATCATTGAGATGTCAGATGACTGTGAGTTCAGATTTCCTTTCTATTAATGGGTAGTCATATTTCCATTCTTTGGAATCCTTATTTTTATCCAAAATCTGACATCTTCTCCCTTGAAAGGAGTTAGCTAGTAATCCCTGATGGCATTTGAACTTCATCAGTGGGAAGAAAGAGCAGAAGAAATAGAAAAATGAGAAAGAATATCCAGACAACATTTAGGAAAAAGTAAGTTCTATAGAAATTTGTAATAGAAAAAACAACTATGTTTTCAGGGACAAATTAGCAACCTATTGGGGGTTATTAGCTTTGTATTTTATACTAAAACATGTTATCTCCCAAAACATTTGAAAGATCAAAAAATACAGGAGAGGATTTTTTCTATAAATGGAAACAACTTCCAGTTGTTTCCTAAAACTGAAAACGAAGGAATTAATGAGATAAGAGCAAAGAGAGAGCTGTTAGTTTCCAGAACATCAGTTAAATATGATATGTCAAGCTCAATAAAGTGTAAGAAATTGGAAAGTTCTTAAAACCAGATAAAACAACATTAGGAAATACACTGTGTGGGAGACAGAGATGCTACATTTGTAGCAGGATAGACATGCCCTAACTGGTCTTTTCTATTTATAACTGTTCTAAGTCTGTGCATGTAAGTAACAAAGTAGGAGAATGAAAAAGTTTCTGACTTTTTTGAATAAGTACATATAAATGAGCACATTTATGATTAATTTCCATGAAAGCAAATGTAAAATAAACGTTTTAAATATGATGTGCATTGGGTTATCTGTAGTACATATGTATTTCTAAACCAAATATGCCATCTAAAAGGGAAATGCCCACAGGCTTCTAAGTTTACAGGAGTCAATATTGTTTGTCCAGAGTTTGCTGTTAAATTAGTCTCTATTTTAGCAGATGTTTTCATACAGGACATTTTCACCAGAGAGGGTGGTTTGTGGGATTTTCAGTGATATGCAAATCTAGGAATGTTGATATAAAATAGACAACTAGAAGTTGTATGTTTTCAGAAGGGACTTTACTGTTTTTAAGCACCTTTACAATAAAAGACCAATCTAGAGCTCTCCAGAAAATTGTCAAAGACCCACCGATGCATCACAGAGCATCTAAGCCTATGGGCTAGAACTGTGGTTGCTTTACACGTTCTTTCTGAAGGAAGAGCAGTTTCAACCTTGCTTTACATCTGCTTCGATTATCTGTGGTTACACCTGTCTGAGCTGATGGGATGGGTCTGGTAATTACCACACTATTGGTACTGTCGTCGCTTTTCAACCCCAGCTTCAGCAGGCAAGGGTAAGATTAGATTTACTAAAGTAAACATTTCATCTACCTGATCTGACAGACTGATGTAACTCGACCTGCAGTATTTTTAGGCAATGACTAACGGTAAATTAGCCGGCATATGAAAAACACCTTCTTTCCTGCTAGCATCCTGTATTTCATTGATCTACCTCCCTGTAATACACATTAAAAAGATGACATTTCTTTAAACACTGGCTCTCCTGATTGAATATTTGTCTTTATTACTTGTCAATAACCCTAGCTCCTAATGACTTTAAAAAAACCAAGTCTTCAAACCACTAACTTCTATATTATTTAGCCAGATTTACTTAAACTGCAGGCATGTCCTAAATCATCTGCTACTCTCCTAAACTACATAGGTAACCTAAAAATATATAATGCGATTTCACAGAGTAAATTAATGGTAATCCATTGCCACCTCTAGACAGACACATTTTCCAGCTTGCTAAGATCTAAATGATTCCCTCTAGGGCCACTACCATGTGCAAATGTGAGGCTGCCAAGGGTCAATGGGTTATAACCTGAAACTCTCAGTCACACCTCTCCAACCTGGGCTAATGGAGCCTATATTAAAAGGTTTTGTCCAGCAATCCTTCTCTAGCAACAAATAAGAAAAGGTACTGAGAAGCTTGATGCTGAAATAGTATCTCAGCTATAAATCTGGTCAATATGCAGTTCTACATGTTTGGATGAAGCCACTCAATCTTTTCTTTTATC
Organism: Phoenicopterus ruber ruber; assembly: GCA_009819775.1. Lineage (NCBI taxonomy): Eukaryota > Metazoa > Chordata > Aves > Phoenicopteriformes > Phoenicopteridae > Phoenicopterus > Phoenicopterus ruber. The sequence goes on from CM020220.1 coordinate 35,823,963, forward strand.
TCATGCTTGTAGGCATATATGTCTAAGGAGATACAATTGCCTATGAGAAATATATTCTAGAATGCTAAGGAAACCAGAGAGGAAAGTCATTTGAAGCCAGGGACCTAATTAGGAATACATTAAAATTCCAGGCTCTCAGCTGTACTAGAAAACTCAAAAGCTTGACTTCATCTGCTTAACATTGGGATGTATCTCCGGGGATAACCAAGTATGTCTAAATGCTTCCTATCCACAGGGACTGTTATGGGTCAAAGACTGGAGTGACATGAGAACTGGATTTCGAGACTGTCCTCTTGAATATTGCTTGAGATCATTAATTTTTTTATAACGATGACAGAGCAAGGCGGGGGGGGGGGGGGGGGGGGAGGGGGGAGATACAGGCTTATTTCAGTGTTTGGACAATCCACAGAACACCTGAATTCCAGAATAAAAAGTATCTGCCCATCTTCTAGCAGACTTTTCGTATAGAAATAACATTGATTAAACTGGACAAGCTGCTGTAAGTTCATTGCATCATGTTCCACATTTGGTCCCAATTCCTTTCTGGCTGCAGTTCAAGTTGGTTTTTATCACATTTACAAAACCTTGAATAGCCTGGGATCTTAGTATGTTAGAAAGTGATTTCCTTAAGCTTCACTGTAGAATCTTCCACTGAAGACTGATTTGATTTGCCATCTACAATACAGAACTTCTTCCAAAGGTGGCAGATCCCAGTAACAGCAGAAGTGATGGCAGAAGACAGAACATAGAAGGAAATTGAGTTTTTGAAATGACTTAATAAAGTTAGAGGACAAAGACAAAGAAAAGAACAATTTTAGAAAACTTGAATTTTTTTCATATTAAGTCTAGTTCTTGGAAGAAGAAGTCAGCATTCATTACTTAAATCAAAACTTCCCTGAATTCATGTGTTGATCGATACTCTCTCCTGAGACCTTTTCTGTTAATACTTCTTATTTGATAAGAGAGATATGCAATTCACTGTCTTTTGTGATCCTGAAGAATCTGAATGTTACAGTTGCAGAAAGCAAATATAACTGATTCAGCTTTGACTTTTCAGCTGTGTCTCACAACGTCTATACATTGCCAGACAGCAGACCTGGGTGAAGTGATAAAGATGTATTATTTTTCACATTTGCAGGTTTAAGTTGTTTTTCTTTTCGTAAAAGGACTACATTTCTGAATAAGAAAAAACTTTCCCATGTTCCAGTTAGACTACTTTCCATTTAAATGGGTTGTCTGACAAAGGAAATACTTTCCCTTCAGGAAGCCTACACTTTCTGACTTCCCAGTGCAAGACTTCTCTCATAGCACATGTAAATGCCTCTACTGTGTCTTTTGCTCCAGTATTGTAGGCTGGCGCATGTATGAGGTCAAACGACTCGGTGCATGTTCAGTGGCTGCATTTACCATTATGTAGCTTATTATTTTAAGAGACCTTGTACACAATTCTTCCTTTCTCATAAGAATTTCTCTTCACATTTTTTTTTGTCATGCATAACATGTCCCTGTTCAAGAAAAGCATCTCAAAAAAAGCAGTCTGTCTGGTAAGTTTAAGATACACTACAGTCAGTATAGTCCATTTCCAGAAAGCCCACTGTATTATATATCCTCAAAGAAGAAACAGTCCTTTGTTAAAAGATATCCAGCCCCATGGAGTAAAAATATATTAAAATAACAAGAGATTTGAGAGGAGAAGGTAGAAGATGGAAAGCAGTGATAGGCCAGAGAAGATGTGATAATTCTTCTAGTAAGTAATGAAGACATTTAATTTGATAAATTCTTGTAAGAGTCAATTTAGGAACTCCAATGTATTTTGTCAATTCTAAATATGTTAAGTGAATGTTGACTTTGGGCGAAACTTTGCATAGTCAAGCACCAAACTCAAACCCCCATAAAAGTAAAGGTGCTTTTCCTCTTTTTGCAATGGGAATCCTGTTCACAGACTGCATTTCCAGAAGTGTCCAATAACAAGATGAGAAGACTTAGAGTCACTGACATTCCAGATGGATGAGCATTCCTCTGAGACTTTTGCAGTGCTTGAAAAATTGCACATATAGTTTCCGTCGTACAAACTTGGTGGGACTACAGATTGCAAAATGTCAGCTATTCCAGACAACTGCAATCACCTGAAAGATTCCCACCAATGTCAGATACAAATTTTCCAGATGATACTTTAAATCACTTTTAAGGAAACACCATTTAGGGTAACCTACAAAATTCAGTTATTATTTAGCAACTCAAATTCCACTAAAACTTTCACTTACCACCAGACAATGCAAACACATGTTCAGTATTGCCCAGACCTTAGCCAGTCTGATTTCTTTCTTTATAATAACACAGAGTAACAATACAAATACACATCAGCCCGGAATTCATTGACCACAAGACTCCCAACCTTTTAGATTTTTGAATTAGACGAAGGGGACCTACTAGATCTGCTTAACCAGCAGAAAGCTTACAGGTAAGCTCTCGTATGTGGTAATTCTACACTCAAGAATCCTGTCTTTCTCGCTCATCTCATAAATAACAGACAAGACCTACTGTAAAGAATTTCTTGGTGCTGGAAAATATCCCAAGATTTCAAATATGGGGTACACTACAGTGTACCCTACAAAAAATTTTCTTCATTTGGGGGGCTGTGGGGAAAAGGGTGTTCAAAGCCTATGATTTAAATCCCACAGTTTGAGTTTGTTTCTAATAATAACAGAAGCTTCATCTACCTCCTGTTGAAGCAAGAGACTGTTTTGTCACAGTTCATAAATTGTTGAAAACAGTTTCCTTTTTGTGAAGTTTTATAATCAGTCCTTTTTAGCTTTATAAAGCAGTCTCCAGTTTAGTGTCTTCTATGAATCAAATGCCTCCCACTTTCAAACTTTAATTGCCAAAATAGTGACAACACCTCTCTTTTAAGTAGATAGAAAGTAAACTAAATCTGTTTTTAAAACCCTGATTTAACAGTTCCCATAAGTGTAATGTCACCTGGCTACTTGAGAGAGAAAAGATGCCAATTTCAGTGATTGCCTACATGATGTGTTTTCTTCACCCTTGTGTGATAATGCATTTAGCATTAATGAAGAGTAAACTTGACAAGGTACATTTCTGACTCTGTATAACCTTTTGAGTTTCAAATGAACAAGTTAATCAAATATTTTAAAGAAAAAACAACAATTATGGGTCACTTAAGAACAATTACAGGTGTGTACAACAGTACTATCCAGTTTGGGAAGTCTGTCAAAAGTTCTGGAGATTTATAGGAAACAGGGTATTTATTTCCCAGATGTGTTGTCGCTTAAAGCAGTAGGCCTGATGCTGAAATCACAATTAATATCCTAGTTCAAACTGTAAAACCAGATTAAAAAATAAAGATTATTTGGCTCCTAGTATTTGCTTTAGGTATCAAATAACAACAGAAATACAGCAACATTTAACTAAGTTAAGGCTGAAAAATAATTAACTTCATGATTTCATTTTGGCATTGACCTGGAATCCTTTGTTACACTAGTGATAATGTAGCAGAGATCCAACTAGATACGTTGTATTCCAAATTCATCTCTCTATCACATTGGCCACAACCACACTATAACACTAAGGGTGCACGTTAGTTAAAAATTAGGAATTTGACTCTGCATTACCAAGATTTTCCAGATTTTGTCTATGAGACACAGTTCCATGAGATGCAGTACAACAGCAGCAAATGACTGGGGCTATATTGGGGGTAAAGAGGCATGGAGATATATGTGTATAAACTTCATCTGGGACACAGCACAGTAAAATTTCCAGAATATTTTTTAAAAGTGTTGTTTTGCAGTCATTCTAGTTCACTGTTCAAACTATGCCAGGAGCTGCATGGGAACCCGTGAAAGCTGGAAAGAGGAATTGAGTCTACAAGTTGTTAGGCCTTGTTGAATTGGAGCTATTCTGCGCCTTGAAGAGGTTGAATTTCACTGTAAAAGAGAGGCATTATGTCCTGTTCAGGTCATTTCTGTTAAGGTGAGGGAGTCAGACCTTAGAAAAGAAGCACATCCCCAGACGAGTTAGCAAATAAAAGGAAGGAATAAGGACATAGTAACAGCTGCACTGAGCCAGATGAAGGACCATCTGCTCAGTATCTCAAAGAAAGAACATGAGGAGACACTTTGGTGAGCAGCGTATGAAACAGGACAAATACAGAATGATGCCTCCCAGGGAATATTTTCCCAGCTTCCTAACAGTCAGAGACTTAGAGGCTTCTTTAAAGTTGTTACCTATTGAACAGCCACTGAAGCACCTCTTATCCTTGAACTATGTAACTCTTTATTGAATCCATTTATATTTTTGGCCTCCAGAAAATCCTGCAGATTCTACAATTTCACTTGGATTTTGCCTGGACAAGTATTTAATTTTATTTGTTTGAAATCCACTATTCAAAATTTCACTGGGTGCCACAGGTTTTTTTGCTGTGACAAATCCTGAACAATTCTACCCCATTCATCCTTGTGTGATCTGTGATTTCATAATCTCATTTTATTCAATCTTTATCACCTCTTTCCCAAGTTCTCTTCTTCTCTGATTTCTAGTCAGCTTCATCTCTTCTCATATGATGTAATTTCAAGTCTCTGATCACTCTTACCATCCTTTATTGTTTTACTGTATCTTTTCTGAGGTAAGGAAAGAGAATTGACAGATTCAAATCTGAGCGTACCGTGAATCCATACAGACATAGGGATGTTTTGTTTTATTCACAAATCCTTTCTTAGTAATTCCCAACATTCTGGGTTTTTTGATCACTTTTGAACATTGAGCTGACATTTTCAGAGACTCTTCAAAGTAATTTCACAATCTCATTCCTGATTAGTAATAACAAAAGTCTATTTGGTTATATAGACAGTCACTTTTCATTTTTTAATGTAATTTTGCATTTATCATGCAAAGTAATATCAACACTAAATTATATCTGCTGGTTTATTTTCCTGCCACATAGTATCACAGTATCCTTCTGCAACATTTTGCAATCAGATTTAGATTTTATTATCCTCAGCAATTTTATATCATCTGCAATTGTCATCTCAATATTCATTCCCTTTCCAGACCATTTACAAATATGCTGAAAAGCAAGGTCGCAGAACAAGGTCCTGAGAGATTCCAAAGATAAACTCCCTCCACAGCAACAAATGATCCCATATCTCGTATTTCTATTTTTGTTTTCTATCTTTTTCTACTCCTGTCTTTAAGCATCTCATGACATATCCCATGATGATCTCATTTCTTTAATAACAGTAAGCCTTTGGCTCAAGATTTTGTGAAAAAGTTTATAGATATCTGAATAGAGACTACTATCCATATCAAAGAGATGGCTACTGACTCCTTCAAATAACAAACCAACCTGTGAGCTTATTGTTTACCTCTATAGAAGAGGATCATGTACAGATATTAACCTATTACACATATGGTATCTGTGTATATCCTACGTATATTTCCTGCCAGTTCATCGGGGCAGAAGTCAGACTAGGCCATCCATTTCCGATTTTCAGAGTTACTACTACAGACCTCTCTGAAATTGTGCTTCTGATAATTATGAAAAGAGGCTGATTAGACAATGTAACAGAGACATCCACTCAGAAATTTCCTACCTAAAAGTTCCTTCAAAACTCTTGGACAAAACCATCAAGCCTGTGATTTTTATTGATTCAATCTAAAAACATTTCTATTGATTCTTCAGTTTGAGACAATAGCTCCACAAAGACTATACTGGAAGGGAAACTGATAAAATTACTAACTCAATAGTGAACACCAATACAAATAACCCATCCAGATTTTCTGCTATATCCTTATTGCCTTTGTTCTTTCTTAGTCTTTCTCCTTTTATACCTTAATCATTTATCTGCTGCACAGTCTCTTTGGCAAATCTCCATGAGTGGCCAGTGACTTGTTTCCTCAGGAAAGTCTTTAATTCCCCCAGGTCCAATGAAATCTCTAAAATAAATCATGATGCAATTTCAGTTTGCATTCAAATGAGAACACAGAGTATCTCTTGCACCTTGAGCAGTCATTCAAACCTGTGCAAGGTGGATGTAAAATATGACCATTCTTACTAATTACTACGAAGGGGAGAAGACAGTGGAGAATCAGCTCTAACAGATTTATACCGTGCCTATGAAATTTTACAATTACATGCCACTTTGCACTGCAACACCACTGTGATCTCTGAAAAGAAAGCTCAAATAATTTCCTGCAAATGGGGAGCTCCTTAGCACACTTATTGCAGACATTAAATACCTGTTAGAAATGTCTGAGCTGGTACCTAAAAAACAAAGGTTTCTTTCCTGTTTGATAACTCAGTGCAAAGTTAATGGAAATGTTTGTACAATTTATGTTTACAATGTCTGTGGTAATGGGAAGATCTGTTGGAATATAGATCAATGTTTTCTGGTGATGGAAAATTTTATAGCCCAGTTGTTATATTTATGAACAGGGGACAGAATAAAACCTTCAAAGGTAAGAGCCAAATAATAATTTATGGGTTTGCTCTTTTGTACTGGGCAGAGTTTATAACACCTTTTAAAAATCTGACTTTTTCATATCCATAAAAACTTGTCAGGAAGGATACAGTTAAAGCCTAACTGCAAAGTCTTACTCATGTTAAAAACCAGGGGGTTTACCTGAACAGGAAAGGGAAAGGACAGGAACATTTTTTATTTCCTACTCTTCTGATATTTAATCAGAGTTAAACCAAGGTTATCCTACAGCAACTTTGAATTGTGAATAAGGAGCAAAAGAGATGGAGAGGCTGACTCTTCCAAGATTTCACTTTGTGATCAGAATATTATTAGGGTTGAATATGACAGCTCTTCAGAATTACATTGTATTATAGTTCAAAAAACATAGATGAGGTCCTGAGAAATCAGAGCAATCAAACAAAAAAGCAAGATACATTCTTGAACAAGAACACTTAAGCTTTCTGATCTCCAGCACACAGGTTGGAGTCGGTTATCATTTTGCAGTAAATTCATTTGTATCAATAAAGCTGAGGGAAACATCAAACAGAAAGCTTTAAAAGCATATGTGGGAAGCCTCAAGACACAGATATTGTGTTTGGCAATGAAGAGACAAAGATACTTTTCAAGAAGGTCTTTTTTATCTTATCTCTGGTTCAAATTGCAGTTTTTCCTTCTTCTTTTTCCTCTTCTCCTTTTTCATTTTATTGAAGTTATGTTCAGCATTACTAATACAATACTCAGCCTACCACCAAAGAGTCCACTTAGTATCTGCTAAGCTAACAACTAACCCTTTATTCAGAGGAGCGTATGATGGAGTTTATAAAAGAAGGTAAGAAACCCTGCACAGAGGGATGGAGACCTTCCAGAGACCGGGCAACAGAGCTTTGAAGTAGATGCAGATTATAATGCGGATGCTCTCTAGTTCCCATCCCAAGCGCCTTATTGCTGTGGTGATCCAAGAAGTATAACATGATGTAACACTGTGTCTGTCTACCTGAGAGAAGAGGGAGCTACCATCAACTGTAACAAAGGCAGGAATGTTGGATGTAGTCCACCTCAGAAGAAAGAGATTTCCATCTCTTTCCATAAAAATAATCCATAAAAATATTTTATCTATATTCTCTAATATATATATTTCATAATAACAGATTTTGCTATTAGGAAAGGCAAACTAAATTTTAGGATATGCGGGCTGTAATTTTGTTATACAGTGTTACAAGCCAAAAGGAAACACAAGCTTACACATACCTCCCTAAGGAAAGGTTTATGAAGGTATTATCTGTGAATAATCACAGAATTCTTCTATGATCTAGACACATTTCTCCATGTTATAGTAGTTCATTCTTGGAACAAACAGAGATGGAAAATTCAACAACTAGACTACTTTAAAGGTGACATTAAGCAATTCTGGAGTCAGCACTGGTGACTTCTGTGCATTTACATTTTAGGTTATCATCCACTGCTGGTCCATAATCAGAATTCTCCAAAGTCAGTATAGAGAAGTGCAAAAGAATTGGTCTCACAACATAAATATTCCTTAAACAGTCCCACTGCACGCAATGTCTTCTAAGGATTACTTCCATCCTTTTATGTTGAGTTTACAGTAAGCAAGCAGAAGTTAGTATACATGTGACTTCTTAGCCTCGTCTGCCTGAGTTCTCCACTGATCCAAAGCTGTGATGGGCACACAATCATACAAGGGAGTTTTTGTTATCCACTCAGGGCAGGCCTGCAACTTTTGGACACAAAATCCAGCAGGAAAACAGTATCGGTAGGTGATATATTGAATGTCTCTACCAGAATATAATTGTTTTCCTCATCAATAAGACAGACCTCAGAGTAACCCAAAAGTTCTCCATGAAAAACAGGTGTAGCCAAGATCCTCAGTCCTAGCCTTATACAATGTTTAGGTGTTTTCACGCATCCAACAGACCTACCAACTTATCTTCTTTAATCACTGAATGTGTCTTTAATCACTGTGTTTGTTTGTACGTAGCACAGCTATACATGTGGTGTCACATGGTGGAGTGTGACTACCTCTGGGAAGTATGCTTCCTGGCAGATCCTTGAACAGATAGGGCACCCTTAGGAGGCACCCTAAATTGCAGTGTAGCACTGCTGTGTCATTCCTCCCTGTACCCAAGGGTGATGGAATCAGTACGCAGAGTCCTGGAGCTGGACAGAGCCTGTGGCTCTGAAATGCAAACAGGCAAGACGAGATGCCAGCATCACGGCCCTGATTGCATTAACAGGCCTTAATGGTCCTAATCAGCCTCACCTGGGGCCTCCACCCACACTCTCTTCCTATGGGCAACAGTTAAAGCTTCACCCATCTGCTTGCTCTTCATGCTGAATGGGGGACAAGCCTGAGATACCTAAATCTGAATAATTGGTGGCCTACTTGTTACTCACTAAAATGAGAAATAAACATGTAAGTGCCAGGTTGCTCTCAGATTCTCCTAATACTTCAATGCTGCAGGGGTTTATGTTCTCTCTTCTCAGTCTCTTGCTCCCTATGCTCCAAGAACCCAACCTTTTCCCAGGGAACGCTCCTTGAGGACAGAGTCCACTCTCCTATGCAGTTCTCACTTCCTTAATGCATGTAGTTTGCTCACCTCTGCTGTGTTTTTTCATTTAGCTATGTCAGACTGTCCTGGTTTCAGCTGGGATAGAGTTAATTTTCTTCCTAGTAGCTGGCATAGTGCTGTGTTTTGGATTTAGTATGAGAATAATGTTGATAACACACTGATGTTTTTAGCTGTTGCTAAGCAGTGCTTATACTAAGCCAAGGACTTTTCAGCTCCCCATGCTCTGCCAGCGAGGAGGTGCACAAGGAGCTGGGAGGGGACACAGCCAGGAGAGCTGACCCAGACTGGCCACAGGGATATTCCATACCATGTGGCGTCATGCTCAGTATAGAAACTGGGGGCAGTTGGCCGGGGGGGGCATCGCTGCTTGGGGATGGGCTGGGCATTGGTCAGCGGGTGGTGAGCAACTGCATTGTGCATCACTTGTTTTGTATAGTCCTTTATCATTATTATTCTTTCTTCCTTTGCTGTCCTATTAAACTGTCTTTATCTCAACCCACGAGTTTTACTTTTTTTTCCATTCTCCTCCCCATCCCACTGGGAGGGGGGGGGAGTGAGCGAGCGGCTGTGTGGTACTTGGTTACCAGCTGGGGTTAAACCACGACACAGACATACATACTGTAAAATATATAGTGTAACTTCCTATTCCTGACTGGAGGATCTGGTTGGTACACTTCAGTTTGAAAACTGTTAGCTAATAAGGTCTACTGCTCCCTTCAGTAAGAGCTCTGCTAGGAGACCACTGTTGTTATCTTCTGATATATAGTATTTCTATAACTGAACATATCAAACTCCAAAGTGCCTGCAATGTTAGGTCAGCTCCTGCATACGATCTTCCTAAATTAAAAGCATAATAAATGGAAAAAAATGAAAGCACTGTAGATGCCGTTATTTCACCTGCTTTGTTTCTCTGTGACAAGAGCCTGTTCCACAGATATAGCAGAGCTTTTAAAAGAAGTTACCCATCTTACACAGAAAGAGGTCCAAGGATTCGATCATTCAATGCCTTGTAAAATTTTCAAATCCCTAACCTCTCATTACATGCCAGTGAGAGCTTCCAACCGGGAACACAGCACAAAGCTGGGTGAAAAGTGAAACTCCAAATTGCACAGCATTATTGCAGATGCTTGTGGGTCCAAACAAGTGTCCTTTGGCATGCATTGTATGCATCACAATTTTCTGTCCTGTGTGGAGAAACCCAAAATGAATAGCACTGAACACTAGCAGAGATTTTTGTGAATTGTCACCAAAAACATACCCATTTACTTGATTTTGGTGTTGTGTGTGGGTTTTTTGTGTAACCATTTTCTGATGATTCATGGCCTGTGAAGAATATTGTAACAGATATTGATCTGTGTTCTGCAGCTTATTACAAGCTATACCTATTCTTCCTTTAACTTACATTAGGTTGTGCAGGTAACCAGAAACATTTTTTTTACTTTGATCTACTCCTTATGAAAGGAGCCTCTATCAATACCAGAGTAGGATTGGCCACCAGATGTCACCCATCTTCTATTAGCTCCTCCAAATCTGTGTATGCAGGCCTGGGAAAACATACCATTCTCCAGAAGCTGCGCTAAATAGAGACTGTCTCGCCACTACAAAATATAGTCATCTTCTCATCACAAAAATACATTATCGTCCTTTGCTTTAATGGCTCCCAAACACTGAATCTCTACTAGCTTGTAGAGTGTGTTTTAAAGACAACCTAAGAAGTAGATGAATACCCTACAACTCCTGGCACAAATACCTGCGTCTAATGCTTAGAAAAATGTTAGCTGATGTAATGCATCCACCTAGTGCAGCCAAAAACGCAACTGCTACCAAAGACAAGATCCGCGCCTAACCTTCTGTATTTGTTGGGGCTGTGAAGATTTTGGTGGACAAGCCCGGGGAAGGCAGAAGAGAGCTCTCTGTTTGGGGCGCGTTGTCAGCCAGTGCTCTTCCAGCCACGTCTGTCTGTCCCTGCTTTCCTGACCTCTGCCTGACAGACTGCCTAGCACCGTGAAGCAGCAGTGGTGGTTTCTCGGGCCGTTCCTCCCCGCCGGCCCCTCGGCGGGCTCCGCTAGGCCTGAGCGCGGCCCGCCCCTCCGCGGGGCCACCGGCCGCTCGCTGACAGGGCCCCATGGGGGCGGCAGGTGTGAGGGGGAAAAGGCCTGCTCAAAGGAGGGCGAGGTCGGGGCTGTGGCGGGGGCCGAGGCCGCCCCTCAGGAGCGCTGGGCTGAACGGGCTGAGGGGCACCGAGGCGGCGCCTCACCGGCGGGCTCGTGGGTGTTTCCCACCGGAGCCAGCCCCGCACACTCACCACAGGGTGCAGCGGCTGCGCACAAGTGGCCGTGCCCGCTTGCGGGCGCTTTCTCCTCAGAGCCGCCCCGCGCCCCCGCTGCCCGCCTCCCCCCGTGCGGGCGCCGCGCGCGCGCTCCGCAGCCGGGCAGGCACTTTGCACACGCTCCCTCGCTCTGCCTCGGCCTGTCACAGGCGCTTCCGGCCGGGCAGGCCGTTCGCGCCCGCTCCCCCCTCCCGCGCGGCCGCCGGCCGTGCCGCCTGCACGCGGGCGGGCGCTGCTGTGCAGTGCTGCGCTGCGCGCGCGCCTTCGCTCGCGGCTGGCAGTTTGCAGACGCTCCCTTGCGCCCGACCGCCTCCAGGTGGCCCGGCCCCCACGGCGGGCGCGGCGGCCGCCCCTCAGCCGCGCCGGCCTCCGCCGAGGACCATGGGCGATGCGCTCCTCCCGGCGCGGCGGGCTGCGCACAGGCGGCACCGGGGGAGGTGAGGCGGCGCCGGGATTGGGGGTGGTGGGGAACCGGTGCCGCGCCCAGCCCTGTTGTGGGGGACGCCGCCGTTGCCCCCCTCAGGCCGCTACGGCTCCGCGGGCCGTGAGGGAGAGCGGTCTCCTCAGCCCCCCTGTCGCGGCCGCCGCAACCGTGCGGGGTGGGGGCCGCCTTCTCGGCCACATCGCCCCCTCCAGGGGCCGGGTTGGTGCGGGGGAGCCGCCTGCCCGGGTGCCGCGGGGCGCCGCGAGGCGGGGCCGGCAGTGGGTGCGGGTGCGGGTGCGGAGCGGGAGGGAGGGGGATCGCTGAGGCAGCCGTTTCGGTGCGGCGGGGCCCGTCCTTGCCGCGGCCCGGCCGCCCCCGTCACCTTGCGTAACGACCTTTCGCGCCTGGCCCGGCGGGGAGCGCCTCCGCGGGCGGCGGCTGCCGCCCCCCGAGCGGCGCCGGGGCCCGGGAGGTGCCTCCGGAGGGGTGGCGGCCCCGGGGAGCCCGGCGGTGGCCGCCCGCCGTGTGCCTGGGCGGCGGTGGGCAGCCTGGGAGGGCGGGCGGGCGCGTTTCTGAGAGACGGAGCAGCACTGGCGGAGGTTTTACCGAAGCGCGGGTGGCAGGCTTTGCCGTGGATGGGAGGATGAATTTCGGGCGAAAGTCTGTTGACATCTCGTCGTTACGATCTGATTTACAAGCTCGCGGTTCCACCCGGTGCTGGTTTTGTTTCCTCTTCAGACTTTGTAAATCTCTAGGAAGTGAATTGGAGAAAAAGGTTCCTGAAAACTGTCATCTCTGTGCCAACTGTGCTTTGGTGTGCCATGTCTACTACTTTTTCGCCAGAGGTGCATTGAGCTTTAGATTGGAAATAATAGTGCTCTTCATTTGTCAGGTTCGGTGTTTCTTACACATCAACATCATCTTGTGGTTTGATTGTAGGGTTTTATCCTTCTGTGAAAAGCAGTGCATTGGTGTGTGGACCTCCATTAAACAAGAATGTTGGGGGCCCGTTTTATTGTCTCCCTTGAGTTTTAAAAACTAAGGTAAACTTACTTTTTAATATATTTAGGGGGAAAATAAATGTCACTCAGTTTTGAGGAACTAAATCTTAGCAGAGGCTTTCATCACTGTTAACATAGGGAGTGTAGGCTCCATCTTTAGCAGATGCGGTATAATATCAATCTTGTCTTTTGAGTGCATATATCTCTTTGTGGCATTGTCGTCAGTAAACTTGTGAGAATGAATTCTTAATTCTTGCATTAGGTCTTGATACATGAATCTCTCTTGATAACTGCAGCAAGAATAGAATACTCTTTAAATGAAGGCTCACTCTTGAGATTCATGTTATTCTAGTACACAGTCTTATTTGTCTGAAAAGCTCTGTCACCTTGTCCCCATGAAATAGTATGATAGCTTTTTCAACAGCATGACTCATAATCCTAAATACAGGAATGATTTTTGACTTAGTGCAGTGCAAGTGCTTTATCTCAGCAAACAGCCGTGTGTGTAGAAAACACAAGTAGGGTGGAGGGAATGTCTGGTACTGTATCTGTTAATCTTTGTCCTCAGGAGGACAGCATTTGAAGTTGTTTGCAGGCTAGGGGTATGTCTTTACTCCCAAATCAATGAGATTATCTCAGTTCTTTCAAAATACTTTAGACATTTCATAAAAGACTGAAAAGCTTTCAAAAAAGGAGGAACCAGTTAGTTCTTGTTATTTATTATTGAAACCGTTTTGCCTGGGGACACTGAGTCCAATTTAGTCTGAATGGGTGATTTACCTTTTTCCATCTTCATCTCTGTGTAATGACTCTGACTATTCTTCATGAGAAACTCTGCTTACTGCAGCACCCACAGTTCACATAATTACTGGTGGCTGTATGAAGCCTAATAGTAGGAAAAAAACCTTCACCTTTTTCTGGTGGTTTTGTTACATATAAGGTAACTTTCACTACTGCTTCCTGCTCTTTAATTGTATGAGATGATGTAGGGAATAGTTTACTCTTAAAATGGCCCATGGAACAGTATGTTTAGCAAAAGGAATGTCTGCTCTTCATAATTTAATGTATGCAGACTGTTTTCTATTGCTCTTATATAGAATATGGATTTATTTTGTACGAGCAGAATAAGGTTTAAATAAGAACATATGCTTCCTCTTTTCTGGGTGATAAATCCATCTTGCTGTCCAGGAGAAAGGCAGCTTATACAGCCTGGGCTGAAAAGGTGCTAAAAGACAAAGTGACTGAATGTAAGAAGATCAGGTTGTTTAAGCTCCCAAAACTAAACTGCCTAAAATTTAGGAAGCAGCCAGCAACACTGGGTGCAAATCATCTAAAATCCTTGATCTGCTTCATGAAATGGAATCTGGCAAAATAATGAAGTGTGCTGAATTCCTACAATGACTTAGAATAAAGACAATTGCTCTACAATTTTAAGTCATCTCCCTCCAACCAGACTCCCTTCCTTTCCTTTGTTTAAAAAAGAAAGAAAAAGCAAGCTTTATACCATCAACTTCTATGCTTGAGATAATACGCAGAATTTTATTAGCACCACTCATTTCCCTTCAAGTTTGAAATTATTTTTTTTTTATTTTGTTTGCAAGGTTATGTTTTTGGCATTGTATGCTGCTGTCATCTAACACGCTCACTCTGCTTTTACTTCTGTTTAATAAAATAGCTTAGTATGCAGTTTTCTTCCTCATCTTGGCTCTAAAATTTTAATGGAACTTCAGGAGTAGTTGGCATTAACTGCCTTTCACTGATATAGTAACTTGATTATTAGCTGTGTGGTAGGTGTTTTGAAGGTTTATGTGAATGCAGTGTTCATGTTTTGAGCAGACTGAGATCTAAAGAAGACTGTCTTAGTGTTTCATGAGAGAATGGGAGAATTAGTTCAGTTTTATTGATAGGAAGAGCAGTGATAAGGGAGATTTGGTGGCAAACATTACTTTTTGGTTATTTGCCAACAGATTGTCTGACTTGGTCTATGTTTAGTCTCTTGGATAGATGGTGAAAAGAAATACAATACGATGAATATCAAAAAAAAGCCAGGTTCTGATAGTATTTTCATTTATGTCGCTTCATTCCCAAAGTGTCTGCAGAACTCTTTTGCTTAGCCTGGTTTGGAACCGGAGCAGTACTCCAGCAGCAACTCTTGATAACGAACATCGGAAGCATCTGCTGAAGGAAATGAACATGCTGCACAGTGCTAATCAGCTGGGAATCTGATGAGTACAAACTCTTTCAGGAATTAAGCAGTTTTGCTATTACTGCATCTTCAATTTCAAAAAATTCTTAACTGATTGGAGTAGAATAAGGCCATCCTTTATTCCTCTCTACTTTTGCCGAGTTAGTCTTTATGCATCTCTGCATTTCATATATCACGTATGCACATCCACTTAAACAAACAAAAGAACCCTCAACACCAAAACCTAAAAAAATCTTTTGTCTTCCATACTTCAGAAGAAAAAGTGGAATTTTGTATTTGCCTCTGTGTATATGCATGCACACTCAAACCCCTTTTGTTTTCCTCTTTTAGCCCCCTGTTACTGGCATACGTTATTGAAGTTATAAAGGCTTCATTATCTGTTTCACCTTCATTTCTTGAAGAGCCCATACCTATAATCTAATGAAGTATAACTTCTGAGAGGAACAAGTCTCATTCAGATCATGTTTTGATAGTGGCTTGATTTCCGTCACGTCTGCCCCATCTTTTTTGTCTGTTTCTTGTTTGTTCATGTGAGTTGATAACTCACATACTGTAATTCATGGCCGCAAAGAGAAGGTGACTAGAGTTCTATACAAACTTACATTAGTTCAATGAGGGGTTTTGGATATTGACGTCGGCTTTCTTAATTAGGTGGCATTTGAGGAGGAGCTGCCATAATCATGGAGAACTGGTGACACAAGTGCTGACACAGCCTCCTAGATGTGAGGCAGCAGCTTTTTGTGACAATGCAAACTTTTATCAAGGTGGATAGCCTTATTCTTCTAGTCAAGCTGGAATAGTTCAGCTGTCTTGAGATGAATTTGTGGGGTTTTGTTCTTGCCTTCCAACAAGAAGTCGTGTTGTCTGGCTTTAATCACGTGAATCCTTCAAGCCCAAGGTCCATGCGTGCACTCAGGCCAGGATGTAGCTCCTTTGAGGAACTTCTGCTAAAATTATAGCATTTTCATATGTCTGTGGCAGCTTGGGTACTAGGGGGATATTGCAGTGAAAGAACAGATAAGAGAAAAGTAGTTTGGGGGACAGGGATTCCCTCTTAGAGTACTCTAAATAACAAAGTCCTTTTCATGAGGAAAGCTTAACTCAATGTTGTGATTCGTTTGATTTATTATTTATGGTTTGTATGAGCTAAGAATCCTGTGATCCTGGCCCTTTGAGTCTCACAAGGTCTTCTTATTCCTGTTAGCTAACTGTATTTCTTCATACATCCCACAGGCATTCCAAACTGTTTAACTTTGGTTATTAGTCTAACTTACTGATGTTTGTCTTACTGATTTTCATATCCTGATAAACGCCTGTAATCTTTGAAAGCTATCATCCACCTATTTTGACCTTGTTACAAGTAGCAGACAGCACCTTGATTTCACTTTTGTCGGTTGTTGCTTATGGGTCACGTAGTTTGTTGCATTTCTTTGTATATATATTTTTGCCATATAATGTATTCCTTGTGGTTACATTTCCCTAGAATAGTTTTATAACTAAAACCTTTTCTTCACTCATGTTAGAGTTAGGTAATGGAGGTTATTGCTGCTTCCTTTCCATTGCCTGTTAAGGTTGTGTTCCTCCCTTCCCTAGGAAACAGGCAAGTCATATGTGCACCGTGACTGGTACAGCGTTTTATATAACCTGTTTTGCGGTCCTAGCAAAGCATTTTTGGATAGCTACTAATCAAGTAGTAGATTAGATATTAGGAAAAAATTTCTTCACCAAAAGGGTTGTCAAGCATCGGAACAGGGAAGTGGTAGGTTCCCTGGAGGTAGATGCGGCACTTAGGGACATGGTTTAGCGGTGGATTGGCAGTGTTAGGTTTACAGTTGGGCTCGATGTTCTTAAAGGTCTTCTACAACCTAAATGACTCTATGATCCTAAGTTGTCATAAAAGGTACAAGCTGCAGTGAATTATCATTCCTGCCTAAGACTGTATTTTATGATCTGGTTGTTTTTTGGACATGTGATGTCTCAAGATGCTGAACCTTTGGACTCTACCACATTATGTGATAGTCCTCTTGTCTGCAATATGTGTGACTAAAGTGGATTAACACATTCTTACAGAAGATCCTTGTTAGTACAAAGGTATCTACATATATTCACTTAGGCAGTAGTTCTCTTGGGTTTAAAATGCTGTGTCTTATCCCTCTCCTTTCCTTTTTTTTTTGGTCCCTTCCCTTGTGCTCTCTATGTGTTTGTTCCTTTGCTGCAGAGAACTAATGCAGTTCAGTGCAGCTTCAATGCAGTTTTTGGAGTTTCCCTTAAACTTTGCAGATCATAACTGTAGTATGCATGTGATATATCTGAAAGATAATTTCAAGTATTAAGGACCCTATGTAACTAAACTTGTATTTTCTCTGCTATTATGACCTTTTTGTGTAAAATGTGTTTTAATTGAAGATGGTCTATCTGAAATGTTTCATTTGTCACGTAAAACTTGTCTACATAGGATACATGAGTTAACAAAAATATACATAACTCCTTCACTCAGTGAATTTGAACATTTTTGATATGGTATTCATATCAAAAATCTTTGAACAGATCATCTACTTCCTAACAAGCTTTTAAATAACTTCCATGAGCCTGTCTTGATAGGTCCTGTTTAAGTACAGTCTGTGCAATGATTTAATTTTCTATGTTGTAGATTAAGAGTGAAAATACTACATTTAAGTTGCTCTTGAGAAAGTTTTACACTGAACTGTTAGACCTTTGTATCAGACATACCAATTGATTACTTTTTCTGAAAAGCTTTTTATAAAAAAACAAAAACAAAAAACCAAAACCAAACAACAAACAAACACCCCACCACCACCACCACCACCAATCCCCCCCTCGCCCCCAACCCTAGAATAAATGTGAGGAATGTTTCTAACCTGGTAGTTATCCAGGTTTGATGTTGTTTATTCATTCTATATCAAGACATTGTAACATGATTGTATTGAATGCTGAATGAAACTGTTTGCATGACCTAAGTGTAGAATGAAAGTCCCACACTGTTTAAGTGCACTGTAGTGTGAATACTATTTCTGCCTCAAAGAAATGCTTTCAATACTAATGCCTCTAAAATATTGCTCCAAGTAACATGAACCATGAAATACTTCTCTTATCCCAATGTTGGTTTGCATTGCCCATTTCTGTCTAGATGTAATTAAAACTTGCTGTTTTTAATAATTAAAATAGCAATAAATATGGAAAACAGAGAATCTGTCTAAAAGTATTCAGCAAACAGCGACAACCAGATCTTCATCATCTTCAGATTCTCAGGATGAGTTTTCTTTCTTGCTTGCTTTTGGTATGTATTGTACATTAAAATGGGCCCCCTTTTGCTAAAAAGAATATAGGGTATTATCTTGCTGTGTCTTTGTTTGTTTACCTGATCTTGGAATTTCTGAGCCACCTGGCAAAGCAGCTTTCTCCCTGAAAAAAACAGAAACTAAGCAGACAGATATATTTAATGCCTGGGAAAAATCTGTAATATTCTTGACAGAGAAACTTTTACTTTGGCAAACTACTTTAAACACCTGTTTGGCAAACTCCTGTGGTAAAGTTAAAGGAGCTTGACAATGGTGTTCTCTGTAGGTACTACTACGTTGTAGGTGGATACAAACGTTCCCATCTCCTTCAGGCACACAGGTACGCTTGTACCAAAAAAAAAAAAAAAAAAAAATCAAGAGACACCTCCAAAACCCTCCAGCGTCTTGGCTTTTGAAACACTCTAACAATCCTGACAAAAATGCATTTGGCTAATGGTAGGCATATAGTGGATTCAAAAATTATTTTGGCAGGAAGAGGGGCTACAAAATGAATAGCTATTCCTTGGGTAGCAATAAAATGTTTAAAAAACAAGTGGGCAAGCATTCCAAGTAAGGCACCAATTTGATGCTCGGGTTGTGGAGGTCTTAGAGGCATACTTGCAAGTTGTGAGTAAGAACAGAAAAATGACTGTTTCTCAGTTTCTGTGTGTTGATGGAATTTAAGGTTGGAAATGTTAAAATACATACCTCCGTTGCAGGGACTGTGGAAAAAAGTTCCAGAGAGATCAGGAAAAAAAATCTGAAAAAAATATTTGGAGGACTGAACAAAAGGAATTGTTTGAGAGAGGCTTTTGAAAAGCTCAAACTGTTTGTGTGAAAGTCAAACTAAGTTTAGTAATTGGGCATTAAATTTGAATAGACGTATAGCCAAATTAGAATATCTAATGGTTTTCCTTCTCCTTAGATTCAATTAAGCATTGTCACTCCTGTATTTTGGGTAGGATTTTGTCAGTGAAATCAGAATTTGTGTTTCCTGATCTGACAGAACAGGAAAAGGATGTGGAACACTCTGTATGGGGGAGAAAAAAAGACACAAAGATTTCTCAATCTTTACCACTCAGACTTCAGCCTAAGTTGTACAGGATATTTGACCAGGTTATTAAAGTTACATTATTCTAATCAGTTCCTTAGCACATTGATTTATTTTCATAAATTCTTGTAAAAATGAACAGTTTCCCTCCCTGTATTTCTCTTCATGAAATGCAGTTTCTCAATCAGTACTATTGATCCTCCAAGAACATGGTGAAATGCAGTATCATTCTGCTTGCGCTTAACATCTATATGTGTTATGCAGCTACTTTTCTTTTACTATACTGGAAAAAAGCATGTGGGAGGAGAATGCTGCAAATGCTTCCAGTGTTTTTTCTACTCAAGCTAACAGCTACTTTACTACAGATAAAATCAACCAGTTCTGAATACTTAGTCTAATTTTAAGAGCCTGTAATCAAGTTAAATGAATGTGTTATGGTTATACTTCAAAATCAAATATTAGATTGTTATTTCTAATAGCTATTTTCTTAGATACCAGTTATGTATAAATCAGTTCTAGAAAAAAAAATTCTTTGTTTTGGTATCATAACTTCTCTTGAAAGAGAAATACAGACTATAGTCCTTATAGATAAGATAGTAATCTGTAGTTCTTGTTGGAATACTTTACCAGATTTTTTCAGCAGCTTGGCAGTCATATGTTCGGGCAATTGGATAATCAGTAAAATAAAAACTTCTGACTTTTTTAATGATGTGAGAAATGAAACTGAGTTGCATGAGTGTTTGACAAAGCCATTTGACGTATGTGTGAATCTAGATCTCAGTGGTTTGAGACTTCTGGGGAAGCTTCTCAATCTCACTTTATGGCCCCAGTTGTTAATCTTTGTGAAATCTTTGTCTGAGACTCTTCAGTGACTCCTCTGGGTTCTGCATTGATAACCTTATAGGACTATGCATGATTCCTTTGAGGAAAAGGTTGCAGTAACTTTCACCTAGCCTGTCTTATCAAAATTCTCACCCAGGTATAGTTAAAGAATATTTGAGGGAGCAAGGCAGAGCTTCAGGTTGGAAGATGATTAAGGCTTTAACCTCTCTGTTGGACTCCATTACAAATTGCTGCTTACTAGCTAGCAGCTGAGATGAAGTTCTGTTAAAATAGTACTTGCCCACTGGAAGTCTGGAATTTTAGTTCACTAGTTGATCCATGCTGGCTGCTGAATGTCCAGTGAATGAGCAGTTGTTTCAATGCTGTCGGTAGTTACCAGCAGTGATTCAGTGTGCAGTCGGCCTATAGTGGAAGGAATGGATTTTTGTGATGATGTAATGGGAGTTTAAGTGCAGTGGGTAAAGTTCTGTACTGGTGTAAAAGGCATATTGCAGTTTACTTAAGCTCTTTTTGAGTTGATGCTATTTAAACCTCTGGCTCTGTATACTGAAACTAGTACAATGAGGCCCAAGTGTGCACTTAAACTTTCCTTTGAGGGCTGTACTGGCTGATACAGAGCAAAAGCTTGTAACAGGTTTAGCTTCTGTTCAGCTTCTATTGAAGTCCTTGTACCTTGATTCATTTCCTGACATAGTAGTTTCCATACATACTGATTGCATAGCTTGTGCACTGTGTAATGTTACAGAAGAATGCCAGTATTGATTAAGCTACTTAAAACATGTCTAAGAACACTTTCTTACATACTGAGATATTGGCATGCATGTGGCCACATCTAGAGCAAAGAAAACAGTAAGCCTTATAAATGGAAAAAAGATACCTTTTAAAAAAGGTGTACTTGAAAAACAGTATTATAATTTAAATATACGGGGAAAACTGTTTTACGTAAATTTTGCATTTCTTAGACCTAAAAAGGGGGCTAGATGGAGATAGGAAGAATCTAATTTCTCATAATTTGAGTTTAAAAAAAAATGTACATTAGCAAGGGACTCTTTTCTCTACATTTGAAGTAAAAGTTTTCTGCATTCCATGTATTTGAACAACTGATTTTTTCCCCATCCACCATTAGTACTTTGTTCCGTTAGAATTGTCTTGGCCTCTATTCAGACTGTTGTTTGTACCTCAAGTCTTGTTCTACCCTTGACTATTGTTCCCTTTAGATATGACAAACTTGAATTCTGTTGCCCAACTGATAATCTGGTACTTCAAGATATGGTGTTCAGAATACCCTGTGTAACTCAGTGGTCTTATAACACTGTTTTATAATTTGTAGTACCTTATGCTAATCAAATGTTCTGTGCTCTGATCAGAGGAGAATTAACACCAGCATTTGGTGGTGCTTTTACATGGGAAAGTCATTAGGCTTCCTGGTCTTCATCAAGACTGCAGCTAGAGGAAATTTATACCCTCATGCTGACCTCTGGCCCTCATGCCAATCTCTCCCCGTTTCCTATCAGTGCATTTATGTGGCAGTGCAGTGAACTGGCCAACAAACTGTTGTGGCTGTAAATGGTTTTCTGGCGTTTGGCCGTTTATGTTTCAGAATGACAACGTTCCCTAGCTGTTTTCACCTTAGAGTCATATAGGCTGGGGAAGGAGGTTGGAGAGGGATAAAGATGCTGCTTTCAGTGACAGTGCTGGCTTGGAGTGTTTGAACATCAGTCTAATTTAGAAGATTGTGTTCTTATTACTTCTTAAAATGTTAGGTTAACAGAGGGTTCATATTGGTTAATGCTCCATCCAGTCGGTCAAATGGCCCCAGTTTTATCTAACAAATTAATGTGATTTTTTTTTTTTCCCAAAAAGACTTACTCTATGTAAGTACTATCAATGTACATTTTTATGTTTGTTTATCTCGATTTAAAAAAAAAAAAAACACCACCACCACATCTCTGTATAAATTCCTAATACACAACTCAGATTTCACACTATTGATTTTGGATGTGTATTATGAAAAGAGTTTTTTAATGAAGGTGTACTCTTGCCCTTTCACAAGCTACAGAGTATTTTTAAATAGCTCCCCACCTTATTCTTTAAATAACTAAGATTTGGCATTTTATTAAAAAGGCTGCTGATGCAGCATTGCAGTTTTGCAGAAATTACTTTAGGAACCTTACAGTGCTCAACATGTCCACCTTCCCTGGACTATGGGGATCAAGCCTATTGCTCAGGATAAAAATGTTTGTGCGGGCAACAAAAATGCAGGATTAAAACCTTTTCATTGTTTATTTTGTACTGACCAGCTCTGTCATCCTTGCATTTGACAAATGGAGGAAGAAATCTGGCAAAAGTTATTAGCATACTTTTTTTTTTTTTTTTTTTTCTAATGTATTCTCACTTGGCTTGTGTGTGTGGCTGAGTGCGCTGCTGACAGTTGTCCAGTTTATTATGTTGTTAAGGTCTTACACAAATTTCTCCAGAATATCACATAAAGTACACCAGTGTTTGAGTTGTAAAACTGATTAAAAATTAAATAAAATAGCATTAGAAATTCTCCGGAATACTGCGTAATAGGTTTCTTTCCATCTTGGCTTGTATCTGTCTCCTTCCTTCCCTATTTTGTGTAATTTGAAGCACGTTTTCTTTGTCATTGCTACTTAATTGTTGCTATTACCACTGCCTCTGCTGTTTCATATCATAAAAGACTGAAGGGCTAATCATGTTGTGCTCTCTTTTCATTTGGCCTTCAGGAGATATGCAAGCAGCATATGTATTTTATGTTCTGCTCAGCACTGGAAACAGCCTTCAACTAGACTGTGAAGATTTTAGTGAATATAATGTCTTATTTAGCAAATGTGCTAAAGTTAAGCTATCTCTCAATTCTAAGTATGCTTATTTTGGGTTTGGGGTTTTTTTTGTTGTTGATCAAGCTGGATTTCAGTTATGTGTGAGAAGTGTTTTGCGTATCCTCTGCTGTGCTTGGAAAGAAGCAAAATCTCTTTCTTAATCCAGTCTTCTGAATGGCTTTTGCCTTTTTTCTCCAAACATCTCATCCTCAAGGATGAGATTTCACTATGTGACTTGAAATTTTTTCACACACATTACACTTAAGCTTTACCTCATACATTCCTTCCTATCCCCCAAAGTGTACTTCTGAAATTCTTTCTCATGTTTATGTAACCTGTTTCTTTATTAAATCATTTAGGAAATGTCCTTATTTACTGAACTCATTGACTTCTAGAATTGGACTAAACCAGAACTCCACATCCTGCCCCAACGAAACTGGATGGATTTTTTTTTTTTTTTTCTGTAAAATTAAGTCAAAGTTGATGAAATCTCTGAATGGTATATGCACAGTTGTGCTGAATCTTTGTATCTATTATTAGTTGATTATAACAACATGAACTAGAACCTTTCTGTTGGATTGCTCACCACGTAATTATCAAAACAGATGATTTCAAGCAAGGATTGCATGCCTTCAGAAGGCCAGTTGATCTTGCATCTTTTTCTTTGTCACGTCAATAACTCTTCCACACAGATGCTCTCTCTTGTCGTCTTTCTGATGTGGCTTTTTCAACTGACCTCAAGCAACTGTCTGTAATGATTGAGGCCATTTTTACTGAAGGTCTGACTCTCTGCCTCTTGTGTGTTGCACAAGCTTTGAATTTACAGAAAATGAAAGTAGCACATCGAAGAGGTGAGTGATCGCTGAGTGTCCTGTAGTTTGTCTGAACCTGCAGATTTTTTTCCCTGGGGGTTATTGGCACCAGAATTGACTTCCATATTTTTGCTAATATATTCAGTGTGTTATTGCAATAAGATATTTGGCTTAATTATTCTAAATGTTTGTATAGGAATCTCTTATAAAGCTGTCCTTATACAAAAAAGCCAGTCAGGATGAAGAAATGAAAATATTATGGAGAAAATGTAAGTTTGCTACTTTAACAGACCACCGAGACAATTTAGAACATAGGAAAGCTAAGCAGAGCAAGGTATCAAATAAATCTGAATTTAGACAACTTTTTGAATACTATCTTCTGAAATTTCTGGTAAATCCATGCTAGCTATTGTCTTTTTGGAATTAAGCTGCTTCTTTTGTAAGCTGGCTTTTCTGAGTCCCTCTTTGAACTTTCATTGTATACAGATTTTACGTGTCTAATGTGGAATTGTGAATGTCATTGCAGCTAGATACTTACAGCCATGAAGCAGTAGTTGGTTTTGCTTTTTATTTTTTAAACTAAATGAAGGAAAAATCCTTCCAATTCTAAAGAATCTTACAGGATAGGTAGAGGAAGATCTGGTGGTAATGATAGTGAAGTAGTTCTTAAGGAGTCATTAAATTACATGGTCAGGTGCTGCTCTCTTTAGTGTAAAGCAGACTTGAGTATGAAGAGCAGGAACAATGCAGTTAATGGGAGAGAGGTTAGGAGTTAAATGAAACCTTACCTATGGGAAAAACAACTTAGTTACTCAACTGTCTTGAAGACATGTATTTTTCTCAGGTTTGGAAAATAAATGAAAGCCACTCAAAAGTCATATGCCAAAACAACTGTATACAATAATAATTTTGGATTGAAATATATATATTATAAGAGCATAGAGGTGATTTCCAAAGCACTCTTCAGACTTAAACATGAAGTCATGTATTCAGTCCAAACTGTAGGATACATCTTTTCTCAGCATTAAAACAGCAGCCTAAGTTGGAGTAAAGCCTGGAAGCTATTGAGTGATACAAAGCTGTAGAAAGAAGTATCATATCCCTCTGAAATACAGAGGGAAATGTTGTTGAATAAATATAGTCTTTCTTTTGTCAGGCTATTGGCATGAACAGTTCTTCTCTTTAAGACCAGACCTAACGAACTTGAGTGACTGACTACTGTTGCATTTTATTCTACACCCCCCCCCCCCCCCCCCCCGAGATACTGTTATACTCTGCATGCACATGGCTCAAATACAGGTTTATCTACTTTCTGCAGTGAAACGCAGGTGTAAGCCAGTAGCCTGAGATACGATACAGTAGTAGGATAGTCTGTGTTGGATCCGTGTGGTTGTAGCTTACAGAGCAAATGGACTGCTCTGGATGTTGAAATGTGCTTAAGATAATGCCTTAAATAGTTATCTGCAGGTTATCTGTCAAATCCTGGCTGTTACAAAGAAAAATCATTGTAGCCCAGTGATACAGAGTTTAAAAGAGAAAGGCTTTTTGTACCAACTTATCTTTTAAAGATGCATTTGCCAGCACATTTCCCCAGGGAGTAGAAAGGAATGAGTATTTTCATAATATTACAAAATCTGTTTCTCTCTGTCTCTGCCTTTTTCTCTTCATTAGCTATGACTACACAGTAAAGAAATCCATTCAGCTGTGGTAGTGTCAATATAGTGGTCTCTCTCTTCTTCTCTGCTAGTACTACAGTGCTGTTTCAAGACCATTTAAATTCTGTTCAGAGCTGTAAGTGATCTTTTTGGCAGCCTTATGTGCATTTACATTATCTGCTGGATTGTAATAACTTTCAAAAGGATTGTCTGGAAGTGGATTTTTTTGGTACGTATTTATAGATGAGTGTTCATGTCTTAGAGTTGTGGGTTTATTTCATGTCTTGTGTCTTTACCTAGCTAATATTAACTTGGTTCTAGGAAGATACTGCTTGATGCAGCCTGGGAGAATGGATGCTGAACCTGACCTGGAGGTCCAGAAGAAAATCAGCAAGTAGAAATAATTCCACTGGGCTTGCATCTTTGGTACCAAGTGTCTTCTCTAAGAGCTCTTCATCTAATTAAACATTAGGTAGAGTGTATGGTATACTGCAACGAAATGTCATCCTTGCTACTAATGGAAGCTCCTTTTGAGGCAAGCCGTCTATCACTGTATTTGTCCTGAGAAGTCTCCTAACTTGCCCTTGTTAGCTCAAAATACACAGTTTTTCACTGTCACTATTCTGGAGATGGACAATATTGCCTATTGAATTTCCTTTTTTATTCTGGAAACTATTTGGGTTTAGGATGCTAAAGAGGTTTGCAGTAGGATGTGTCCTACTGTAGATGTTGGCTAGAGTTTAGGATGCAACTACAGTGGAAAGATGTTATCTAGATTCTAGCCATAGCAGCTCTTTTTCAGCTGTCAGTGGCACTGCTTGTCATAACTGGAGATATTTTTTTGATGTTGGGGGGAAGGAGGAAGGAAGCCTTGATGGTTACGTTTATATTGCTTATAATGCATTTGTACTGTTGAAACACTAGGGAACAAACCTAATAACTAAGCTAATGTGTTTGGACCATGGAAGTCTGATTTAACTGCCTTGTAAATCTTGTCCCCGTGATTCAGATAATATTTGACAAATATATGGATACTTTGTTGTACATGTGTGGTGTTTTCAAATTATATAAATCTCTGTGTAGTATGTGAAGGAGCTTTTAGTTTTACATTGCAAGATTTTCTGCTAGAAGGGCCCTGTTTTTTTTTTTCTACTCTTCCATCCTTACAACTGTGAACAAAATCTAGACTGGTTTCTATTGTAGTGGCAAAGAGATTTGCTAATGTTAAGTTTTATGTGCCCTTTTAGAGAATACTTACTGAACTGGATCAGTTTCTGCTTGGTTTTGGAAAACCATTTCATTTGATGACAATGCTTTATTTTATATATGTTTTCTAAGAACTGACTTGTGTTCCCAGCACTGGAGAGAGAAAAACTTAATGTGCGTGCTTGAGAACATGCCAGAGAGCATGCATGGTGGAATTCCAGGACTGGTGAAAATTTGAGAAGAGGGTAACAGGTATTAAACACAGCTACATAGCTTTAGATTATATAATCCTTGTACAGTTCAGCCAAGTGCAAACATACCTCACCAGATTTGTCTTTTTTTTTTTTTTTTTTTTATTGGTTTGAAAAGATGGAGAGGGACAGAATTACTTAAACGGAGAAAGTTCAGAAAAGTATGGTAGGCAGGTGAGGAAAAAAACCCGCTGATGTGGTTCAGACTGAAAAACATAAGATTAAATCCATGGCAAGGCAAATATAATATCATTTTATAGTTATATAAGACTGTTTAAAGTGGGTCATTGGTGTTTGGGAAAAACGTGCCTTCATTTTCTAGGCTTTATTTATTTATTTATTTACTTAATACCAAATAAGTTGTTTTTTTTTTCTCCTCCCCTTCCCACACTAGAAAGAACACTTTTCTCTAGGGACAAAGATAGGATGAAGCTAAATATATCACTTGTCTACTTTATTCTCCATCATGTTGCTTCAGTGGTAATCACTCGTTTGAGATTTACCTTCACAGATTCTGCCTGACATATGGTGACATGCATAATGAATATATGCAAACATATAGTAATTTAAAATTCATTCTTTATTGTACTTTGGTTTTAGTTTACAAATTGCTATAACAATTAAAGAAAGGGATTTTGTAAGTATTCATCTATGCACTTAGGCGAAATTTCAGCTTAATTCTTTATTACTTCTTGAGGTGGAGAGAAAACAGCTTAAGACCCTGCTTGAGAGTTGGTGTCTTTTGTTTTCTAGTTTCAAATGATATACAGGAAGGGTAAGTTTCTCTTCTTTAAAAGTAACACCCTTTTCGGGGAAGGAGATGAAGTTGATAAGAGTTTGTGGCTTAGTTATCGATTTTTCGTTGGTGGTAGGTTTTGTTTTGGTTTGGTTTTTCTGAAGCACCTAAGCTAGAAGAATCTGAAGAAGGCCAGACTGAGGAAAGAGGAGAGTGATTGCATGCTTCTGTAAGAGGAGGCCTGAGAGAGAACAGCTACAGAGAGATTTTAGGTAGAAAGGGAATGCTTTCTTCAGCAGCCCTTTAGAACTGAGAGATACAACGGGAAGGGCACCTAGGTGTCCTCTAGACATCTGAAAATGTAGACATCAAAAATTTGGTTATCTCACCAAGTCTTTTTTTATACTGTGTTTTGGGTAATTGAGGAAAGAACTGAAATGTTCACTTTCCCATTCATAATGGGAACCATGCAATGATGAGGAAGAAGTACATAGTGCTGTAAATAATGTTCAGACTGTAGCTTTTCCTTTGATACTCCTGACTCTGTCAGCATTGGCATAATTGGTTGCCAGCAATGAGAGTTGTGTCCAAAAAATCCAGCTTGCAACTTCTGATGATTGAGATAATTTACTTTGACTTTCCATTCAGCAGCTAAGTCCTGTTAATCCAGCTTCTAGTTCATCCTGTATTTAAATTCTTTATAGGAGCTGACAGTAAAATTTTTCAGTTCATGCTGAAAACTGCATGTTGGCAAATAAACAGGTAACCATTATAACACACATCAAATGAGCATCTATTCAAGCTTTATGTGGAGCCTTTGATCAAGTACTTGGTAGTAAGTCATGATGTCAGTATGCTGAACCAGAAGAGAACAACAGAAAGATGGTGGAAAAGTCTTGATGGAAGGGCCAGTTTATACTGTCTAAACTATGCTAATCACAATAACCAGAGCAGTTTTGCAGTTGAAATAGCAAATTACTTCTTGCCTGACTTACTTTGACTGAAATGTCTAGGGAACACTCAGGTTAATTCCATGGGCAGATGCGAGGAAGCAATGACTTCTGGTTGGAGAAGTCTGCTGGCACAGATGGATCCAGAATAGCTCACGTCTTCCTGGCCTCAGCCTGTCACACTCAGAAATGTAAGCTGTGCATACTGAATCACGTGTTCTATGTAATTTACATTTATCAAATCACAAAACCGTTTTGTCCTTCACTCTCTACTATTTCAATTTTACTGCAGTAGCTTCTGTTACCAAAAATGGCTGCTGGTAAGCACGAGCACTTTTTTGTTTTCTAGATTCTTCTTCTTCCTCATAAGGAAAAGACTAAAAATTTGCTCATACTATGTTGGGAAGCACTATTGGGAAGTAAGAATAAGAGAGATGAAGCTTTGAACGAGTTACGAGCACTAATGATTCCTTAATATTAGCTGTGCTGTAGGATATTGGGGAGTGTGGAGAAAGGGAAAAGAAGGGATAAAAGCACACACTAATTAGAGCCTAGGAAGGTCAGGTCCTTCCATAGTCAATACAGAGGATGAGGCTTTCGGCGCTGCTGCTTTGAATCACTCCCTAAAAGGGGAGTAAGGGCTAAGCTAAACAGCTCTTTGCAACCAAAAGATACAATTTCTCCTTTTCGTTTTCACTAGCTCTGATACGCACCTGACCCATCTGTTAGACAGCTTGGCTTGCAAAACAAGCAGAAAGCTAATGTAAGAAAAAGGCTTCTTTTGTTTTCACAATCTGAACCAGCTCATCGAGGGATCTGTTGATTTGGCACATCTAGCACAAAGGAGGGTGTGAGAGTGAGTGGCTTGGAGCAGTAGGATGAGAAGTGTGAAGTGAGACAAGCCTGTTCCCCAGCTGTGAGCTGTTGGCTCAGCTCAGCCGTCTTGTGTGGCTGGACCCTCTCATGTGGGTCTCGAGGCTGCCACGGGCCCCAGCTGTCTTCACTGACTACGGAGGGACAAAATAGCCCGCAACTTCCCCTTGTGCAGTGGTGGTAACAGTGGCTGCTATTGTCATCTTTGAACGTTACCTTTTCCTTCCCCTTCTTTCACCCCGTGTAATCTTGATTTTTGTTTGAAAACAAGAGATATGGTGGTCTTAGTAAATCTTTATACCTTGTTAGGTATAAAGTCAGTAACTAAATGATGGGAGGGTTTCTGTGGCAAAAAAAAGGCTTCTCAATTGTTTCAGTAGTGTCACTTCTATCTGCACCACTGATGCCACAGAATTTTTTATAAGCAATACCTCAAAAGTAAGGAGTATCCAGCATTTTTGTTTTGAGGCTATTCTCAAGAAGAATACACTTAAAATGCACTGCTGAGTGAGAGTGTCCTGCCACACCTGTAGCAGTGTCAGAGTTCAGTGCCAAGCCTAGTGAAGCTCCCTTTCACTTGTATCACATCTGGGTTCTTTGCATTTTGGCAAGCAGTCAAAAACCGATTTAGCCCTTTACAGGAATTAAGCATTGCACTCAGACATCATAACTCAAAAGACTGTGTCCAGAGTATGGTGTGAAATTAATCAAAAGGAAAGAAAATTAATGACCTGCTGTGGTGCCATCCATCAGGATATTGCTCAGCAGGTGTGAAATTAACTTGCCTTGACTGTGGATTAAATTTAACGGCATGACGTAAAACTACAGAAACTGTTTCCGTTATTACTAGGGAGCAAGCAAGTGTTTTTAAAGATTCCAGATTAATGAACTGCTTACGCCATACAGTGGATAGTCCTGTGATCATTTAACAGCATGAGTTTAGATTATGTTCCCTAAGAAGATCAAGTATTACTGTATCAGTAAAAATTGTTAAAGGCAGGCCACAGAAATGCGGTTTTAATTTCTATAATTACTGTGCACCAGATGGTGGACATATACTTTTTTCCAACATAAGTACTTCAGCTCATATATAAGCACTTGTGATCTTTATTTACAATTCATCAGATTTTAACCTAGGTGATCAAAATTCCTTTGTTATGGCCCATTGTGATGACCTTCAAAGAAATACATAGACAAAACCTCACTAATGTTTGTTACAGTTACAAAAAAGCCTTTTTTTTTTTTTTTGTCCCCCTAGATCTTAATTATGAGGATAGCAAAACTACCTGCTAATGTTAACTACTCGCTAAACATTAACTACCCACTAACTTTATTTTGGAATAAGTATCTAATATTAGATTATGTACTTAAAACATTTGGTAAATCCTAGTTAATTTAAACGTTGCTTCTGAAAGAGCAGTACTACAAAGATGAAAAATACATTACAGGTTATTAACAGCTCAAGAGAAATGAGGAAGATGAAGGAAATGTGTTTCCCAATTTGAATCTAAAGATTTTGATATTCTGCCAACTATTTTCTTCTGTCCTGTCCTATTTCCTTATATGTATGCACTTTTTCCTCTATAGTTGCCCTGATTATTTTTTTTTAAATGGTGCATTTGTCACCATTGTGGAAGCTCCCTTTGACTTCCGAGTTCTTCGTGGATTTTTGCTGAATATGCCTTGATCTTCCTCCTCTAAAATGTTCAGAGTCATCTTAGTCTTTTTTAGAACTCTTGGAGGTTTTGCCCTTGGCAGAAAATAGCCATGTATGGGTTTTTTTCATCTTCCTCCTTCCTCCCCCTCTCCCTTCCCTCTTAAATTCTGAATACGCATTTCCAATAGTTAAGGAAGTTGCGTATTTGTGATTAGGAAGAAGACTTAGTTATGACTTGCACAGTAGCTTTCTTTGAAGTAGCGCTGGCACGCATCCATTAATATATTTTCAGGATAAGGTGTCCACAGTATATTGGCACATACTTGATTAGCTGGTCTTTATAAATT
Organism: Phoenicopterus ruber ruber; assembly: GCA_009819775.1. Classification (NCBI taxonomy): domain Eukaryota; kingdom Metazoa; phylum Chordata; class Aves; order Phoenicopteriformes; family Phoenicopteridae; genus Phoenicopterus; species Phoenicopterus ruber. The sequence goes on from CM020220.1 coordinate 35,855,510, forward strand.
GACTTATTTGACCTCTTATTAAGGACCATGAGTGCTTTGTAAAAGCAATACTTTTTTTTTTTTAACATATTGCTGATCAGAAAGCTGTGGGAGTAGTGAAGGTCTAATTAATGCTTCACAGTTGTGGTAACAAAGTTCTGTGGATTTTGTGTCAAAAGATAATTCTGACATTAGCACTGGTAAAATGGTTTTGATTCATAACAAATATGATGTAACTACTGAGAAGTGTTAGGGTTGTTTTAGAGTTATCCCACTTGTGTCACTGGCAGTTGTTTTTTCAAGGATAAACCCATAAGTAGTAGCTTTAGGATCACGGGATCTCTACTGTTCTGGAACTTAAATGAAAGGCTCCGTAAAAAGTCCTTTTGAAGAATATTCATTTGGGTTGAGCTGACGAGATATTTTAGAAGTTTCTTCTTTCATTGAAGAGAAACATCAGTCTTAGTACCCATTTCAAAATGAGGAGGTGAGCAAGTAATGGAGGCCTAATGCTTTGTAACGTTATAAACATTAACAATGCTAGTCAAGCTTTTAACAGTGAACAAAGGTTAGATGATACTAGAACAGTCACATTTCAACTGGAGCTTTGAGCTGCTTTCTTTTCCTGCATTAGAAAATGAAAATTTTGATATGTGTGTCTAAAGAAACTTGTGATTAAGGCTTAGAGTGTAACATGATGCTCTTGTAACCTTGCTTATATTGAAGTCAACACTGGAATACCATGTTCAATTGCCTGCCTGCAATTTGAGTTTTGCATTACTGGGTTTATTTAATTGTACTCCTGCCTGTCTCTTGTTGATGGCTTGTATAGTTGCCTAAGCTTTTATGATTAATTTGTAGCCCCAGGGGAGGTGGGGAGAGAAAAGGAAAAGAGATATTTAACTCTTTCTATGGAACTTCTCCTCCTCTGGTTTTTGAAGACAAGTGAAAAGCCAAGCAGGAGTGCTCTGGCAGCTGTGGCAGCAAGGAAGTTTAACTGTCCAGGCAAACCTTTTGGCAGTCCATCTTGCTAGGAAGAAGTCCTCGCGTATCTGTTTTCCATGACAGGCTGTGTAAGTTGGGTAGCACAGCTCTTCATTATGCCTTGCATTCAAGCTGAGATTGTGTTGGCTGTTTTTGCTGTTTGCTTTATCCTCTCATATTTATAATATCCTATCGTGAGGGAGCATGAAGCTAATTATGGTGTCTTCACAGCAGTGCTTGTTTTGATTGTTTTTTATGCAGCACTGCTAGATTGTGGTATGACGAGCAGTCAGTAGATTTCTCTCCATTGCCTCTAACAAGAATATGCAGAATTGATTTGTCAGCATGCTCAGAGTTCAGCAGTGTGATGTATGCCTGTGAGTATGGGTTCCTGAGAAGATACTTAGATTTCTCTTGATCCAGATTGACCGAGGACTGCTGCTGAAATTAGCAGAGGTCATTCACTGCAATCAAGCTGATCCAAGGCGAAAAAAACCAGAACAAAGTCCAACTAAACCCCTGTTTGTTCAGTGTGATTTGTACAACTAATACTGACCCAAGTAGGAGAAGGGGGACTGTCTCTTCTGGTTGCACCCGATGTTTACAGAGCATTTGTTGCTAGCAAAGATGAGGCAGTAGCCACTGGTTAAATCACTGGGTAGGGTTGGTGGGGTTTTTTTGTGGATTTGTGCGAGAAGAGGTTTTGTTTGTCTTTTCTCATGACATTTTCTGTATTTTCTCGAACTGCAGTCAATAAATGTCCCTTCCCAAAGGAATTGCCAGTCTGCAGACTTGTGATTGTTATTGTAACTCAGCCAGGGATAGACTGAAACTTGTTATATAACAAGTCAACAATCTTGATATTTAATAAGCGTTTTCTTCTGCATGGCAAAAAAATTAAAGTATTGTTTAATTAGCAGTCAGACCACTTATTTTGGCCTCTAGTTCATTATGTGTTAAGTAGGTTTATGCCACTGATTCATATAGCTCATTACAGCTCATAAATGTCACCTTAAAATTAGTCAAAATAAGAGTGTTAAAGTGTCTTGCTGTCATTAGTTAGCCAGTTGGTTTGATTTTGGTGACAAGTTTGTAGATAAAGTGTGAATTTTATAGTTGAAGATGTCATAGGACTTGGACAGCATGCTGCTTCTCATTATGGAAAGAGGTAGCCCATATCTAAAAGCTGTAGCTGAAACTTTTTTCTGGTCATAGCTACTACCTGCCTCTCCTCATTGGCAGTGTCAGTCAATGTGCTGTACCAAGTTTAAAAGCAATAGATGTAATGGTGATAATTGTCAGTTAAGTCAGTGATGCCACTTCTGGGAACACAGCACCAATGAGATGCTTTCATTGAATCTTTGTGTTCTTTGCCCAAGTGGCAGTCAGTCAAGATCTGGAGCATAACAGCATCAGCTGAAGTGGCTGCTTTAACAGTGCAGCTGATGTTTTCCAGATGCAAATTATTGTAATATGCTCAAATACTTTACATGTAGGTGAGATCCTGGAATCTGCACGTCAGAAGACTGTTAGCATTTTATAAAGGAAACTAGGCTATAGTACCAAAAGGGATTTGCATCAATCATTTGACCAATTGATCAATCACTTGATAATTATCATCACTTGATATTATAATAAGATTTTATCATTTGATCATATAATAAAAAGTCTCAGTACTTTACAGTAGCAGCTTGTAATAATAAATAGATAATGTGTCTGTTGGTAAATGACACTGGAAGATTTTATGCAGAGTATGTGTTGTTGTAAGTTCCAGTGAAGTGGAACAGAACTCTTTGAGGCTAAAACTTCACACTGATTTATTTTAACAGATTCAGGGCCCAAGTCTCTTGATACAGTAATGCCAGCTCCAATTGCCACAGCCCTACAGGTTGATTTTTGCATGTTTTACATCAATAGATTTCAAAGGTTTGGGGACATTATATGCTGTTTATTATATTTGTATATAGTAAACAAGGTATGGGAATGTACAGGGATAGCAGGCCAGTGGCTGAGTCATATAATACATCTCTCAAGTTCCAGTGTGCAGCTCATCTGTGAGATGAGACCATAGATGTGCAGAGTTGAAATAGGAACAGCTTCTCTGGTTTTGTGGGTAGGGTATGTCGATCTGCTAGAAATTAGGCACAGAATTTGGTCAAGTAAGAAATTGTATTGTCAGATTGCAGTGTCAGAAATACGGCCACCTGATGCCGGATCACTTTAAGGAAACCCTAAAGCAGTCTGGTAGATAGCTTTTGTTTGTTTGCTTGACAGGGGGTACATTTAGAGATATATGTCTTAAGTGACTGAAGATAAACTTTTTAATATGCCTTTTTAAAACTGTAACATTAAACTGGAATGTCACTTTTGGTTAGTCTCTGTTCAAGAAAGATCTCTGTTTTTAATAATTTATGTGGAAACTGTATGAAAGATTTAAAATGTGACAGCTCTGAAATAAGAAGATTGATGCTACTCTAGTGTGATCTGATTTGGATTCTGACCTAATTTCTTTTAGTCAGTGATTGGTATAGGACTTTGTGGGGTACATGAGCTTGTGACTTTTGGAGATTACTGGCTGATGTTTTTAGGTTACCAGCTAATCCTGTTTAGGAATAGGATTTTCATCTGAAAACTGACAGGTCCTTAAATTCTTCTTGTTTTGCTTTAGAATGACAACTGGAAAGTGTACAGAGAAAGCAAAAGATTGTTTGCTTATTTCAAACTGTCTCGTGATGTGGCTCTCTTCTACATAATGATTTTCTGCATCCATGGGTTTAAAAAAATGCTATTTTTCTTTAATGTTTAAACAAAAGGAAAATCTTCCATTGAAGTTGTTAATTTTGCACATACTCTAAAAGAGGTGTGGAAAAGCATTGCATACACATTGCCCCAAACGTGTTTTAAGCCTTTCCTTCTGGATTTTTCTTATGTTGCCTTGTAGCTGTTTGCATAGCAGCCAGACTGTAGATAAACTAACAAACGCAAATTCACAGTTCCATTTGCTTAGTCAACAACTGTGTTCCATATATAAACACTATCTTCCAGATGTTTTTTCCTTGTTAGCAGTTGCTTTCATGTGCTTGTATCATATGGCAGAGACAACCTTGTTCTTCAATTCCACACTTAGTGTGTGTGGGGTTGCCATCTGCTTTGTGTGTTAATTTGGAAGGTAAGCATTTTGTCACCTGTTTCTACAGATCGAGTCCAAAATGCTTACCAGTCCTGTGGATGAGGTCACCTTTGTGAATTTTTATTTAGCCTTGTAAAAAGTGTAAAGCAGCAGAAAAATAAAGGCCGTTGTAGCTTGAATGTTGGAGTGTTGTATGTAGGATTGTAGCTCCCATAGCTGTTTTGTTTCCGTTTTGTTGTATGCCTCTTGATGGGAAGGGAAGCCCAAGCGAGGTGGAGAAATGAGAACTTGCACTAAATGTGTAATGTGTATGAGTAATACTATGTTGTATTGAAAACGTTGCTCAAACTGTGTGGTTTTTGTTGCTGGTTTGGCATGCTAATATTAATAGGTTTTGCCTTTTTTAGTGAAAGGGCATATATTGCACCAAGCTTGATGTAAATTTCTGTGCCCCCGCCCCAAGATTTACTGCTGCAAAAGAGCCCTTGCAATAGATAGTTTGTATACTGAAACCTCTTCTGTTGCCATTACACAGAAAATTCCCATGATGGCTTGGTGAGGTCTTCATTTCATTGGTAATGGGGGCTGGAGAGATGTAGGAGGATGTCACATCCACATGAGCGATGTCATGCCTTGCGTGACATCCCTGCATCCTGGTGCTCACAGTTACAATCATGCTCTTGTCTCCTGAAAGCAGAAAAGGCTGCAGTTCTGTGGGCAGTGTTAACAGTGAAAGAGAGCAACTAACTCCCAAGAGTGCTCCCACACAAGTCAAGACAAATTTTGCAGTTCTGCAGATCAGTGTGGTTTCTATCCTTCCCCCCGCCGTCGCCTTCCACACCAACTCTTGAGAGTTATTTATGGTACTTTCAGGGAAGAAACTGATTCAGCTACCACTCATCAAACAGCTGTTGGGGTAGATGGAGCATTCTCTCTTACTGAGGCTTTCTGTGTCTCCTTCAGTCCTTCGGAACTGCTTTAACAACTGTCCATGTCTACTTCCTTATCTTCCTTTTCCCTCTTTCCTCTCCAGTTTCTGTATATCACTTGTGGTTTTTATTTGCTCCTACAATATAGAAATAAATAATACCAAATATTTGCAGAACTTGATTAATTTGTGAAAGTTTTCTAAATCTGAAAAAGCTCTGAAGCTGTAGAGATTTGGTAATCTCACTTAATCATCTGTATGCAGCCGATCAGAATATTGCATAAGTCACACAGAGCTTCAGCTTTCTGCTCTTTACTTACCTGGTTTAGATATGCTGGCAGTATTCACATGGAAAGAGGCTATGCTGCCTAGATATCCAAGTTGTTTGGATAATTTTTTTTTTTTTAATCGCACAACTCAGATTGTGAGGTATCAAAAGGAGGCTGTTTGTGGGAAGGGTTTTGACTTAATTCGTATGTGGATGCATGTGATTAAGCACATGCATTACACTAGGGGAGACTTTTATCTGTTTTAAGAGCTGCTAGTCAAGTTCTACTCATTTTCAGCATATTTCTGAAAAGTGCATAATTGTACAGATACTTGGGAACAGACATTTTAAAGCAGAATTTTGAAGTCTTACTCACAAGGCAACCCAGGAAAACCAGAATCGTCCTTTGAGAATGAAGGTACCTGAAAGAAGGTACTATTGAAAAAAGTCAAAGGGAAGATTGCTGTTTAGAAAGGGACCTGAAATAAGGCAACAACAGAATACAGTACACCTAAGCTTAAATATGAGAAATGACCAAACTTGTCCTTAATTGCTTAGGATGAAAGTAGATGCTTTTCACACACTTGCTTAATGATACTGTGCAGTGTGTTCTGGGACTGTCTGGGAAACAGAATGGGCTTTGTAGTAACCTGCATAAAATTTCATTGATAAAATACTGTAATTATGGAATGCTGTTGAGTGGAGTAATGTCTGTAGCTATCCTTTCTTTCATACTTGGGATACAGTTCTTTCAAAGCAATTTCAAAAGACTTGTGTCATTTACTTGGCTAAATGCAGCCAAGGTTTGTGGCCAAAATACGTTTACTTGCATCTGATGCTTGGTAGAACTTGTGTTCATGAAAGGATGCTTGTTGCTTGCAAAAAAAAAAAAAAAAAAAAAAGGTTTTACAAGATTTTAATGGCTTTTTTTAGTAAATGTTTGCAAGAATTGTGGTATTGGCTCCAAAATTCTTTATCTGTATAGGTTGTTAGTAAAAGCCAACTGTGCGTAAACCAAATAAGATGCTTGGAATAAATATTTGAAGCGTGAAACTTGGTCATTTATTCTTTGAAGTTTTAGTAAGCCTTTAAAAGTCTGTACAATATGCCAGCTTGGTACCTTGGACTGTGTCTCCAATGTGTATATCCTTGCTTGGGTTGATGTTGACTGCTGCTGGTGTTACTGAGTCTAGTTACAGCACAGTTTTTGTGGTAAGAAGCACTTTGTCCATGTTCAGCCAAATGAATGAGGTTTGAAGAAGTTGAAAAGAGTGCGTTTATTTTCTTTCCCATCTTATTTAAAAAAAAAAAAAAAAGAAATTCAAAGACTTGCTTAGTCGCTTTGCAAGGCTGTAACAATGGGTCATTACCAGGCATTGCAGTAGGAATTAGAGGAGGATGTAGTAGTAGATAAGGCATAAAGCTGAAAACATAAATGTAAAGAGAGACGCGCTGCTTTTAGGTCATACTTTTTCTTCTACTGCTGAAAAGTAGTACATTGCTAATGATCTTTTATTAAAAAAAGACTGAAGTGCATTCAGTGGTGGGTTGTTCTTCTCAAGTGTTATCAGTGTAATCACTCAGTGTAATATGTTTTATTTTCCTAAATGAAACTGTGCTATTTTCATTACTTAACAAAAAAAAAGAAACAAAAATGTGTGAGTGGAGATGATTTTTTTAGTAGTCTTTATTTTCTCAGTACTGTAAACAAATGCGCTTTTTAAAGTTGAATAGCATCATTAAGGTGGATTTCTAAATGATGGAAATTATTCCTTCTTAGATTGTTGAAAGCCATGATTTTTTTTTTTTTAAATGGTATAATCCTTTTCCTTAGACCAGCTTCTAACTATTTTAGATTGAGTCTGTTACTTGGTACCAGCTATACTACTTTTTCTTTCTTCCTGTCCCTGAACACCCAGCGTTGATAATTCCCTATTCAAGATCAAATTAATTATTGGAAAAAGAACAGATTAATTTTTCATGCTACAGAAATCAGCTCTGCATATACATAATTCTTTGTATGTAATCTAACAACAAATCTGTGTACCTTCAAAATAATGTTTTACACTTCTGAGTAGCTTTCTAGTTTTGTTTTATATTCTTTGATAGAATGCACCAAAGTAGTTGAGGATAGCTTTCATATTAGTGAGTTATGGGTAGCCAGTCTGCTAATTTCATAAACTAGAAGAGTAAGACTGGCCTACTGTGGTCACAGCATGTATTGGTTGGAGCTCAACGGAAAGCACTCACAACAGAAAGCTCTGACTCCTCACGCTAACCGTTAAGGCTGTGACTGGTGTATTTATTAGGACTGATGGCAGTAAGGGATAATAGTATTTTGTGATTACTTACCAAGAGTATATTGCTAGCTAATACTCTGCACACACAGACTAGAATTCGTATCTAAACAGTGAGTAGCACTGTGTCCTCATGAGAGCTCTTGAAACTTTTTCAAAGTGAAAATAGCCTCCTTCACCAAACATGCAAGTAGTCAAGCCATCTCTTCACTTCTAATTCTCTGGCATCTCTAAAGAAAGCTAATCTTGGTACAGTTCCTCTGGAGGCTCGTTGTAACATGCATCCAACCCTCAGAAGTAGACCTGTCAGAGAACTCACCAGGAAAATAATAGAATCACTTACGTTAGAAAAGACCCTTAAGATCATCAAGTCCAGCCGTTAACCTAATGTTGCCAAGTCCACCACTAAACCATGTCCGTAAGCTCCACGTCTACATGTCTTTTAAATACCTCCAGGGATGGTGACTCAAGCACTTCCCTGGGCAGCCTGTTCCGGTGCCTGGTAACCCTTTCAGTGATAAGCCATTCACCTGCTTCTACTGTTAACTAAATCTGCTTCAGCTTGCAAAGGGTAAAATGTTTTTTAAAGTTTGTCTTCTAAGCTTTTTCTTCTTACCTTCATGGCAACCTGTGTTTGTCAGATCCCTCGGGGCTGTTGTTGTCACTGTGTGGCATGAGTTGAGCAATGCTCATGAGTTTCAAGAAAAGCGAACAGCAGTCTCTGCCTGGTGCAGCCCCTGCACGATCATTATCAGTCTTGTCCTGTTTTCAAGAAGGCCACGTTTCTCAATAATGTTAACTGTAGAAATAACAACAAATTCTCCTGCAGGGGCAGCTTACTAGCATTTTGGTGAAGAATTCCTGGATGTAATACATATATTTTATTGAATTATTAAGAGTCTGCAGGACTTGGGGAAGCTGTAACACTTTTAGGCCTTCAGGTTTGAGTGACTGACCCAGACAAACTTTTACTGAACTAACTGGTGACAGAAATTTGGGGTGTTTCCTAAAGTATGCTGTCCCGTCTGCCCGTGGGTTAAATGAGTCCTGTCCTAAAAGGTCAGTCTGTCCTTCCTATGAGCCACATTTTTATTCCATCTGTTAATATGAATGTTCTGAAGATGATGCCAAGAAAGAATTTACTAAATATATACACTTTTTACGGGAATAGATAGTCCTTGAACTGATCAAGTTTTCCTGAATACCAAAATTAAACAGCTTTTGACCACCCTCTCAAAAGACAAGTGATGGAAAATGAATTCCCATGACTTCCATCGCATGTGTATTCCCTTTGTCCTCAGATTCTTCATCATTCATTTGGGATGTTAGTCTGTATTAGAACTATTTGTGCATTCATTTGTATTCTCATATATATATAAATATATTATTAATGTATTTATATTCATAACATAAAAATACAAAATATGACTATAAAAATATCCTAAATTCAGGTAGAAAACTGATACAATATAAAAAGCAGAGCACTAAAATATGATTTCTTGTTATGAGGATAATTACAAATATGTAAAGCTTAAAATGTGGATCCCCTCAATTTTTCAGTGTTTAAGCAAATCATGAGAAGTAGCTCAAAAGATAACTTTCAGTAACAGTTCTCAAATTGCAAGAAAAGTTTTCTTATTCTTACGAATTCTTGAGTTACAGCTGTGATTTAAGTTGACTTTCCAAATTTAGCAAGTATAATATATCAAATCCTAAAGAAATTTTTGTCTTTTTTTTTTTTTAATTTTATTTTTCCTCTTTAGCACATTAAGAAGGATGGGGAGAAAAAAAAAAAAAAGAAAAAGCTGGTGTTGAAAAATTCAGACCTCACTCCTACTCTTTTATAAATTGCTGTTAGTATTCCTGTCTCCATGTGTGAGCCCGAGGTCCAGGCTTGTGGTTTAAACTATAAACAGAGATGAGATACTTTTATACAAGAATAAATGTGCACAGATGGAGATAATCAGAAGTGACTTAAATGTGTAGGCATTTTTAGAGGTGCCAAAAGCCCACAATACCAAGTTGACATTGATGAGGACTACAGGTGCGAAGTACGCTCAGACATACCCTTGGAGTCTGATTTGCAGAAGGTGTTCAGACACCCACAGGAGTGCCCAGGAGTGTCTCATTAAGTGCAGTGGGAGTTGTGTATTTGGGCGTGTTCATAAATCTCTTAGACACCTCTTTGCATCTTTATTGAGACTTCTTTAAAATTCTTGATTTTTGCTGTGCTGTTGACAGTTGCTATAATTAAAGGGATTTTTTTTTTTTTTTAGAGCTTGCCTTACAGTTCTCAGTTAATTGTAAGAAATCCTAATGTTGTGGGCTAAAAGGTAGGAACAAAAAACCTTTCAAGGACAATACTTTGCATAAAATGAGGAACTTCTGTGGGATTCTTTAACCTATTTGATACATTAAAATTCAGGAAAAGGACCTTCTGTGCTTTAAAAGTTCTTAATGATAATTGAAAAATAACCGTTTTTTTAAAAATACACTTCTGTAGTTACACCTCTGAGAAATCTAATCTTTGAAACTTAGAAGGAAAAAATATTTTAGAATCTGTTAACAAATTCTGAGCATTTTTTATTGACAGTCATCTGGCATGACTGACAAAAACCCCCTTATTTTTCTTTGTGTGTTACTTCCATTTAAGGCACGCTTCTGTAGTAAAGGAAAATGTTGGTGTTGGCAGAGATTCAGAATTTGTTTTCATTCCCTAATAGTCATAGCGATTAAATGTGGATAGTAACATAGCTTTTTTATTTAATAATAAAAACTATAAATGAGTATTTTTTTGCAATGACATATTCTTGCATGTAATTACTATATTGCACAGTAAGCCTCCATTAAGCTAATAAGTCAAACTTCATGTTCTTGAAACCATTTTCATCTCCATTGCCAGTCCTTCCTAGCCACAGTCTCAGCTTCTTCTTCCAAATTCTGAATGTGAGGACATTAAAAAAAAAAAAAAAAAAAAAAAAGCCTGAGCCTTGCCGAGTTTTGACATACTTTCTGTGAGGTATGGCTGTTTTCATCCTGTCCTTACAACAGAATTGTTTTAACAGGCAAACACCCCTCCCCCCTTTCTAATCTCAATTTAGTGTAACGTGATTTTTCTCTGGCTTTCACAAGTGTGGTGGTGGTGTGCTGACAGCTCTCAAGTTCTGTATTTTCCTGTACATACTAGTTTGCGTTCCCCTTATCCATCCTTCCTTCCACTCCTGTTCTCCCCACTGAAACTTAATCTTCTTGTCTTTACTTTCACAGTCTCCCCATCCTATCCAGCAATGAGGACTTGCTTCCTGCCTCCACCTGGGCTGTGTGCTGCCCACATGAGACTTTCCTATCAGACAGAGACTTTGGAAAAAGCGTCCTTTTGCCTTCTCCCTTGTTCCTCTTGAACAGACATAGGAATTCTCCCTTTAATCTCAGCAAAACTACTTCACTGTTGTTCTCGGATCTCTTCTGAAAACTCTGCTTTGCTGTGATGTCTACAGGAAAAAAAGGGGAATGAGACTCCCAGTCTCATTAGCACCACTTCCTACAGTTTGTTTCTTTGTGTTTCCAGTCCATCCACTCATTCTTATCATCTGTTTTTGCACAGTTTGGCTGCTGGGCACAAGACATATCTTTGTCCTTGGTACTGTCATATGACAAGCCAAAGTCTCCTAATCCATGTGTAGGATTTACCGTAATGCAAATACTAGTCTGGAGGGGTAGGTCTAACTCTCAAAATCCTGTGTGTACAATATGACATTTTAACTTGTGTACTCCAGTGAAATCCATCTACTTGGCTAGGAGATAGCAATTTGGTAATTTCTTTTTCTTTCTTTTTTTCTTTTGTTGTTCTACAAGCTATACTGTATTGTACAGTTTGATACATTTGAGTACCTAGAATTTAACTTTCCAGACAGAAAAACACATACAAGATTGTAACTTGACTTCTGAAAAATGTGGTCAGGATTGTGGGGTTTTTGTGATTCACAGGAATCGCATTTCATTGGTGTATCTTTTTTTTGCATATATGTGTTACTTGAGTTTTGTGCTGTGTCCTTTCATCTTGTGTATTGACTCAAATCCTCTTAACTATTTAGCCTTTAACAATACTGTTAGACGAGCTAGTTTCTCCCTTCTTCTGCTTTAATTGGAAGCTTAGGTCAGATGGAGATGATTGGATTATCTGTTTGACTGGAATTTGTAACCAGCCTTATCTTTTTACAAATTTTATTATTCCTTTAGTTTCTTTTAATTCTGTTTTAGTTGTAAGGGGTACATAAGATTATGTGATCTGTTGAAACCTAAGGTTGCTGCTTTTCTTCCTTGACTCAATTAGCTGTTTTTTGTTTTGGGATTGGTTTTGTTTTGTTTTAGCCAGTCCCATTTAATTGCTTTTCTTGAAAAATTACACAACAGGTATTTAATTTAATATTCGTTCCAGACCTGATCTTCTGAAACTTTCTTGCCATACTGAAATAAAAAGGGTTCAATGGAGGAGGAAAAATAGGAAATGTTAGTGAATATATTTTTATTTAAAATAAATTGAATTCAGTGGATGACTTTTTTTTCATAGTTATGCAACACTAAGTTTAAAAATGAATTCTTGTCAAGGTTCTTGAATAAAAATTGTGGGGTGTCTTGGCACCTTTCTCTTTTTGAAAGGGAAAAACTGCTCTTGTTCTTTGAAAACAGGTTTCTTGGAGTTGGCTGTAGTGTGGGGAGGTTTGTTGTTAGCGGTTTTGCTTGACACTTCTCTAGGGCTTGCTGGTTTGCACTTTTAATCTCCCTGATGTTTATTTGCTTGCAGAGTTTGCAATGTCACTTCAGTTTTGCTTATTAAACTTTTTAGATATTTGTCATTCACCTGCTGCTAATGTTAGATCTCTGTTACTTGGTTCCTAGTTTGTCCTTCAAACTCCTCGTCCCTTCTCCCTATCCCCTAAAAAGACTGAAACGTCGACTAAAGTGGGGAAAATGCCAATCTACCAGGTTATCTTTTCGTTATCATGCAGTCTTGAAGTTGGTTTTCTTCTGTATTTTTGTAAAGCACATTTTACAAAAAGTCCTGTATGATTTTTTTAAAATCTCTATGTACACATGTGCAAATTGCTTGTCTCATGTTGTGCATGTTTGTTAAAAATACACTTAATGCTTTTATCTCCACTAAACTTCTTATTCTAAAGTGATGAAATTGTTCCTGTTTGATTGTTGAGAGTTGCCTCAGAGATGGCTGACCTTCAGTGGAGAATGAAATGTTTTTTATGAAGTTTTACATCAAGTACATTATAATACTCAAAGGCTAAATAACAAGAATTACCATTATTCTTTTTAGAGACTGGTTCTATATCAGGTTTTATCCTTTGTTTTGAGAGAAGGTGTAAAAAATTCAAGTAATAATTCTCCCTATCCCTTCAAAAGACTGAAATGCCAACTGAAGTGGGGAAAAATACCTGTCTATTTTTTCATTACTGTCCTGGTTTAGGCTGGGATGGAGCAAGTTTTGTCTCCAGCAGCTACTGTGTTTTGGATTTAGTGTGTGAAGAATGCTGAGAGCACACTGATGTTGTTGGTTGCTGCTAAATGATCAAGGACATTTTGCAGTTTCCCAGGTTTTGCTGATGTGCAGGTGCAAAAACTTGGGAAGGGTAGAGCCAGAATAGTTGATCCAAACTGGCCAAAGAGAGTATTCCATACCGTAGACGTCATGCCTAGTATAAGTGAGGGTCAGTCGGTGGGCCACTTCCCTTAATGTTCCCTCCTTGTTGCCTTGTTGTTCCTTTTTTTCCCCTTTTTCGTTCGTTTGTTCGGCTGTTCGTTCCCTCGCCTGCTCTCTCTGGAACTTGCTGTTCTGGGATAGCTGGGGGGGGATACCCCTGCTCCCTGCCTGCTGCTCGGGACGGGCTGTATCGGTCGTCAGTTGGTGAGAAATTGTGCATCATTTGTTTTATATATTCTATTATCCTTATATATTATTATTATTATTATCATCAATATTTTTTTATATTTTTCCTTTGCTGTCCTGGTGAACTGTTTATGTCCCAACCTGTGATTTTTCCTTTCTCTCCGATTCTCCTGCCCACCCCACTGGGGAGAGGGGGAGTGAGTGAGCGGCTGCGTGGTATTGGGTTACCGTCTGGGGTTAAACCATGACAATTACCATGCAGAGGGGGGAAAAAAAAAGTTTTGAAAAGTGAGTTTTCATCCTGTTTTAATTGGAAAATATCAACGAACTAGGCCATAATATGATGGAGACACAGTGCATTTAGTAGTATAAAATAATTTAAGGAGTACTATATACAAACTGGTACTTAGAGGAAATTGGTAGGAGGGGACTTAAAGGCATTGGGGACAAGTATTTCTACCAATGCTATTTGTAATGTTTGCTTTTAATGCTTTACATGCTTCCGCATCCCTTTTGTGGCACCTTACTGCTGCAGGAAGGGGGGGTGTGGGCAAGGTGGTCCAACACTGCAGGGTTTCCTACTTGTGAACCAGCAGGGAAGAGATCCATAAGAGAGCATGGGGATGTGATAGGAAAGTGCAGATGATATATGCTGGTCAGTGGTGGCACCATGTTACTTTGAAGGTTCATGAAATGAAGGAAGAACACCCTGCCCCACTCCCACCACAAAGCTGCCTAGCTGAGAGGGATTTTTCATGTTTCCTCCCTGGCTGTGGAACCTGAGCAGAGTTGTAAGGGGGGTTTTGTGGACTATTGTGTTCTTTTGCAGTTTAAACCTAACATGTACGGTCTTCCTTCTAGTACTGGGAAACAGAAGCCAATCAAACTTGCCAGTCCAGATTTTCTGCTGTACTGCACACTGAGGGAGGCTAATAATGGACATTTTGGATATTACCTAGATGCTGATATAGATATTGGTCCTAGATAATGGATATTGCCTAGACTGCAAACTAGGTACGAAAACACTTGTTTGTGTACACATGCAGTCAGTTGCTCTGCTATTAACCGGGGCAACTATTGCAAGTGAAACTCTGTCTGTATTAGAGCCTGACAAGCCATACCATCTTAACTTCAGTGACCTCTGGTTTGCGATCGTGAGTCATAACGAGCTACTGCAGGCAGTGCATTGAGTACTGTGCAGGTTGCAAGCCAGCTGAAAGCATTGACTGTGTCTGTTGGAAAAAGCCTTTGTTTAATGACACAGATATGTTTGGCTGGTATCTTTTGTCTTGGTCAAGCTGATAAAAGCTGTCTCTGTTTTATAGTCCTCTGTCTAATTCAGTTTATTGATGAAGATAATGGCATGACAAGATGGGGTTTGCATCTCAGTGCTTAGCACTGACATCTTTGCAAGCCAAAGCAGAGCTCTGGCTGAGGCTTCAGGAGCAGCAGACCTGACAAATTGGAACCTCGTGCTTTCAGCCAAACTCACAAAACTTGTTGCATCTATAAAACAAGTATTTGGTGGGTTGTTTTCGGTTGAATTTGGAGTTTGAAGTTTAGATGGCATATAAGCAAAGGGGAAGAGGAAAGGGATGAGATATTTAAATCATAGTTGATAAAGAAATCCGAAAAGCCTGATATGCACCAAAATCATTCTGTTCTCTAGCAGTATGCGCTGCTTGGTTTGTGCTTATATAAAAATGCAGAAAGGATGTTATGCAAGTAACTGTTTCTTTGCTTGACACTAACTACGCAGCCACCTGTTAAAACATAACAGTATGGATGATTCCCAGTACGAGATATGAAAGCTTTGCTGCTTGTGATGAAGTATGTTTACTAACCTTCAGAAAGCAGATTTTGCTAGCAAAGTAGAATTTGAAAGCCTGATAAAGTGAATGCATACAAACTTTGAAAGTAGTACATAGGCTGGAAGATAGTATTGTGCTAGTAACAGAAACGGAGCAGCCAGCTGACTCGTTCTGTAGAAAACTTCACTTACTCTGTACTTCCCAAACTACAACTGGTCAAGGGTGGGTGTAAAAACATGTTCTTTTTTGACTGTCTTCAGATTTAACAGTATCAAAAAAAGCCTCTTGATGCTTTTGTGCAACATTTAATGTGAGAACACTTGACTAGTAGCCTAAACTCAGTATCAATAAACATAATTAATTATGCATTGTTAGAACACTGAGGGGAATTTATTCTTTAAATAAACATGGAGAAACTAATGAAAATTACCAAAGTCTATAAAGGATGGTTACTTCTGTCTCTTCTGTTGCCTGTGGTTAGATATGTGGGTATACAGTGTTTCCACGTATCTCTGCCTACGTGACTCTCTGTCTAAAATGTGTTGAAGAGGGTGGCTGTTTTGGAACATTTGAAAGTATTACAGTTTTGAAAAACATAAGTTTAAAGGAACTCTGGATTGTCACTGACCACATGGGAAGACGTAATGTTCACCAATTTATTTAAGTAATTAATGTGATCTTAGACCTTGGAGTTAATGAGCTGTAAATGCTTAACATGCAATTAATACCAAATATTTTCATAATCCTGCATGTAAATCTTGAATATGTTCTTGCAGTGTCTGTGGCTTTATTTCCGATTATTGTCTCTAGTATTCTCTTACTACCTGTGCAGCAACCTTAACGTAGACACATAATGTCTTATGCAAAGATAATGTTCTGTTTTGTCCCTGATGACTACTGAGAGCTGTAGAAACCATTGTACTTGTGAATGTGTATACGCGTAGTGGAACAGATCTTATTTACACACTAAGGGCCAGATCCTTATGGTGTAAATCAATGCAAGTGTTCGGAAGATAAATTGCCTAGAGATCTGACCCTATGAGAACTTCTTTTTTTTGTAAAGTTGATATATTGATAAGACTAACAGTAATATTGAAGAATAGTAGTTATGAAGGAGTTTCCCATTGTCTTTGATAATTTATTTAAGGAAGGTCTTGAAACAGGAAGTTCTAATCACTGTGGCTTTCTTGTAAATGAAAAACTATTCCTCCCTCGAGGTGAAGGCTTTATCAGCTTAAGTATATCAGGAAATACTGATAACTCTTTTGACAAGCGAACTGGTGCCTCTATCAATAGTTACAGTCCTATTTGAATATGGAAACATATTAGTTATGCATTACCAGTTGCACTTGCAATCTCTTTTGTGTCTGTTGGCATATCACTTATAATGTTGATTTGATATTATTTAATGTTCTTTGATCTGTTTCCTTGGTCTTGTGTGACCCAGTGTATTCGGCCATTCAGTTTGTTTAGCCCTTGTTTATCAGGCTGCTCTTTCTAGTACCTTTTCATCTGCTTAACATACGTTTGTTTACTCTGTTAGACTTGCGTTGAAATGTTTCTCCTCACCTCATCTCCTCACTCAGAGCGTTTGTTTTTCTTCTCGCTGCCTCACCTTTCAGTTTCTTAACCAGCTTAATCTTTCTTATAGTCATTCCCCCCGTCTCAGATTTTCAAGCTGGTTTTCCTCCTTCTTACCAACTATTGTTTTCTCTACAACTTTTTTCTCATATCTGCTATTCTGCAGTTGCATCGATTACTGCATCAATGAAATGCTGATGACATTTGCAAATTCTTGGCCATAATTAAAAGGAAGACCTGAGCTTTGTTTTCCTATTGATGGTCTTATTCATTTGTAATCTGTTACACCTAAAATGTGTGAATACAAAATTTCTGCTTCTTTGATTTTTCTAGTCTAATTTCCCAATGAAACAAGGCTCTTTCAGTCATGCAATTTTGTCCCTCATAGCTTCCAATTCCAATTGGAATTTCAGTCAAACTGATGGTGAAATTTCTGCTTTCCATAAGCTTTCTATAAATTAGTAGCTGTCTCAGAAGGCCCCAGCTAGCACAGCAAGGAAAGACATGGAATCAGAAGAGATGGTGAAAAAATAAAGTGCAGAAAACTAGATTGCTAATCCTCTTGGAAGTATTTGCATTTTGTTACAATGGTTAGATGGCTGTAAAATGGATCCTACGTGGTCTGGGCAGCCTTAGCATGTTACCATGCTGCAGGAATTCAAGAAACCCTTTTTGATACAGTTACAGCTTATTCAAACATAAGCTGAACTCTGGTTTCAAGTATGTTCTGTCTTACTATCTGCAATTGTGTGCCAGTCTATAGCCAAAATACATGTAAAGAAAGGGATAGGGGGGTTTGTGTACCTTTTGGCCATTAATGTTACAAATTGTGTTATCTCTTGAGAGAATAACTGCAGGTAATTGGCTTATGAGTTTATTTCCTTGGCTATTTCTGTGATGAGTTCCTGTGATATGAATGAGTTTGGTTAGAGTTTAGCATGTTTTCAAACATAGGTTTCAATGAGACATGCTTTTTTAAGTGGATTGATAACCCTACTAATAACACTTTGGTTTATACTGTGCAGTACTCTTGGAGATCACAAACTGAATTCCTCTTCAATGAAAATATTCCAGGAATGCAAGTAATGTCCTCAAACTGTTGGTATTTGGTCGTTAAGACCAGACTAGATACAATCCACAGCACTGTCCTCCCAATACTGACACAGAGACCCCTGAGCTGAAATGCCTGTGGTGTGAATGTTAGGTCCTCAAAACCTATTGTTTTGTTTTGCAGATACATTCCTGTTCTGCTGTGGTACTTGCTAATGTAAATAGAGATTTCGAGAGCTAAGGTGTGATTTTTATGTCTATTAAATACAGACTTCAGGCTTCATTTCCTGGTTTATTTAAGGATAACTTTCTAACTAGATCCTTTGAGAAGGAAGAGGAATTTCATGATCGCTCAAGCATTTGATATTGTAAATAATTAAATTTGCCAAAATGTTAACATTTACATTTACTTTGGAACCATACTGCAGCAGGAATAAAGAATTGCTTTCAGCACTGAAAATGAAGCTACTTTTGTTACCCAACCTGGAATGAGAGTATTGACAATAGCCTCAACAAAACATGCTTTGGAAAGGAGGCCTTTCCAGTAATGGATGATTTATAAAAAGCATTGAGGCATTAAAGAGGGTTCATTATCCAAACCATTATTACACTGTGGACCAGAACCAGCAGATGAAATAGCTTTCTCAAGTAATAGTAGACTGGAACAGGTTGCCCAGAGAAGCTGTGGATGCCCCGTCCCTGGAAGCGTTGAAGGCCAGGTTGGATGGGGCTTTGAGCAACCTGGTCTAGTGGAAGCTGTCCCTGCCCATGGCAGGGGGGTTGGAACTAGATGATCTTTAAGGTCCCTTCCAAACCATTCTATGATGATTCTATGATTCTAGCTATCTAGAGGACCTGAAAACTTGGGGGTGAGAGGCTAAAAAGAGGAACATTGTTGTTAATGATGGGGTATAAGCAATGAAGGGAGTTTATGGGGTTCTGCATCCATCCTTTAGTGCTATGTTGTGCAGAACATCAGCTCAGAAACCTTTGTTGCTTGCTAGGACTTTTTCATATTATTTCCTGGATTGTGGGATATTTTGTGTGTCCTCTCACCTTTCTCTGCCTAGCAGTAGTCTAGAGAGAAACTACAAAGTGATATTATTGATTCACTTCCCTTGTGCTGCCTATGCCAGCTGTTTTCTACACTTCACTTTTTTTTTTCTTTTCTTTTTTTCCCCAATTAGCTTTGTAAGGGCTACAGCTGAAACAGAGCTATTCCTCAGTTTGCCAGTACAAGTTGTTCTACAGCTGTCTAGGGATGGTGAAAGAGGGGAGGCTGTTTTCCACCTACTCAAAATAGTTCATAAGTTGTGCCCTATGATATACTAAGTACAGCTCATACATCTGCAAAGGAAGCTTGTATAGTTTATTAGATCTTGCAGATAACTGGAAAGCTGGTGGCCTTCCAGCAGCACAGTGGTTGTAAAATAATAGGTGACAGGTTAGAATGTGGTCATGCTTGGCCTGGTACTGGCTCTCCTTTGAAAATACTGTCGTGGTTGTGGCCAAGTTGTTTTATATTTGTCGTAGTTTATGGTAAAGCTTTAAAACTCATAGCAGCATCGTGAGAATCATGCAGGGGAGGTTTTATGTGAAGGCTCATATTGTTACTATTTGCTTATGGCTGGATGGATCAGAACTGTGTAGGTATCAAAACTTTTGTCTAATGCTTCCTCTAACAGTTGCCCAGTGGCTCCCTTTCACTAAGGTAGCTGGTCCTGTGCTTTTGGAGGAAAAGAGTTACTTTCAAGCCCTGCTATTTCTTTAAAGTTCTGTCTTGTGTGACTGTAGGTTTCTAACTGGGCCCTATTGGACATGTACAGAACTACATGTATGTCCCTTTAAACATTTTGACAGTGGAAATACTATGTTTGTGATTAGAGGTTGTTATAGTTTAACAAAACAGTGAGCTGTGTAGCTTTGGTGCTGTTGCTGACCCAGTAACACTATAGTCACTCATCAGTTAGGGTGGGATAGGTTGTCTTTTTTTAATACTATGCAAAGCTGATCTCTGTGTGACATATTGCTACTTAAAAAGAGAAATAAGAAACTTTAACAGCTTTCATTTCAATGGAAGTGCTCTTCTAATCTTTGGTGGTATCAGCTATTGATAAATACCAGTGTTGATCAACAGGATATATACAGGTGATGCAAGAAATAGGTTAAAATATTTTGCTATCCTGCTAACTTTCAAATTAGATAGGAAGGAAATTGCAGTTTCATCCTTTTCAATAATAAAGAGAAGGACTTAAACGCAGAAACTAGAATAATGGAATAATCATCAACACTGTTGCTTCCAAACAGGTGACTGTGTTGAAATTTTTATTCCATTAAATTTTGTGCTTTGGAGATGCAGTTTGTATTTTCAGCCATTTGTCTAGCCACATAAGCTGGAATGTGTTCAAAATGCTTGCCAAGAACAAATCTGTTGGAAGAAATGTTATACTTTGACCCAGGTTCAAGACGTTCTAAAGCAACAAGAAATAAATATTTCTGAAGACCTCTTTAATGTTCAGCTTAGATTGTTGTGGGTTTTTTTCCTCCCTATGATCTGATATACACTTGCTTAATAGCATACACATACTAATTTCCTATGTATTTCTTTCTACTTTTCCTCTATTTTAACTTGACTCTTCTGTCTCTTTCTGTTGGCATTTGTCCTTTACAGAAAGTTCGGATGTAGAATTCTGTAGCGACAATTTATTTAAACCCAATTTAATGAGAATTTCTTTTTGTTTTGATTATCTACCATCCCCAGCAAATGATAAGAAATTCAAGAAAGTTAATTTTCTTACACAGATGTACTTATATTTGTCTTCTATTTTTGAAAAACTTTTTCGGTAAGATGTAGTGAGTATTTTGAGCATGAACACGTTTAGATCTTTCCTTAAATCTTGTACTTTATTTTCGGCTGTCTCTTTGGGGTCCAGCACAATTGCCAAAGACTACAGTTAGTGTGTTGACCATCAAGTTGACAAGGGATGATAGCTGGATATCCACATCGATGAGAGCTTTTTTGCTGAATACAAAGAACTTTTTGACTTTCCTCTGTGAGTTGGACAGAGCTGCCGTTGAGAGTTACTTGTTTTTTCTCTTGGACAGACTGCAAGATGTGATGTAACAGGCTGATTTGTGGTTAATAGCAGTGGGTGAGACTGGAGCCTGGAGTATCTGCTTAATGCAAGAAATGAGCTAATGGATCCAATTTCTGTAAAATAAACTTATTTCTTCTTGGACTGCTAAGCAATTTGATTGCTTTAATTATAAGCTGAAGTTAATTTTATTATTCATAAAAAATAAATAAAGTTTTCTGCATAAGTTCACAGTGATGCTTGTAACTCTTGCTACCACAGTTACACCATGTCCTAAAGAGACAGGAGAGAATTCCCAGAAACCAATTTGCACACATAGGATTGTTGTGTAAGAACCAAGGATGTTTTACTCATAACTTTGGAGAACTTCCAGGTGATCTGAAAAGTATGAGACCATACTTCTCAGCAGGTGCCATATTCATGCCTTTCAGCGGACAAATGCCAAATGTAGAATCAAGAATGACATAAGAGGATGTCATGTATTAGCCTTTAACTGAGAGTAGATGCAAGGAGGGGAAGAGAAAAAGGTATGTACTTGTATCCACACTAGAAACATGATAAAACTTCTTGGCCATGAGTCCTATTTTTAAAATTCATTAAAATTAATGAAGTAACTTAAAGATTTGTTTGTTCAGTTACAGAAGACTCTTGAAGGCATGAAAGCATGACTCATGCATACTTTTTTCGCTGGTTTTAGGGATGTTGTGGATCCTTTCTGTAAGTCTTAGGATGACTGGGGCTCTCAGTCTCTGTAAGGTCCTTTCTTGCAAAATAAAAAAACCCCAACAAACTATTTCCTAATCTCTTGATCAGCATGCTGTCATCCCAAAATGTTCTTTTTCAGTGAGAAAATGCTATTTTGGGCATCTTGTTTTAATGCAGCAACAAGATGAAGGTTATTAAAATACCCTGTACTTTGCCTGTAAATGGCTGTAAAAATTAAATTTCTTTTGTTTGTTCAAGGTCAGGAATATTTCTGGTTTTCTGAAGTTCAAGGAAGTGTTTTTAATCAATAAACAATATTTGAACCATAAGGATTTCAATCCATAAGGATTTTTCCTTATGGATTTTCCTGTAATCCTTTTTTCCTTTGTCTTCTGTGTAAACCTTCCTCCCTTTTTTACTCTTTCCTCCCTGAAACATCAGGGTAAGCAAAGAACGTGAAAGGAAGAACATCTGATGGTTTAATTTCTGTAGGACTAAACTGCAGAAAATTATGTGCTTGGCAGAAAACTGGAAACATTTTGGAGTGCTCTGTGAAACCATGGACCCACATAGGGAAATTATGGTGGGGTTGCCACCCAAACTGTAAGTGGAGAAATATATTTTTGAAAGTGAAGGCAAGCTGCTTGCTTGAGATGCAAATTTACTTGTTTTTATGGCATCTTATCAAAGGCTGCTTTTCTCTCCTTCAACTTTCATCCCACCACCTCCTGCTAATTTCTACTACACACACACGCACAAAAGCAAACATGCCCCCCCAACCTAAAAACCCCAAATTTGCAGTATTTATACTTTTACTCTCCCTCAGTCCATCTGTCCTGCTTCTACTGTTGTGACCCAGTGTTGTTCTGCTTTTCTCACTTCATGGGATTGCATCCCAAATTGCCACTTCAGGAACAGTACGTGGTGCCATTTCAGCTGTAGATGGGTGGTGAGAGAGAAGACGTAGTGACATCTGTCAGCTAGAAGAAAAGAATGGGTTGGCAGAAGCGTTGCTCAAAATAAAGTTGAGCAGCACAAGGAAGAGCAAAACTAAGACTCCATAATTCAGCTAAGAAAATGGTTTTATGCATTTATTTTGTATACTAAGGAACTTAAATTATAAAATGTGCAGTTAGCAAAAGTGTGCATAAACATCTGTTACCAGATGAGTCTGGTATAGTTGCATGATTTTTCAGCTACCTCTTCTTCCTGAGGTGCCTGTGAAGTATGTAGGGAATGTGTACGCCTTCAGTTGGAAGCCTCACCTAGACCTTGGACTTGCAGACACGGGTTAATATTATCAGTTTTGCTAGCACGTTTCTGCACCTTCCAGAACATGCTATCATGAATCTTGTCTTTTTTAGGACTGATCACAACTGAATGATGAAAGTTTATTTTAACGAACACATTTTGAGGTGCCTTAAAATTTATGACTTGAACTATTGAAATAAATTAATTGTTTACTGATTAGTTGTTGAAATCCGTGGAATCTTCCAGACTTAGTTATAAACTAACTCTGATCTGGTCATATTTTCCCTCTCTTCAGAAGAGGAACCACCAGGATGGTGTTTCGGGTTAATGTGTCATATTTAGTTTCTTCTGAAATCTTGTAAAATGTTATGTGGCTGAATTTATCTCTTGGAAGAAAAATATTAGCAGCTAATGTAAGTTCTCGGAGGGTTGCAAGGCTGTAGTTTTCTTCCTTTGTTGCTGTGACCCGGTCAAGCTAGGAGGGCAGGATACAGCCCTTCTAGCCCTAAGCAGGCGTGGAGTCAGCCTTCGACTGTCCTACTGTCTGCTCTCCACTGTATGCGTTGGACATGGTCAGTGACAAAATGGCAGCTAAACTGCTTCTGAACCCTCAGTGTAACAGAGTTTTGTTTAGATGTGTGGATGATTTTATGTTGATAGAACATATTTCCGAAGTTTATTGGCTATTTAATTGCCGTGTCAGTACTGGAGTCAAAATGTACGTGGTACAAAGATACTTGATATGGTATGAGCAGACATCATGATGAAATGCAAGTATTCTTGTCAGAAATCAGGCTTCTTTTTTCTTCTCTGATCTCGTTT
This sequence comes from Phoenicopterus ruber ruber, assembly GCA_009819775.1. Taxonomy (NCBI): domain Eukaryota; kingdom Metazoa; phylum Chordata; class Aves; order Phoenicopteriformes; family Phoenicopteridae; genus Phoenicopterus; species Phoenicopterus ruber. Next base: position 35,879,310 of record CM020220.1, read on the forward strand.
ATCCTTTCTTATCTTCTACCAACACAGCGTATGACCGTTCTTTGATTTCACTTGACTGTATTAAGTAGTAAGCTGTAGCTTATCCCATTGTTAATGCTGTATTTTGAAAGAAGGAAAGGTAGATTCAGCTTCCAAAAGGACGGAAGAAAGCCAACATCTTGCAGTAAGTGAAATCGGGGGGGGCGGGATGTCGTCAACACGGATTGCACTATTTCCGAACACAGACTGGCCAACTGGGGTGGGACATCTGCTGAGATACTCCCGCAGGAATAAAGAACTGCAGTACCAGGAAATCCATTAATTTGCATTCACTTGGGGTATAGTGCACATCTGTTTAGGCAATGCAGCTGCAGTAGGAGACAGTGGTTAACATCAGCCTGGAATTCTAGTTTATGTATATGTTGAAGCATGTCTGGTTTAAACTATTAAAACTTAGCAGTCCCAGTTGGACTCATTACTCCTAGAAAGGAAGTTTTAGCGGATTGCCTATCCCTTTTAAGATGCATTACATCAGCTTCTGCATGAAGCATGACTCCTGGCATCCCTTAGCAGAGGAGTGCTGGGATATGGCAGGTGTTTTCACTCACCGCTGTGTTTTCTGACTGTAGCTCTGGTGTGTTGGCAGCCCAGTGGATTGACACTTGAATTATCATTAGCTTTTAGGTTAACACACCCTTCATAAGAATAGAAGAAATTCACATCTTGATGTTTGTCCTCTGTTGATCTGCAACAAGTTGTTCTACAGAATCAAACAGTTGCAAACAGAAGTGCAGTGTGCCCTCTTCAGAAAACAATCTGGAAAATAGATCAGTATTTGCATGAGGATCCTGATGTGTGGGTTTTTAAGAGCACCTCTTTGAGCTGGTTGTGATGCAGTAACGAATTGTGTGGGGTCAGGCATGGTGGCCTGATGCTGCAACTGAATATACGTTGTTTGTGTGTGGATATATGTAAGAAGAGAAAAAGAGGTTGCTATGACTGAAGGTTTAGAAGGCTGATAAAGCAGTTTTAAACCAGCTTTAAACTTTATAACAAAACTTCACTAGATTGATATTCATTAACAATGCCTATTGCTAATGGCTAGTTCTTACTCATTCCTAGTCATTACCACTGCATATTCGAAGCAATTGATCTGTAACAATCTCATTTTAAATTAATTGTGAGTACACAGAGCCCCAGAGCTGGTGCCGTGTATTTGGCGCTGATAGCTATGGTCCTTGCTGGCGAGATGTTTGAGGCTGTTACAGGTGCCTTTTCTTGTTGCTTAGCAGTTTTATTCCTCCTTTTCAGCTTTTGCTGCTATTGAAAGTAAAGCAGAGGTTTTTTTTCCCCAAATCTCAAGGTTGCATTTCATCAGTGACTAATAATCGACCATTACTGAGTTGCTTACAGTTCTGGGGGCCTCTGCTTTCAACCTGTCTCCATATTTTCAAGGCCTTTGTTCTTATCTCATATCTAAGCTGTATGCCATAACAAGAGGCACCTGGTACCCAGCTCTAGCTCACACAACAAGTTGTCCTAATAATTTCACAAGCATAAGAGGCCAGAATTTGGGCCTTGCACATTTAATAATTAAATACTACTCAATCTGCTGCTACTTTTATGGGTGCAACAGCTTCTGCTTTGGCTACAGGCAGTTAAGGTTTTATAACTGTGGAGCTAGTGATGAACAGTGCATTCAACTGATGAACAGTTGAATCCTGGCTATCCTGAGGATAGTGCTGTTCCAAGTTTACCCTGAGTAAGTACCATTTCTTATATAGGTACAGATAGGACAGAGAGCATCAAGCTTTGTATATGTACATACTTATAAAGAGGACTTTGCTTAATCTCTTGTAGATGATTAATTCTCCTTTTTAAAAAGTGAAGAGGAATATATGGATATGTGTCACCAAAATCTGTTCACATGAAGATTAACTGTTAGTACTCTATTCTAAGCATTAAAAAAAGAAAAAAAAGTAAAGAATAAAATGCTGTGAAATGTGTGGTTTGCATCCCTGATGTACGGATCACTTTAGCATTAGGATACTTTCCTGATATGATTCTAAATAGTGTGAGAGGTTTTTTTGTTGTGATGGCATAGACGTGGTAATGTTATCCTCTGTAACTAATGAATTGACCAGCTGTTGAGCAGGATTTTATTAAATATAGAGCAGAAGAAATGTGTTTTTAATGAAGCTGTTTGAAATACTAAAAGTACTAAGACTATTAAAAGTCTTATGCCTATGGAAATGGGTGAATGGGTGTAAGGTTAGCCCTTTTCCAAAGAAATATGCTAATCATTTCTGTTAAGGGTAGAGGCAGTTCTGTTTTAAATTGTGGTATGTTTGTCACAAAGGGTGTAACTGGTCTGTTTAAAAAAACAAACCAAAACATTAGTGTGTTGGTTCAGTTGTGGTGTGATCTTGGCTGGTTAGAGTTGAATTTAAGGAAGAACATAACAAAGCTGTTCTTTATTAAAGGTTTTCTTGCCTTGTATATCTTTTCACTTTCACCTTGTTTTTCACACTTGGCTTTTAGTTTTGGTACATTAGCTACTCTCAGTAAATCAGGAGGAATTATCTTCCTAACGGTTTCACAAACAACTTAACAAGTATAGCATATCCAGTTTCCAGAGGGGTGCTGGAATTATTTCAAGAGTTGTCTTAGAGTGACACCACCTCTTTCCAAAGCTTTTTTTTTTTTTTAAAAAAAAAAAAAAGCCTGTCATTCGTACAAATAAGTGTTTCCATATCCTCTTTAGGTAGGACTCCCATTATGCATTTTGGAGACTAGACTAGGAAAAGGCCTGAATAGTTAACAGGATCTAGATACAGATGTAGCTAGTGTAGATATAGGCTAAACATAAGGAAGAAATTTTTTACACTGAGGGTGGTGAAACACTGGCACAGGTTGCCCAGAGAGGTGGTAGATGCCCCATCCCTGGAAACATTCAAGGTCAGGCGGGATGGGGCTCTGAGCAACCTGATCCGGTTGAGGATGTCCCTGCTCATTGCAGGGGGGTTGGACTAGATGACCTTTAAAGGTCCCTTCCAACCCAAACTATTCTATGATTCTATGATCAGCTCCTTTGAGAACATTTATAAGGCAAGGGGGAGAATAAGGGAAATATTCTACCACTGTAAGTTTGGGAATGGCTTACTTGGTATGGGCAGAGAGATAACTAGTCAGCAGGCGCTATCAAAGTCCATGAGCGATTACAGTAGACGAATGTGTTTATTGCTTCAACTGTTACTCACTTATTAATTTCCTGTCAAAACAGAAATACCACAGAGCCATTTCTGTGCTACTGTCTTCACGCATTCCATGTAACTCCTTGGTATCTTCTGACCACTGTCCACTTAGATACCAAATAATGAGTTATTATAGGTATGTAGTAATCGTTAACCATGGAATAGTTGTGTTGCAGTCCTTGACATCTGTCAAATCTAGGATTAAACATATACCAAAGTCAGTGCAGGCGTGCATCCGGCCATGAAAGTGGTGGGAAGCACAGAGATTCTTTTCCTTTGCACTTTACAAACCTCCATGGCCACCAGCAGTGCTGTAAAGTTAATTAGCTAAGTACATGTTGTTGGGCATTCATCAAGTTGCTAGCCACTGGAATTGCTTAAATGGCAGTAAAAATAGGACTGGTTTGTGGTGTCTGGGGTTTGGGTTTTGGTTTGTTGTGGGTTGTTTTGGGGTTTTTTTTGTTTTTTTTTCCTTTTAGCACTTGAAATAGTGGGGGCCATTCTTCCATCTGTCAATGAATTTTAATCCTTTCTTATGGCAAAACTTTGGTATTTGCTGTCTACCTTCTTACAGTTTTTGAGCGGATTTAAGGCTTTTTTTCTGTTGATAAACAGAGTAGAAAAGTCAACAGCTGTGTTTAAATAGATCATTCTCATAGGTTAGTCATACTGTTTTTTGTAATCATCCTTGTTTCTGTTCTAGAACTTTAATAAAAAAAGACTGTGAAAGATTGCCATTTTTAATTGCTTTTTTTAATGATAATTACGTTCTGCAGGTTTTTTTCCTAAACAACTAGTCATAAAAAATCATTAGCACTTGTCTGTTAAAACATGGTGGTGATAGGTTTACTTTCTTATTCAGTGTTTTCCACTTCACAAACAACTGATAATTGAGGAAGAAATATTGAATGTTATAACCACAGATCTTATTGCTGTAGAGGACACTGTTAATGCTTATTTGAAACTAAGTCACTGAGGGAGTTACTCTTGAATATTTCAGATTTCTTTTTAAAGTTGTGATGTTATTTCAAACTATGGAATTTTCTATGTTTTATCACACCAAATATTGCAAGAGAATAGTAAAACATTGTTTTTAATGAAATAACAATACTCTACTTTTTAGCCAGCCCAAGAGTGTCCCAAGGCTACAGTTAAATAAACTGAAAGAAGTGAAACTTCCCTTTGCCATTTCTTGGAAAATTAACTTAATTTTATGGAGAGCAGCATTAAATGGAGTCCTTCTTTTTCTCTGTTGAGACCATTCATTTTCTTTATTGAGCTATTTGAAGTGTGGAAAAAGTAAACTTGAGGGCTTTATAATCTTTTTCACTGTACTTTAATTCCTTTTTCTGCACCATGCCTCCTTAAGCAAAAGATGTCCACAAATTGTTCTTTAGCAATGTAAATGCATGGTACAGTTGCTGCCTTGTCTGCTTTTAGTTCACTGTGCAATGCACATTCACTTCTACAATCGATAGTAATCAATAATACTAAATGCACACACAAGACATGTTGGAAGATAAGTGGTCCAAAGGTATTTCTGTCCCTTTGCAGAACTGCTGGTTCAACTGAAAGCCGAAGATCTAAAGGGAATTTTAACAAACAGGGAGCACTGCTAGCAGGCATCTGTGTAATTATCCTATTAAAACAGAGTAGCATCTGCATTATCTGTGCAAGTGCAGAATGGAAGGGAACATTATGTGCTCTAATCCTGTCTGGGAGCATTAAGAAGTTAAAAGGATAACATTTTACCAAATCTGTGTTGTAACATGATAGGTTACACTTAATTACCTTTTAATTACCTTTCTTCTCATTGGGTTTTATGCTAAGGATCCTGCCTCTAGCCCGCATCACAGAGCTTTTCTTGCCTGTGGATTGTTTATGCCAGGTATTACCTTTGAGTTTACCATGAAAAGATGATCTTACTGTGTCTTGAAGGCTGTTATTACAGTTCTTTTTCCCTAGTGTGTGAAAAGCTCTGTGAATATTAATTTTTATATACAAAAGACATGTTGTAGCATTCAGAAGTATGTGTTTTGAATTTAGTTGCAAAGAGCAGACTCATTGGACTATGTTTTATGAATAAGGAGTAACTATGCATGGCAGAGGCCACACAGGAGCAAGAGGAGATTATTCCAGCCTTCTGACTGCTTGCAGTGTAAGCCAGGAGAGAGTATTGGCTTAAATAATGTAGATTTCTTTTTTCCTCTTTACCCCTGAGGGAGTCTGATTTCCTGATCACCTATCTAGCCATATGCCGTAGCTCTTGCCAGGAACTCTAAGCAGTGTCACTGCCAGCTAAAATTACTTGTTTTCTGACAACTGAATTATGTTGAGAATTGTCTTAAATTGCAGCACTGGCAACATCACAAAATTTTGTGTACACACACACAAAAAATATGTAAAAGCAGCCTTACCTTGAAATTCAGCTTAGAAACTGCTTCAAGCATTGAATTTGATCCAGATACCGAGAGGTGTTCTACACCTGCTCAGGCGCATCACTCCCTCTTTGTTCTCTTTCCAGTGCTTTTCTCAGCTTCTTTGTGCTCTGGCTAGTACAGTACAGTGTTGATACATACAAATTAAACATTTACAAAGAAAGCATATTGTCTACTCCTATTTTGTAACAGTTAGAGTGCAGACCTAGGATAGCTAGTAAAAACTTTGAATATGTTGTAGTAACTATGCTTCTTTTCTTTCCTCTTGCAACAGGATGGAACTGAAATACGGATATACGTTGACTAAGGAGTTGGAATAAGACTGAGTCCTGCTCTGTGATACTTATATACCTGGACCATGAACTTGCTGTTTGGCTTCATGCTTTAGGAATCTTTGTAGTAACTGTGTGAAGCTGTTCGGAATCATGGCATTCTCTCCATGGAAGCTGTCCTCTCAGAAACTTGGCTTTTTTCTGGTGACTTTTGGTTTCATTTGGGGAATGATGCTTCTGCATTTTACTATTCAGCAGCAAACACAACACGAAAGCAGTTCAGTCCTGCGTGAGCAAATTTTGGATCTCAGCAAAAGATACATCAAAGCATTAGCTGAAGAAAATAAAAATGTCGTTGATGGACCTTATGTTGGGACAGTGACAGCATACGGTAAGTGTGTGCTCTAGATTACGTGATAATCTGATTAAGGTTTTTTTCTAAGTTGTCCAAACATTTTACTTCATAATGCTGCTTAATTGATAGTACTTTGCACTGTGGATTTTCTGCACAGATGGAGAAAGCAGTCTTCACTTGTACATATGAAATGGGACAAATTTTACATTTCCAGTCACTTGGAAATAAAGTTGTTTGCTAATTTTTACTACATCTGTCTAGTACCTATATCTCGTATGCCTCAGGTTATTTGTTAGAACTTCATTTTAAAAAGTTTTTTGCCTGTTTTGAGAAACTTGGGAGGCTTTTCAGTTTGCGTGTCAGTGATCTAAGAAATTCCTTATGGAAGAGGAACTTGCCTTGCTGATAAAGGGGAGACTTGCAATGTTTATTTCTTCTTTTCCATTTTGCTGCTTTGTTCAGTCAATTTACTTAACGTTTAAGTTTATGTATCTGGCATAAGCTTAAATTAAGCTTAAATATATCATATTTGCCTCAGGGTAGAGAACTCTTTTTGTGAGTTTCAGTGCTTCGTTTGGCAGTAAGTTTTAATGCTTACTCTGTTCCATTTTGTACAACATGAGTTAAGTTTGTGTGCATGTGTGAGAGAAAGCATGCAGAAAAGAACGAAGCATATTGCCAGAAAATATTATGAAAATAAAAATATAATCCAATTTCAGGTTAGGTGTGGCCCCTTTTCAATCTCATAAGATCACATCATGCACCTTACTTGTTTAGAATTTTTTAAACTCGCTTGCTTTCCTACTTACCTACACACTTTCAGGCTATCTAGAAAGTTAGTGGCTAATTAGTCATCTAGATTTGTTTCCTTCTATAGTTGCCTTAGTATTCAGCTCTGAAGAGATTGGATAGATGTCTTTCGTAGGCTTAGACAAAGAATAAAAACTAGGACGCAACAGATAATAGCTGCTCCTTTTTCTCTAGTTTTTCTCTTAATACTCTTTACTTTTTGGTGTATGTAATGAAAATATCCTGCGCTGGGAGGTTCTCTCCATGTCTTGTTTCTGTTACCACTTTTTTCCTCTAAAAAAAGAATTTTTGAGTTCATGTGAAGGTGCTTGACTGTAAACCTGAGATTATCATCCCAAACATAGCTAAGAATTGTATTGCTTTGTTGCTTAAATAACAAGCCATCCTTATTCTGTGACTTCTACTGATTTGTGACTGCATGTTAAACTATACTGGTACGGTAATCTTACAAAGCAACACAATCTAAATAGAGTGGTACTAAATCAATATTTAGATTGAAGACCTCCAAGCAAGTAGAGGTCCCTAGAGAATTGTGTGCATAGGCTTAAAACAAAACCCTATCTGCTATATAGCCATCATTGGTGTCCCATTATCTTGTAAGGGTGCTTGATGGTAGGTGAATTGAAGAAGAAAAAAACCCCCAAAACTAGTATGTCTCCAGAAACTGAAGGATAACTGCATTAATCTGTGCTCTAGCTTGGTCTGAGGGTACAGGATATCCTTAAGATAAGATCCCCCTGCAGCTTCTTGCATGTGCCATTCATTTCCTGTTCCAAATCCCACTGAGGAATGAGTTGACTTGCTGCCCAGTGGTCAGGTTCCCCAGGAGAAGTTAAACTGCATTTGAAAGTGGGTAAAATAACTTTGTAATGCTTCTGTGAAGGTAAAGCTTAGTTTTTTGCGTAGAAATTTCCAGTTCCATGGCTAAGAAGAATTTTAAGTTTAAAGACAAGTTTGGATGGGTGTTTTCAATTAAGGAGTTTGGAAGGATGCAAAACAATGGTAATATATGTATTTAAAATGTTAGAGGGAAAGGTACTATGGTGAGTGAATAACACCATATTAAATAATACTTTATGAAACTGATTAAGATAATTATTACTTAATAAGTAAGTTAGTTTGTCCTGTTTGGCATATCAAATGATTTTGTTGATAGCAAATGATCAGGTTAGCTGTTCAGGAATAAACACATTAATGACTAATATTAATGATAATGAGTAGAAGTTGATTCACTGTTCTATGATAATTAGCGCCCTTGCTGTTTAGCCTTTTTATTTCTTTTAATCTTATCCTCTGATTGCTATTAGCAAGCACAGTCATGATTTCCGTGTTCAAGAATAAGTTTTAAGTTTGCTTGATTTGGCTGCTTTTACACACCCAAAAGGTTTTCAGTCATTCCTTATTTGTGATTGCACAGCTTGTTAGCTTTTTCACTTTTCCTTTCTACCGTACATTGACCTGTCAGGTAGGTGGATCAAACACTTTCCTTTTAAAAGTTGTAGGCCTAATATACACAGTGAGTATTAGATTTTCATAGCAGTAAACAGTTGTTTTCCAAAAATTATTATGAATCTGTGCTGCTGTCCTCCCTTTCTCAAACTAGCCTTCAGTTGTGTTTTTGTTCTGGTAAGCAGTCTCTCATGTCAGTGTTTTGGTATCAGTATTAAAAAATTACAATATTTAGCCATTTTTCTGTTTATGTTCTGCCTTTATGTATGTTGTGTTTCTTCCTCACTGTTTCCTGAATTTTTTTTCCTACTTTTTTCCTAGATTTTTTCCCCCTTCTGTACCATGGCTTTGTTCATGTTAAATCCCTGCTCCACTCTCCTTTTCTTTTGCACACTATACCATTAAGTGACTTTTGGACCCCTTTTAAGATAGTCCAGATCATTAGTGCTTAAGATTCCATCTTCTGATCTTTAAAGGACAAAGGAAAACACACAGTTATAAAGAGAAAGATCTACTTTATGGCTTCATGGAATAAATATAGCTCTCCTTTTATTTGGAAAAAAGAATCATAAGCTTTCTAAAAGTAATAGCCTTTTCTTATTTACTCTCATTTGCCCAAGAATTGGGCTAGTCATGGAAAAAAGAATAAAGGGAGCACAAAATAAGCGTGGCAAAAATACAACTGATGTTGGGGCAGAGGAATCTCTTCAGATGTATGGAGAAATTTTCTATTACAGATCAGAAAATTATTTGATTCTAAAGTTGTGGAAAGCAGAAAATGTATTATACATATGCACATGTAATAATTTTATGTAATTAAATGGGAAAATAATGTAAATTCATCGTACCAAATTCTTTAATCCTGAGACAGGGTAAATGAACAAAGAACAATACTTTCTTTCATCTTCTTTGGCTTGTTGCCACTATAATTATACAGTTTAGTCTGATAGTGGTCTATTTTTCCCCTCTTGCCCACAGTTCCTTTAGCTTGCCCAACTGTCTGTGTTACTTCAAGAAATCTGAACAAAGGAGAAGGGAAAGAAAAAATATCAGACAACTCTTCCTGGGTTGTCATCTGATAGGCAAACTCCTGTTATCGTTTGTTGCTTTCCACACGAAGGACGTGCTGTGTCAGACCAAATAGATAGGTAGAGGCAATCACCAATAGACTGAAGAAAAGAAAAAAGTGATTTATGGTGTTCTGTGTATACAACAGAAAGGTTGAACTTAACATTTTTTTTCTTGCCAGTGCAGAACCTGGTTGTGGTGGAGGAGATACAGGAGAAGGTTTTTGTACTGGCTCAAAGCTGTGCCTTTTGGGAAGGGGATTTTTGTTTCCAGGTGACTGAGCATCTAACAGACTGTTCCTCTGATAGTGCTTGAATATGGGTTTAGGTTTAGATTCATTATTATTTAAGCAGCATTTTTTTTGTTCCCATGTGTGTATCCATAAAGGCGCACACTTCACCTCAAATACAGGATATGTATATGAGTTGCAGTGTGCTTTATAAAATACACAGGAACACAAGTTCCGTGTCCAGGGAAACTTGTGTCTGAGGCTGAACAAAGTAGGGAACACTAGTGCATAGAACTGCTAATGACAAAGATTTGCACTGAGAAAGTGTCTATATATATATTCCAGTCTCATTCTTTTATCTATTTTTTGATTCTGTCTGACAGTGTGCATTGCATTATTAAGCAATTTAACTTTTCATTTTCATTTGTAGATTTGAAGAAGACACTTGCTGTCTTGTTGGATAATATCTTGCAGCGCATTGGGAAGCTAGAGTCCAAGGTGGAAAATCTTGTACTTAATGGAACAGGAGCAAACTCGACCAACAATACTACCACTTCTGCTCCCAGCTTAGGAGCAGTTGAAAAGCTTAATGTAGCAGGTGGGTATGGCAATTGTTTAAAATTCTTACGGGCTGTTTAATCTGTATTTTTCTCTCTTGGCCATAACATGATTTTTCAGTTTCATTTGGAATGTCTTAGAAAACAAAATTCAAAGTCTAGCCTGTATCAATGGCAGTCTTAAGTCCAGTGGTCTTTTACAAGCTCAGAGGAAGACTTTCTTCTATGGTAACTTGACCACATTGAAGAAAATGAAATTCTTTGCCAAAGGGGCATGGTCTACCTTTGTTCACAGTAGATGTTTCGTACTTTAAATGGTTGCACTTTAGAATGATGAAACTGGGCAGACATTTTCTCTCTAAGCCTAATTACTTGGGTTGGTATGAATCTGCTCTGCATTTCTACCATATGCACTTTATTGATTATTAACTGAAAGAAAACATTTATTGTGTTTGTTACTGGTTATGATTTAAAAATGTCCTTCCCTACTTTGCTTAATAGCTCTTACGATTTGACAGAGATGATCTACCTGGTACCTTCAGCTTAAATAAATATATGTTTTAAAACATCATTTGAAGTCTTACTTTTGTCTTCAGCGAGTGGACTGTTTGGTACCTTTACAACTTCTCACAGAATCACAAAATGGTAGGGGTTGGAAGGGACCTCTGGAGATCATCTAGTCCAACCCTCCTGCCAGAGCAGGGTCACCCAGAGCAGGCTGCACAGGGCTGCGTCCAGGCGGGTTTTGAATATCTCCAGAGAAGGAGACTCCACAAACTCTCTGGACAGCTCGCTCTCTTCTCAAAGCATTTGAGTCATCCTGTGGTGGTAGAATGCCTTGCTGGCCTCTTCACCTGCATGTCTCGGTTCCTTTAGTGTTCTCAGCTGTGAATGTGGTTGGTACACTGAATAAATCTTGTTGTTTATACTGCCTGGTCTGTTGCCCTGCGTTTTGCTCTGCCACCAAGTCTAAACAGATACTGGCTGTCCTGACCCATAGGAAGGTCTGTGTCTGCCCTGCTAATGATCTTTGCAGTCTCAAAAAGGGAGCAGAGCGGAAGAGTTAGGGCAACTTGGTAAACAGATTGATGGCTGTGCTCCTAAGTCTTGCCTGTGCTTGGGTTTCCTGTAAAACTAAATACTTCTGTTGGAGAGAGTGTTACCTTCTGAAATTTGTCAAAACAGAGAAGCGGACGCTACCTTTGGTAGGTTAATGCCACTGAAAGGAAGTCTGGGAGAGCAGATGTACAAGTCATCACCTGATTACAGTATACCAGCAGAGTTGCTGTCTCAGCTGCTCAGTCGTAACTGCATTTGTCTGTACCAGGATGTTAAAGGCATATTATCTCTTGGTGAGACAGACCTTTGTGTCTCTCTTGCCACATAGTAAAAATATGCTTATAGGCGTTTACAACAGCCTTTTGCATGTGTGGTTAACTACTGCTTGCTTTGTGGTACCACCCACCCCCCCCACCCCCATCTCTCTTGTCTTGGTTAGACTGAAGGCAGATTAGAAACAAGTAACTGAAGAAGTATAGCACCTGCAGACTACTAATAGGGTGAGCTATGTTGCTACCACAAGGCATACAACACAGGATCTTTGTTGGCAGATCTTCCACTTTGATGGAAAGTGAACTAGTACAGTATTGTTATAGTTTCTAGGTTATATATGAAATGAAAAGCATCCCTGTATGTTTTCTTTTTGTAGCTGGACAAAAGAGAGACTTGATGCTGTTATTCCAATAGATTTGCAGATAATTGGAAGAAACATACTCATGTTGTTGCTTATGCATTTGTAGGCAAAGGATCATTGTTGTTCTCTGACTAGGAAACATCTCTCATCAGTTCTTAGGGTGAATTGAATTTTGTTTGCTATTCTTGGAGTTTGCTAGATTCACAATTTTAGTACTCACGAGCAACATTTAAGGAGCTTGGTAGGAGTTTTCAGTTTGTGGTGTTTGCATAGCTTTTTGCTGCCTGAGGCTTGCTCTGTGGCAAAGAACACTTTGTCTTATTAGAGCTTCAGTTTTTTACCTTTGACTCCTGGTACACTAAGTTTAAAATATCTGAAGCAACTATATTAAACAGGAACAACAGAAAAACCTTTAGGAAACAGTTTCTTGAGGTTTGATTAATGTATTGTTCTGGTGACTGTTTGGATAATGTTACTGTTCAGGTATCTCCAGGCTGGATAGTACCAATGGGTAGAATAGAGCTTGAAGCTAATCCTTGTGTTAAAGTGCCTACTATTCATCCATTTGAAGCAATTGGCGGAAATTCATCTGATCAGAGGCAGCCAAACGGAAATGAAAAACTTGTTTCTACTTCTGTCTTCATAGCAGTTTCCTGACAGTAGCAAACTCTGGAAGCCAGATGATTCCAGTAAAATCATAATATAAATATCTCCTCTGTTAGGAAGGAATTGTTCAGAAAATAAGCTAGGTGAGTAAACATTGTGATTACAATACCAGCTACAGTGTTGGTTTTGTCAGTAATATTTCAACAGCATCCTTTTTTATTGTGCTAGAGCAATTGAGATAATCTGAAAATTGTTGTGGAAGGCATTTTGTTACCCGACAGTTTGTCATTTTACTGAAGCTGAAACGCATATGTATACAAATACACATGATACTTCCATTGTTTTCTTTATAATAGTTTATTCAGCTGTTACACTATGAAGTGATCACAGAAAACAAACATGTTAGGATTATCATTCCTCTCTTTATCAGCTGTAATATTTTAATGCTGACTGTAGACAAATACATGTTAGCTATTATTAGTAATTTCACTCTTTCTGTCTGGACAACCATAGGTTTATGGAGCATCCTAACAACATCATGTTTAGTATTTGTAGTAATTTTTTTTTTAAAGACTTCTTAAGTTTATTTTTTTGCAAATCTTTTTTGCCTCGGAGTCTCTGCTTAAAACTCTGAAGTAAATTAAGCATTTTATAGCCTCATTTATCAGTGCAACAGTGCAGTGTCATTAGCAGACTTTCCTAGAAGAGTCCTGCTTCCAGTGGAGCTGCTTCATGCATTTATTATTTTCGGATTTAGCTGTCACAGTACACTGAGACCTGATTCTATAATCTGTATAACCATGTCCCTTTACCTATGGAAAGCCATTCTGAAATAAATGAAGCTTCATGCAGGCTTAAGATGCACCTTAGCATCTATTGACACTGCTTGTAAACCTTGGTAATAAATAGTGGAGTCACTAATCATCCTGCATTTTGCCCTTGCTGACCTTGTGTAACGTTTACTGTATGTTATATACTACCTGAGTAGATGATACAAGTGATAAAATAAGATGTAATAGAATGACAGGAAGTTGATTATACTGTAAATATTGGTTCTCATTGCTGATTATGACTGGACACAAACTCAAGAGCAAAACATAATATTTTTGTCATAATTTAAAACTGGCTACCATGACAGGCTAGACTTGTCAATCTGATGTGCTATGAGCTTTCCTTCATTGTGTATTTTAAATATTAGTAACACTTACAGGGAAAAAAAATAGTACTCTTTTATCTGTAAACTAGGAAGAACAGAGATGATGATGATTAGTCAACATTTCTCCTCCCAAAGCCTCTCTGCAAATAGAGTTTTCTTTTGTTAGGTACATTGCTGTATTCAGAAAGCAGTCCTAAGAACAGTATCCATACGCTACAGGTAGAGGATCGTGATAATGCAAGAATGTTGGTTTAATTCCAGGGTCAAATTACTGAAATTAGTCTAGGTTATGGTTTTATCTGACGTTAACAAACTGAACTGATATGTGACTGACCATGAGTCAGATTTATGGATTGCAAAATTCTTTTCTGTGAGATTAAGGACACTGATAATTGGACCAGATATGGATTTTTAAAAAAAAAAAATCCACTCTTGTCCGCCTTTTCTGTATAGACAACTAGAATAATAGTATAAAAAGAGAAAATTTATAGTATTAGAATGTATGGTGGTTTTTTCAGTTCATATATACATTGTTTGTAGCTTAGCTCAGATATGAGTTTGAATGTGACTAGGTAAGTAATCCAGGTAACAATGAAGAGAATATATGTTCAGAAATAGTTGTCAGTTGCAAAAGTGGTTGAAAAATCAATTTGTTTAAAATGCTGACGTTTCTCAATGAACCGAGGTCAGAGGGTATTTAATTTCTGCCCAGTATACATCTTGATGGCAAAATGTCTGTTGGTCCAGGAAAGTTCTTATTTATAATTAATAAACTTGCAAGGTTACTATTTCTAATGTGCTATATTGGAGCTAAAACCACCTTCAGTTACCACAGTGTCTTGATATTGCAACATGGAATCTATCATCCTTCTTTCTAATGAAGGAAAAAAAAAAATCTATGTACTTTTTGATATTTTTAATATTCTTTTGGGGATGTAGCTGCCTAGGCAAATAAATTTGAGTAGTTCATGTTCCCCTAAGGAACAGATCTGCTCTGTGCTAGTGGGCAGCAGTTGCCTGTAACTTGACAACAGGGTTAATAAAGGAATACACAGCCTTTGCAGCCTTACAGGCGTAAAAGCAGATGAAAAAATTCCTCTGAACCATAGGGATGAGAAAAGACCTAGTAATAATGAGTTTTGTGGTTCCTTTTAAAACAACTGTACCTACTGTTTCTAGTCAGGATGTCATTTGAAGGGCTACTAAATGTCTTCTAAAACTTTTATCAGCAAATTCTGTAGGTTTTCCTCATGAATAAATGATAGCACCAGTAGCAGAAAGATGAAGTAGGACAGTTTCTTGAGGAAAAGAAAAAACATTAGGGAAGTACCTGCCTATCAAAGAATTGTTTTAAAAAACAATGTTCAATAAAACAGAATGTAGTCTTGACCGTGGAAAGCATTAGGCAATGTGAGCCACAAAGTCTGGGGAGGTCCAGATAAGTGTTGGACCAGGAGGTGTTATAACCTGGAGTATTATGCTAAGGTAATCCATTATAAATTAATTCATGAAGGGATGAGCAATACCTTCTCCAAAAGAGCCTGTCAGCAAAGAAAAGAGGAGGCACTGGAATGGGAAATAATCAAACTGTTTAGCAGTTTGGAAAAAATATGTATCTTTGTTTTAGGGTTATTAATATAGCTGGAAGTTGAATAATCTCTGGCCACACAGTAGCCATCATGGCTATTTATGCCTTGTAACAGCCTAATAGAAATGTTTGTGGCTTCCTAAAAACAGGTTTTGATCAAATTTTAGCCTGTGCTTTGACCACTGTAGCCTGAACAAGCAACTTATGTGATAGGTATTACTTGGTACAGAGCCCATGACTTTTTCTTTCAGTAGAGGAGCCTCTTCATTACCATACTGAAACGTGAGATATGCTGGTATTTGGAGATTGCCTAGCTTAAGTAAAACATACTCTTTGACCAAGATTTATAATTGTACTTTGGGCAGACGTGCAAACATCTTAAGAATATGACTCAGTGTTTAAAATTTAGGGGCTGTTTGGAAAGAAAGTTATTCATCACTTTGCAAAGGTCTCTTCGTCAGTTATGCTCCTTATTTGGTGAGACATGGAAAAAAGTGGCCTTTTTAAAAAAAAAAAAAAAAAAAAATTGTTCCACCTCTGTCTGTAAGTGTGGTGTACAACTGAGGCGGCAGTGGTGAGATCTGCAATGGAAAATATCACTCTGTGGTGGTGTGTAGAGTTTTTGGCAGATAAAAGGATCTGAAGAAAATCCCATCTGGATTATGCTCGTTCATAATAAGAAGGTGATAACAGTTGGTAAGAGAAAATGTTAAGGATTTAGCAAAGACTGTAACTCAGCTGTCTCTGAAGTAGGTGAACTCAAACTTTTATTTGATTCATTTCTGAGTTCCCATTTAGAGACAAGAAATCGCTCTCTTCCTTTTCAGATTCTCAGACAACTAGCATTGTTGATTTATACGTACACTGTACTGTGTATTCATATCCTTAGCGCATTTAGGTTTAGTGCTTGTAACGTGGTGCTACACCTCATTTCTTCCTCTGAAGTTAGTTTTGCAGAATCTTTCATTGAGGGAAGCCCAAGAGCAAAACAGCTTCTCTTCTCTTTTGGGTTGTATGAAAGGATAATAGAGCATGAGCTCTTACTATCACAAATATCTTTAATCCTAATCCCAAAGGAGCTGAGGATGGGACCTCTGTGGGAGGCTGCATAGGTTATGTTAAAAGCAAAGCTGTGGAGCACCTTGGGTAGCTTCAGTGGGAAATTAGGTGTTACTTTTTTTTTCCCCTCTTTAGATCCATGTGTAAAATCATAAGCATACTTTCCTTTTTCTTCTTTCCTCCTCAAAACCATCGAACAATCTGGTTGTTTTGATACTGATGATTTTGAAGTGCTTTTTTAGAACCTCTGTTTCGTTTATGAAAGAGTGAATTGTTAATAAAGATGCTTATAAGGCTTCAACTGATTGGTTTCAGAAGCAATGAAGTTCTCTTTCCTTCTCTCTCTCTCTCTCTCGTCTGTCTGTATTTATCCAAGTTGTATCTGAAAAGCTTTTAAGATATTTGGTAGCCATCCTTTCTGCGTTTGTGGGAAGTAATGTATTCCCATACTCACAAGAAAGTATTAATCTAAACCTTGAGTGCCTAGCAGATAAGAGTTTTCGTCAGCCTTTAGAACAGGAGGCTTTGAGCCACTGCCACAAATAACACCCTATAGGTAAATTTAAAGTTGCGAGTTAGGAGATGATTAAATGGAAATGGGGAAATATGAAACCATGGCACTTTCAAGTAGAGCTTGTCTACGTGGTTGTTTCTGTTGTAGCTGAATCCTTGGTTCCATGTGACAGGCACAAGATCGGTTTGGTTTAGGCAACTTGGATTTTAACAGTTGCGCTTTTCTAAGATAACTATGAAAGAAATCCTTGATTTTTGTGGGACAGTGTTGCACTAAGCATATTCCATCGAATAGGACAATCTGCTTGCACAAACATGATCAAAGAATCAGTCCCCTGTTTCCTTCATGTGATTTTTCTGGGAAGCAGGGAGTGTGAGGTTTGTGTGTTGTGGGTTGGGTTTGGTTTGGGCTTTGTTTTGGGGTGGTTTGGGTTTTTTTGTTTCCTAAATTATGAACTCTTGCTGTATTCTTCTGGTAGCTATGGGAAAAACTTGATTTAAGCAAACTAAAAGAAACTGTTTCAATTCCTCAGGCTTTAAAGCACTACTAAATAATAGTGGTATTAATTCTGAATATGCATGTTGCAAAACAATTTTTTAAAAATAAAAGTGTTGATTTAAAGCAAGGGCCAAGGTGCTCCGAGGCCATTGTCGTCACTCAGCTGTGCTTGTTCAGTGAAAACCTCAATTTTTTATAAGTGTAACCATCTAACACCTCAGATAGTGTAATTGCACTGAAAACTGTGCCATACTGGTTGTTTACAAAATGTTCTTTTGCCTTGAAAAGTGTCACTTTGGAAGATTTTAATTGTGTGTCTTAGATCCCATAAAAATGAGCAAGTGAAGGTTCATGTCAAATCATCCTCCACACCCCCCTGGTACATAGCTGGTACTTGGAGAACTCAGAAAATTTCTAAGACTAAGAACAGTTAAGTATCAGGTTGCTGTATGTAGCACTGCCCAGTGAGGGAGGATATTTTTGGTGTCCCTTCAAAGTTTCCATAGCTTTTCTGCCTTATGCATTAACTTGTTCTGCTGTATTGGCTGTTGAGTTCTTTTTTAACAACTTTAATGTTAACATCGTTAAAGTCACTCATTAGGATGCAGACTTCAGTATTTACTTGTCATCTAAGACATGATGGCTTGGATGCCTGTCAGATATCTGGCATCCTTTGTGAATATGTAGCAAGGCAGGCTGACAAGCCTGCTTTGGCAATGCTGCAAGCAGGCTTTTTTTTTCATGTTAGTATGGCAAGAAGGACCTTTGTTGTGGTATTTCCATGTCCTTCTTCCTAAAGACTTGGGGCTGACACGCTGAAGCCTTTTTGGTAGGGAGGAAGACTCAGGTAACTTCATGATCAGTTGATTTGTTTCCATGGCTCTCTTTTTGATGAACTTTGTTCACATATAACAGCCTCGTTAGTTTTAGTAGGCTACAACCATAGTTTGCCCCACAGTTCTGTACTTGCAGAGACAAACTCGATTAAAAAAGCTAAGATACTGCATATTATTTTGAATTTCCAAAGCTGTCCTCCTGTCTTAAGAGGACTACAGTAGGCTTCTCTTCAGTTAACATAGTACATACAATGCTCTGTATGGTCATGCCTTAAAAAAGAAACTAGTTGTCCCCGCAGAATGTCAGTGTGTACCGGATGTAATAGGATGTGGGCTGCACTGGTTCTAATAGCCAAAATTATGGCTTTCGCAGGGTAATGCTTTGCTTTGACTCGTGTTTATTGTGCCTTATTCATTGTATTCTTTTTCCACACTATATATAATATCAAGCAGTTTTTCCCATTTTGCTGTCCATTTGCCTCCCACGAAGGCAGTAGCATGGAGCTGGGGAGAATTGTGTGTTTTCAAGCCTTGCTGTTGCAGCACAGTGTAATGACTGTGCAGAAGACCACACGTGAATATTTTCCACTGCAGTGCTAAGCTGTATTAGTAATGCTGAAGGGGGCTGATAGTGGTCCCCTGGGCTGCATTTTGATTAACCACTTGACTACTACTTGAATTCTCCTAACACTGCATTGATTTCAGTAGCATTAATGGCACACAGCAGCACAGCTGGTGTGAGGATGGACTAGCAGTAGAAAAGTTAATTTTCTTTAAATCATACCAATGCTTTGCTACTGAAGTTTCTAAAATGTTAGTAGAAAGCATTTTGTGCTCTGCATTTAAAATCGTGAAACCTTTAGCTCGTTTCGTTGAATATGTTGATACTGCTTTCAGCTCACACTGCAAATTCTCTCTTTAAAGAAGTCTTACCAGCTGGAGATGAAAAATATGAATTAAATTGAGAATGTGTTAATTAGTGGGAGAAGGGAAAGGACACCTTACACAAACTAAACCAGCCTTAACTACAGTGTTGTGTCTAACCATAGATACCAGATTTCAGAACTGAAATAGAAACAAGAGAAGGGTTCCATGAATTAAAGTAAGAATAGTACTTTTAATTAATAATCAAAACCAGAAAGAGAACAAATAGACATAAAATTGGTGAACAGACTTGATCAGATACGATTACTCTGTCCTTTTAGTACTAAGGAGGTTCCTGATTTTGAGATCTGCTGATGGGAAACACTTTGAGTTGAGCTATTATCTGTGCTGTATGTCAACGAAAGATATTCTAATATGCTTTTTTGCACTAGTCTAAAAATCAGGTTTAGCCTCAAGGTCCCAAAGTGTATAAACTTCTTTTGTCATGTTAAATTCTTAAGATACTTCCATTCTCTGAAGAATGAAGAGTTGGTCCTTAGCAGACTAGATAGGCTGCGGGTGTCACAGTTTGCAATTTCAACAGTATTGTGGCTTTTTCCTTTCCTTTTTTTTTTCATTTGTTATTTTAAACTTTTATGACAAATAGAATACCTGTCAATAAACAGTCACTACTGAGTAACTAATTATAACTGTTATTCAGCTTACTGTCTTAGTGGATTATTTCTAGACTTCTTATCTGTCTGATGGAGAAAAATTGAAGCAGAATTTTTTAGCCTCTTACAAAGCGCATTATTTGAAGGGTGGTGCAATATAAGAAAGGGACAAAATATGTATGTATTACTTATATTTACTGGTTTGTTAAAGAGTAACTAGGAAGCAAACAAAAAATCAATTCCCTATCACAGATTGTGCTTTTAACCTCATAATTCTCTCTTGGGTGTTGTATACCTTCGCTAAAACAAACTAAACCTGTGGACGTGGAGTTTAATTGCATGAGATGATGAAGACCTGTAGCTGTGAACTGGTGTTTAAAGAGGGTGGTGTCAAAGGCATGGGACTTTAGCCAGTATGGTTGCTCATATAGAGCAACAAGGGAGAAGTATCTTTGCCAGTGCAAGGTTAGGTGGCTTAGCTTAAATCTGCCAAGTCATTCATGCTAACGTGCCAGACTTTGCAGTGTAATAACTCATGATTGTTCACAAGTTCAGTTTAACCTGCTGTGCGCTAACGATCTCTGATGCAGAGCTGTATATCTTTAAACAGCCACAGACATTTGCAAAGTGAACATATGGCTCCTTTCTAAACATGGGGATGGAGATTTGCTTAGTTATATATTGAATATCCCAGGACCTCACAAACAGAGCACTGTATTTAAAGAGTTCTTTTAAATCTAGAGTTGCTTGGTATTTTATCAATATTTTCCATTTTTTCCGGGATCATCTGTAACAACTGTGTATTCTTAGGTTTATAATATATGCACATTCATATTTTCAATTTGTCAATGCATTGACTTTTAATGTAACGTCATATGAGATAAATGTTTAATAATTATGTCTTTGCATAACAGCAGTCAAGAGGAAATAAGCTGTGCAAGACTTTAAAAACACTTAGATATCTGTAGAATAGAAATGAGTATCATGGCTCACACAAAGCTTAAGAGAAAAAAGTGTGAGTATTATCTACTGTTGCTTTGTACTGACATGACAGTTGCTGTATTTCTAACTTTTTTGGCTTTAAGTTCTAAGTTTTGGCTGGGAAAAGAGATCTCAGAACTTGCATTTTAAATTACATGAATCCTAATTAAGGATAAAAATCCTTGTAGATTCTCAAATACTGTTTTTCAACAAAGGTAACTTTAATATCTGGCTTAATAATGTATTTTTTCCCCCTTCAGGAAAGAACTATCCAACATGAATTTGGTAACAGCATAATACTTCTATCCAGACCTTTTTAACAAGAATCTTCATAAGATATTAGGGGTTTTTTGTCATCTCCAAATGATGAAGAAACTCTAAACTCTTGGCTTGTATTTTAATACTTGCTTTTCATACTTTGGAAGATCCAGACATGTAGATCAGCATCCCCAGGGTTCTACTTGCTTCATCTCCCCTGTCTTTGTGATCCGTTCAAAAGTATAAATTGCTGGTATCTGGTTGAGGTTTGTCCGAACTGTCCATGGGGTATGCAAGACTTGTTCACCTCTGGATTCCTGTTTAAGAGCCAGCTCCTAGTTAGTGTGGATGATTGAAGCCTATGAATGAAAAAGGGAGTGAGCTGATTTGGCAGTATGGGCCCACACTGAGCAAGAGGCATGCGAGGGAATACTGTCCAACCCTTGCTGCTTCTGCTGGTCCAGCTGTTCAGCATGGTTTGATGAGGGCAAGATGGATTGTTAATTTGTAGCCATGAACTTATATTTAAAGAGGCTGGTCACAGCTTCCTTGACTTTGGATATTTTACAAGGATCTTTCCTGTGTTTGTAACCATAGTTCAGAACAGCTACTTTAGTAAGGATGGGGAAAGGAGCCTTTTTGTTGCCCACAGACTACTAGCACACCAACACGCTCCAGCACACCCTCCATGCCGTGTTAGTAGTGAGCAGCTAGAGGAGCTGAAATTTAATTCTTCATACAAGTTCTGATCATTAAGGAAGAAAAAAGTTGGGAGGGATGTTTCTCAACCTAGAACTCGCACTGACTATGGCCAAGAAGAAAGAGTATTGCAAGCAGTAGTTGACTGGAACCATCAAAATTATTCACAAGTGACTTCAGACTTTTGCATTTAATTCTCAGGCTTATGCGTGGAAACCAGTATGTTCAACACTTGCCCATTTCTGCAGGCAGTGTGTTGCTTTGGACAACTCTTCTTGATGTACATGTGTTTCCAGTCTGATTACATCAGCTAGCTTCCTGTTTGCAGGCATGAAGGAAAGATTGCTTCTCCAGCGAGTACTCAGATGGAACAGAGTTGCTTTTCTCTATGGCTTCTCCTGTTCTTTCACATTCGTTTCCTCTTGTATGCCATATATTGCTGCATTTTATTCTGCTCTAGATAATACTTTATGTAAATTGTTTCTTGGGACAGTTTAAGCGTTATAGAATTCCCTTCATTATAGTATTACCTGATTAGTAGCTGTGAATGAAGCAAGTGAAAGTTGGTATAGGTGTTTGGGATAGATCCATGGTAAGGCTGAGTAGGAAGACGGAGTGGGAAGCTGGTGAGCATGTGAAGCATCTTCAGAATCTGTAATGGTCGAAAAAAGGTGTTAACATTTTTGAGGAAGGTGAATCTTAGGAGCATTTACTGCTGCTGGCAAGGAGGGGAAAAGATGTCAGATACTCTTGGAAATACTACTAGAGACATTAATACTTCACCAAGCATTTCAACGTGGTTAGAGGTGATAAAGGTGGATGTTAGTTTTCTGTGTTTCCTATACATACAGATTATCCTGGAGAGATCAGTATGCTGTTTGTATGTAAATCATCCCAGTGGAAGAGCAAGAGTGGGACTGCTCTGGAAAAGCCCTAGTGCAGCTGGCCACAGGGGAGACCAGAAGCCTGAGAAAATCTGTAGCTTATGCTGACATAAATGTCTGGCTCTTGCTTTTTACTTCTTGGAAAGGGCAGGAACAGAAAGAGCCAGGAGGATTGGCTTTCTGCTTGGAAAGTGTCTGTACGTAGTACTGCCACAGCTGATCTGAGATGTTGAAGTGTGCAGTGGGTGCAATATGTGACTGTTGTAAGAAGGCAATTTTCATTTTTGCAAGTAGATCTTGCAAATGCAGAGATCCTGTAAAACCTTTTGAACAATGAACAGGAGCAAAGATGACTGCCCATCTACAAAAACACACTTGCATGCAGAAAATGTGTTTACACATGACGAGAGCAAACATATCTAGACTACAGTTCTGTATCTACCAAAAATGAAGCCATTCTCTGTATCTTGTGGGTTTTTTCTCCATCCTTCCTTTCTTCAACAGATCATGAGATACCCATTAAAATGCAATATGATATAACTTGGCACATTAGATATTTATGCTGTAAAATAAAGAATTATAGCTTCTGCTTATGTATTACCCTGTACTTAAAGGGACTTCAGAAGAAGAGAGGGTTTGCTTGACTAACCCTCTGAACTGGAAAGCAGTCGTATGCTGGCATAGTTAGCTTGAGATAGAAGACTTTTTTTTTTTTTTTTAAGTTTTAAATGACAAAGTTCATGGATCCTTCATGTTGGTAAGCTATACTTCTCAATCAACAGAAAGGGCAGAAGAGCAGCTTTTGAGTACTTTCCTGCTTTTGACAGATAAGGAACTGAAGGAGCAACATCAAGTCTAAGGAGGAATGACGATCTCGCATACACTTTCTCAAATGGCTTTGCTAGACTGTGCCAGTGGCATCTCCTGCAGCTGCAGCCCCTGAGGGACTGTCATTCCCACCTCTGATTTACTTTCTCTGTAGTGCCAATCAAAAAGTTGTTTCTGGTTTCAAGTAATACTTTTGGGCAAGAACTATTTTTAACTGATTCCGTATCAGTGATCCAACCAAGAGTCAGGTGAATGGTAGTGCTGGCATGGTGAGGGGTGCGTAGTGGCTGAGGAAGGATACCACTTAAGGAAACACTGTTACAGAGGAAGAGGTATGTGGAAATGCATGTTGAATACCATTAATAAACCCTTAAAGAGAAGATATTAATAATTCTCTTACCTTTCTGAAAATTGCTAATTACAGTTGATTGGTTTTATATATAGTAGCTACAGGGGGGAAGCAAAGAAAACCTTTGAGCATGACAAGTATAACTTGTCCAAATGCAACCAAAATTAATAGGAAGACTTGTTTGATTGAATGGAATTGCCCAGACATTCAGAATTTTCAGCCCTAAGTTCAGTATGATGCTGAAAGTTGAATTTCCCTGTGGCTGAACTGCATTTCTGATGTTATACTATAGATTTAAGATGTCTTTTATGTTTTAGGAAAATCTGGATTTGACATGCCTTATGAAAAGTGCTGTACTTATTTTCTACTCAGGCTTATGAGTTCGTAAAAAAAAAAAGGGGGGGGGGGAGAGGGAAAAAAAAGCCCATGGTTTAGACCATAAAGTTCTTCTAATGGCATTATATTGATTACTGAAAACTGCCATCATTTTAACCATGCCTCTTTTCGGTTTAAGGTAGGTTTGTTACTCTTTGATCTCAAGCACTGATTTCAGTGTGATTCAAGTGGAAGGTCTGATTCCTGAACTGTAGTAAAGCAAAAAGTCCCATTGTTATCTAGCTGTACTGACTGAATTTAGAACATACTTTTAAGTTGTGGATATCTGTATACATGCTCTGTATGTTCTTACTTGGAACAGAAATTGGAGCCGTTGATGTCAGTGGTCTAGTCTGCAAGAATCCTATAAGGATGAGAAGATAAGGGAGAATATTTTGAAAGTGCTTATTGATTTAAAATACAAAGTCATCATAAAAACTACTTTGCTTCAGTGTTATTGTCATTGGCAGTGCAGCTCAGTTTGTCAAATTACTGCTGCTGCAGTGACTGCCAAATAAGTGTCATCTTCCTGGCATGATTCTTCTTTCCACATCCGTTCCATTTTGCAATGCTTCACTCACATTTCAAGTTTTATCTTTAAAAAAAACTATTTGCAAAAAAAATGGAAAATATTCAGATAAATCAGGAGATGTTTTTTGCATATAATACAATGTTCTAACTTTTACCCACTGATCTTATCCCTACTCTATTCTAATGCTGCGGCCTTTTTTTTCCTGAGGTCTCTAATTAGCATATTCTGGGTGAAGTCGTGCACTATAACTGCCATAGCATGAAGTGTTCCTAGGTTGATGGCTGGCTGGCTTTAATGATCTTGATTCTTGCCCGTGGGAAAAGCCAGAAATGATGCAGGTATAATTTAGATAACTCTGGGATGAACTACCTAAATTGAAAACCTTATCCTCTGCTGCCTTTGGCAAGAATCTCTTCACCACATTAATCATTTTTCTTGCCTTAAAGGCCTGCATTAGAGGGTTCTTCTAAGTTCTCAGAAGAAAGTCCCATCCTGGAGTTGATGTGGTAGTGCCCTTTAAAAATGCTCCTTTTTCCTTGGCTCATGGGCTAGAAGTGTTGCTCTATATTACACTCTTTAATGTATTGCAAAAATCTAGAATGATAAAATATTAAAATAGGCAAAAAAAGAAAAAAATTCTTGGGAGACCATAGGAAATTTTTCTCATGAGATGTGAGTGCTACTCAGTTGCAAATTTAGATCATATTGCAACATCTGTTAATTGGGTCATATATCTCATGCTAAGTTGCAGATCATGGGTATTTGATAAAGTGATAACAGAACTTGAAAATCTAGTTTTTATGTTTAAGAGCATTATACATCTTACAAATGTTTGACAATCAGAAACGAATTGTTGCTATTCAGTAGTTTTAAGAACACTTTGATTAGGAATATATTTTGCTTTTTATTATTTTCAGTATGGATTAGCTTAATTTTTAAGTCTTCGTAGACCATTTTTTGTAATTCAGCACTTTTACTGCAAGTCAAAGGTGAAATCTATGCAACCATTTTCTTCTATAGTGAAAAAAGAGCACACTGAGTTTTAATGTTATAACAAATATTACACAGTAGGACTCTTCAGTCAGTCTGGATTGTGGATTCATGAAAATAAAAGAAAGGATTCATTAGGCTATCTGTCAGAACTGTAAAATGAAATTCAGTTATGGTCTATGTTTCTCTTTAGATCTCATAAATGGAGCCCAAGAACAGTGTGAATTGCCTCCTATGGATGGTTTTCCTCACTGTGAAGGGAAAATAAAGGTAACTGAACTGTTTTTAATCTTATTATGTGTGTTCTGTTAAAAACTGAACATATTTTGCAAGAAGTCACTACTCAGACAATGGCATAAAACAAGAACAACTGAGTCAAAAAAGAAAAGAGGATATTTAGGAGTGTGTGTCACTACAGCACTGCTCACTTCAAGCCTTTAATGCTCCTGCTGCAGAGAATTAAAGTGGCATCCTGTTAAGAAAGGCATAAAATGCCATATTATATTAAAATGCTATATTATTTAATAAAATGCCTTATTATTTGAATGTTGTCTTGTTGTTCAGAAACTTTCTTCTCCTTTTTGAAAAGCCCTGTTTTCTTCCCCATTATGAGCCATTTGGCATTCCCCTACCCCGGGACTGGGATTCTGTGTGTACCTCACTCCAGTCCTTTCTCTGTTTCAGCAAGACATTTGTTTACACTGCTTTCCCCTCTTCGCCAACAGCTCTGTCCGATTCCTCCCTTCCCCTTTTCTGCTAAAAGCATTCTGCCTCTTCTGCTCACAAGCTAGACACTGCACTAAGTGTGCAACCAGAACTTTGGGGTTCACAGTTAATTCTACATAAATCCTATATTTTACTAATAATGCAGTTTGAAAGGCCAAATATTGAAAGCCCTCAGACTTTGGCTGGAAAGGAGAAGGAAAAAAAAAACCAAACCAACCACAAACACAAACCCCAAAACTTGCAGAGATGGAGGGTTTGTTTGTTTGTTTTTTCCCACAAGGTACATTTCAAATGTAAGTATACTGTTTTAGTAGTGGGGGACAAAAGTAAAATTGCTGGACACTGAAATATCATTATCAAGCATTACAATTTATTTCTGAAAGTGAAAACAAAAAACTAGCAAAGTGTATGTGAAATTATGTTCCCTTTTTTCTCTAAATAAAATTCAATAGACAATAGTATTTAAAAAAATAAACTGTGTTAAATCTCTGGTCTGTGTTTTGATCCATTTTGACAAACTGGCTGCATAGTGGCTATTTAATACATTATTTGAATATTAAAATACAAATTTAAATAAATTGCTTGTGTAAAAATGGCATATTCTTGGCAGAATCGGGGAGATTTCAGTCTTGGTAGCTGAAATGATGTGTTAAATTCCAGAGCAAGTGTAACATGAGGGGGGGCAATGCAGTCAACTCCAACCACACCAATATGTCTGGATCCTGATTATATCTCCCTTTTGATATTTGTCTCTGCTTGCCTGTCTACCAGTTTGTATAAACTGTGCTCACGTCTGGTATGTAGTTACTTCCCCAATGTAGCTGAATGTAGAGATGTGTTATGCTGCAAAGTATTCATGAAATTCCTTTTTTGTTATTTGTGTTTTTATCTGGTTGGATATAGTCACTTGCAGCTTTCCCCTGTTATTCATGAGTTCAGTGTGAAATAGTATAGAGTTATTATGTAGTACTTAAACCTAACAGACTATGTTTTTGTTCTGTTACAGTGGATGAGAGATATGTGGCGATCGGATCCCTGTTATGCAAGTTATGGTGTAGATGGGTCCACATGCTCCTTTTTTATTTACCTCAGTGAGGTCAGTAATCTTTTAATCTGCAGAAGGGGAACATCATAGTGCCTCGATATTTTTGGTAACTGTTGGCAAACTCTTCTCAAAAGAAATTGTAACTTCAGAAAAATTCTATGAAGAGGAAAAAGCTATTAAGACAGAATTATTATGAAGCGTGTTGCTATTATTCATAAGTCCTCCAGGTGTTTCTCGCCTGGAGAATTCTAATGTTTATAACTGAAGTGATGTAAACAGCAACTGTCCAGGGAGTCCACACTAAGTATCCTGTTTAAATGAAGTATGAATTCAGTCATAGAT
This sequence comes from Phoenicopterus ruber ruber, assembly GCA_009819775.1. Classification (NCBI taxonomy): domain Eukaryota; kingdom Metazoa; phylum Chordata; class Aves; order Phoenicopteriformes; family Phoenicopteridae; genus Phoenicopterus; species Phoenicopterus ruber. The sequence continues at coordinate 35,907,218 of CM020220.1, forward strand.
CCTTGCCTCTGAACACTTTTTCTGTTGCTTTCTGTTTAGCTCCTGAGATAGTAATAGGGAGGCATTTGGGATATAAAATTTGGAAAGTGGAACTAGATGATACATCCTCCTAAGAAGCATGGCCACTTCCTGCTTGGATACTGTTCATGAATTGCAGAGTCTGTTAACAGAAAACAAAAAAACCCCTGAAAGTCATGTTTTTGAGTGAAGATGCAGATACATTGGCACTTGACCTCTTCTTTCTTATTAGTAAAATTTTGATAATTTACAGCAACTGATCTTGGAAGTAGTATTGATATCTAGTTGCTTACTGCTTGTAAAGAACTGCGAAAGCCAATGTGGTTGCAGAATTGCAAACTAGTATTGATTGTGTCGTTTCTGCAGGATTTGGCGGGAGGGGCTGGGTTTTTAAATTATGTATCTGAGATTAAAACTGTAAGTATTATATAAGTAACTCGGTTGTAATGAAAGCAGTTTCTGTTAATTTACTCAATTGACTGTTACTGAATTTTTTGGGACATTGCTTTAAGCAGCAGTAATAGTTAAATGCATATCCAAAACACGTATCTGAAGAAATAAAAAAGGCTGGATTGAATCACAAATTTGACTCATTCCATTGCTATTACCAAGTGTTGATTTATTTATGGGCTATAAAGCTGGGGAAGGAAAGATACAGGATGACTATATTATTTATCTTGTTATTTATCATAGAAGCTAGAGATATGGTTTCATAATCATCTGAAGTTGATCTAAGTCTCTACTAAAAGGTTATGTTTTAGAATCAGTGGAGTTAACGTTTGCGCAGTTGTATTCTGTCAGCCAGCTGGTGCTTCATGTTTTTAATGCAGATGTATCTTAAAAATGAGGACATATGTCAAGTGAATGTGAGAATCTAACGTTCTTAAATGACATTTATTATTTTGTATTTCTGTTAAATCACAGTATTTTCTGTGACAGTCTTCTCTGATCATCAGTTTTGAAAACTCGGTTGATGCTGTTAGTTTTTTCATAATTGATCTTTCAGCTCATCCTCATGGCTAAATGCAGGCAGATGTACAGAGGCCAAATGCTTGTTTTTTCAAGGGTCTAGGGATTTGAAATTTTTCTTTAAGCAGCAATATTGAGTTTGAGCAACTTCTCATTTCATAATGGAACAACAGTACAATTAGTCTATGTGTATATTTGGGAACTTCAGACAAAGGTCTTGTACTTTTTTTTAAAGTGGTCTCCTATGACAGAATGTAAAACTAATATTGGGTGAGCATGTTATTAACCTTGAGTTTAAATTTGGCATTCTTAATCCTACGATTAATTCCATGATTAATGCCTAGCAGCAGAGGTTGAAAGCTTAAATGTTTGCGAATGCAAGCATGAAATGAAATTCTAATAACACTACAATGATGTGGATTTATGAGGTGTGTTGGCTGCTAAGGATAACTTGGAAATGCTGTTGCGAGAGTAATTTGTCAAAGTGGACAGTGATGAAGAGTTGACAGTTTATAGTATGGTTGCACAGCTGAATGATAAATGTGCTTACAGAGCTCTCAAGTCAAAACTGCTGATTTAAAATATTAAAATGCATTAGGGTACTGAAAGGATATTACTGTTAAGATTTTTGGTTTTTATTTTGAGGTTACAGTATAGGAATACGATGGTTGTGTACACATCCTCTGCTTGAGAAATCAATATATGCATCAAATTATGCATAATCTCAGTTTGAAGAGACAGAATATGCATCAAAGTGTGTATATATGTCTGCTTTTACTCTTCAAGTCACCGTTACAGTCTAGTGTGACAAGCACCTGTGCTCTTTCATACTCTTGGAATCTATGTTTTTCTTCTGAAGCAGTTCAGTTAGGGTATTATGTTGCACTCTTATAGCACTCTTTGTAACGCAATTTTAAACTTGTTAACAAAGGAACCTGAAATGTTACATTTTGGTGTGTAGCGTGGCTTCAGAACCACAGAGACACAAAGTAACTTGTCCATGGTTTATGCAAAGGTTTAGAAACAAAGCTTGGATAAAACCCAGTCTTTGGGTATCTGTCACGTGCCCTTGTTATGTTGTCACAAAATAGAAACAGCGCTGTCAAAATCCAGGCTGCCCCAAGTCATCTCTTCTACGGCGCCTGCACAAGTGCAAGTATTAGCAGTTCTGCCTCCTCTGGTTTGCTTTGGATGGCATTCCTGCAGGAACATAAGAACAGCTAGCTCATCAGCTCTTCTCCACTTCCCTTCTTGTATCTTGGCTGCTTGAGCAGAATGGGAGGCAAGTGTGGCAGCAGAAGGAAAGCAAGAAGCAGTCCAACACATTCAGGCTTATGTTTTTTATTTAAAGGTGTCACCTGTACAGACTTGCAGATGAAGCTGCAAGGATTTTTGCACTTCTATCTTGCTGTTTTGCTGCAGGCACCGGATCACTCCTGGTGCATGATATGCAACTCTGCAGTCCTCATAACACTAGTTGTCCTGGAGCCTTTGAAAGACTGGAGGAGACACAAATGGCCTGAATAGCAAAACCAGACTTACATTCTCTTGAATCACGACAGGGATTAGAAGCAGTAAAAATCGAAAAGCAAGTTAAGCTAACTCTAAGGTTTCCGGATAGTTGGGACTTGTTTTCTTTTAACCGTGATACAAACTTGCCCATTGAGAAGAGTTACTTCCTTTTAAACTTAGCATTTAGTTACGAAAAAGCCAGTTGTTTTAACACTGTAATGTCACTGGCACAGTTACAATTTTCACGGATGGCATTGCCTCTGGGGAGAAATGTGAAAAAATGAATTTCTAGACAGTACAAAAATATATTTCACTGCAAAATGTCAGTTTGCAGCTGAAGAATGAAGCTATTAAAAATATCTTCTAGAAAATGAATTTTGCACACAGTTTCCTAGCTTAACAAAAAAAAAAGAAAAAAAGTGGAGGGGTCGTATTGCGCCTTTTCTTCATCTAGATACGTGCTCTCTCTGAGAGAACTGCCTGACACACAGGAGTGGGACTGCTGCTGTGCCTGCTGGGTCAGCCAGTAGCTGTGATGCAAGTTGCCACTGCCCAGGGGTCATTACCTTGATGCTTACCTGCTGGAGCTGGGCAGATCTCATTAAAATCCCAGGCTCTGCATCTCCAGCTCGCCTTTCAGGTCCAAGTGTAATTTTTGGTACCCATCTTGGAAATGGATCCAACGCTTCAAAAGACTAAAACTGTTTTAAAGACCAGTCTTTGAGACTCCTGTAGCTTTTGCATGTGTGTTAGTATACCACTAGAGAGAATTCTTGTTTTCAGTCCTTCAGACTTGATGGGAACAGAATGCATGGTTTGGTTGCAGGAGTATTTTTCTTTAGACTGTTATTTTTGCTTTGAGGGGTAAAGCAGAAAAATACAAACTGAAGGTGATTTTGAATGTGGGTTTGTTTCCAGAATGCAAGCTGTAGTCTGGCAGGTTTTAGTGAAAACACCTGCAAATCATAATTATACAGGTTTCTCAAATCCTTGTGGTTTTGCTAATTTACTGAAGTTTGCTCACATCTGTGTGGAAGTCCCCTTGCCACAACTTCTGCTGTGTGTGTAAGCTAATTTCTGACACTGAGGTGAGTTAATGATGTGCATTTCTTCAGTGTAATGTGACATCAAACCAGCTTCTTTGAGTTCTACACAATTACTCAGAAAATTGACAAAAATGGTATTGTTGTCTGAAATGTAAAGCAGCAAAAGCTCAAACTTCTTCAGTCACCTTACATGTGTTCCTGAAAAATTGAAATGCTAATGATAGTCAGCAGTTCATTCCCAAATCATCCATTAGCTTATTGGCCTGGATTTGGGTGATTTGGGCTCAGTTATCTTTTCTATTTCTGTCACTTTAAACTGGGATTAGTATTTTTCTGTCTAGTTGGAAAAGGCATAGATGCTAATGTAAAAGAGGAATCAAATTTAGTGCACATTACTGAAGTTAGGTAAGAGACCATTTGTTGATTGATAGTTATGTATAAAATGTTGTGTTTCAGTGTCACTGCGACTGTGGGTACCTGACACCCAATGTTTGGGATTGCCTTTGGAAACAACCAAATCCAAAGCTACCTGTACACTTCTCCATTTCACTAAAGAGGCAGTCAGTCATCTTGCACACTGCAGATTTTGTAGCATCTTTAAAATGACTACCTGTCACTGAGAAATGCTAAACAAAATATAGGTATTGCAGCTTCTAGAGGAGTTGAGAAAGTCACCTTCCCCATGGGAGCAGTTCTTTCGCGTCAAATTCTCAAATGGATTTTCTAAGTGAACATTATGAGTTCTCTTCTCTGCCTGCCTTCATACTGACTAATAAATTTAAAGATGCACCTTCTTTCACCAGATACTGCAGCACTGTTTGTTTTGGGTTTTTTTTTATTTCCCACTCTGGGACTGACATAAGGTACTTAATAGCAGCACTTCACCATGGATAGAATTACACTGAGCAATACCGCTGTTCACCTGGTGTGCAAAGAAAGTTGCTTTAGTTTCCATGTAGATGGGCTACACCTGCCCTTCAGAAGAGTCCAAAATGGAGATTACTGCAAGTGTTTAGAGAGAGTACCCTTCAGCTTCTGCTTTATTAAACTCCCACTATGACTCTTTAAAAGCATAAAGGACTGCCAGAAATTTGGATGTGGAGAGCCACTGGCAGAGTATACTTTCATTCAGTTTGGAAGATGCTCAGACTACCCCAGTGCTACAGATATGTGCCAGGTTCTTAGAACTGTGCTTGAAGCCCTTGCTCTGCAATATAGCTGAGCGCTGCAATCTTGACTTCCTTTCAGTTTCACAGTGTTTCTGAGGAAAAGTTATTGGAACAGATACCTGCAAAGCTTCTGTAAACCATACTTTTCTAATTTCTTAGGTTTGTTTGTGGTGAGTTTTTTGGTGTTAAGTCACTTACTAGTAAGCTATGCAAAGATAAAGTCACTGTGAGAGTGGGTTGCCTATGATAAGGGATTAGACAAACTCTTGAGTTCAGTTTAAGCAAAATCTGGGCATTCACACCCCAAATCAGTTCAGAACACCAACTTTTCACTAATATCTGGAATCACATAGCACTTAAATTTTGGAATTCTAAAGCGCCATGCAACCTGACAGTGCTGTGTCTACTGCAATTCAAAAATAGATAGGACACACTTGACTTCTCAGGTGGACCTAGTTTCTTGTGCATGATCAAAGACTACCTAATGAATTTGATTGGCATTGAATTCAACACTAGGTACAGGAGGCACAGCTGGTCTTATTCAAAAATATGACAGGAGAAAGATAAATATAGTGTGTTCTGAATAATAGCTTAGCATTTATATCACTCATGCAAAAAATGGTCAGTCTTCAACTCTGCAGTTGCTGCTTCCCAACAATCTTAACTACTAATCTGTAGTCTGATATCACATCCTTCCTATTAAATCGTGCATGACAGTGTAACAGCTGGTTGCTATGGAGCAAATAAGCTAGAGAAAGAACTGATGCTAACCCAGTGAGAGGAAGGTTGTCCTGGAAAGGTGGGGAGAGGAGTCCTGGTTCCTTCTTCAGAGACAACTTCTGTGTTTTGCCTTAAATGATCAAATAAAACGCATTAGCAAGTTGAAGGGCAGGTTGCAAATGAACACTGCTGCCCTTCTTCCCCTTGCTCAGACTTAGAGCTTGTTGCATGTGGATATTCTGTACCTAAACAAATACAAGGCTGAAGTATTTCTGCATTTCTGATGGAGATTTCATCTAGACGCACTTTAGTGATGATATATTCCTTTCTGCCATCATTGCCAATAACAGATAAAAGGTGCGTATGAATGGAACAATACCTCATTTGTAACTGCGTGCTGCAGCCTTAGCATATGCTATATCATCTTCCTGTTTATAATCGTATGCATCCACATCTATATACACATTTGTATGTATACCCACACACACTTTTTTCCATTGTTTGTGTTGTTTAACCACAAATATTCCTGGCCCAGGACAAGGTACACTTTAATGCTGTTGCATTTTCTGCAGACTTTTTTGTTATGAGTTAGGTACAATACCGAGTCAACCAAAGGAGATTTTTTTTTTCCACCTGCCACCCTATTCTGTATTAGGAGCTTCCAGAAAATGTGTTGCAAAACAAAGTCCCTAATTCATCCCCTCACATTCCCTGCCCTATCTCTGTCTTGTCCCTAGTAATTTCAATGAAAGCTGATAGGTTTGCTTTAGGCAATTGGAGAGCAAGGGGAGAAAAGCAAGTTCTGAGCACCAGGTGTTTTCACAGAGCTTGCATCACTGTTGGTGCTTTTTTGTCACCCAAAACAAAGGAGATGGAAGGCCTCCACTCAAGCCAATCTGAGCAGTTTTAGACATTCCTTACCTTTCTTTCTCCCACATCTATAGTTAGAAGTTAGTACTCACTGAAATAAAGCCTGAATTGTACTTATCTTACATGAGTAAGTTTGAGAAAAATGGATTAAGTTTTCACTGGTATTTGCTGGGAAAAAGATGATTTCGTGACCATCTTCCTGCATTTTTCAATAACTGTAGCACCCACCTTTATTTTTAAATAAATTCCCATGGCAGAGGTTAATAGTCTGAATCTGAGAAGAACAGCTGCAGGACTCGTTCAGAAATGATGAGTACAACTAGAGTTACTGTTGTGAGCCATATTTGGGTCATGCAAGGCAACCAGGAAAATTGCTTAACCACTTAGGCTTCATATTAAGTTGTAGGCAGGAAGGCCAAGTAATGAAAGAGCAAGAGAAAGAGCAGAAAGTGGTTGTCTTGAAAAAGACCCAACAGTATGGTTATTTAGATTATTTTTACACATCTTTCAGAAATGATACAACAGAAGTAGTATGTATTCTGCACTATTGTGTATCATTACATGAGGCTAAATAGAGAGGAACACAAAATTCGTTTTGCTACTCATCTGGGTTAATGCTGTTGTTTTAATTCTGACACAAAATATCGAGTACTATTTCTTTACAGGATTTTTAAGCAGTCTTTACTGAGGCTTTGTACCACTGTAGACCTTAATTTTACATAGTGCAATGCAAAACCACAGTTAACTGGAAGCTTTTTGCTTGAAATACATATAAAAACAAAATTACTATGGTTTTTGAGGAAAGCAGCAATAAAACTTAGCAGCCTGCTAGATCTCTTGTATAAGTAACATCAAATCAGCAGGCTTTTTAATTCTGCAGTAGAAGCCTGTCAATGCTGTAGTTTCCTTTTCCAATAGCTCTACAGAAGCTGTCTCTGAAGTCTTTGATATCTTGTGTAGTTGCGTAGGTTGAAACTCCTCTCCCTTTTACCAAAGTGTATGTAGACTGTTGATCATCTGTAGCTCTCACTGAATAGGGAAGCAAGAACCTGAGATGGGGAGAAATCTTCTCTGTTCCCTCTGAAAACATTGTTTGTGTTGTGTGATATTTCTTGAGTACTAGACACCTCTAAATACAGATGTTACAACTTGCATAGGCTTCCCTGCTGTAGTTTTGCACTTCTGCTTTCTTCGCTCTGTATCTACCTGGTGATATCTACTACGATCTAAAAGTGACTGCTGGTGCATGTGCTTCAGTGTTGAGTGTTTGCGTTTTCTGCCTGCTGCCATCACGCTAATCGTATTCTGATTTTCCTCTCAGTTTCTCTTGGAACCATAATTTATTAATTCCAGTTGATTCTTTAATTATCTGGAAAATTAACTCGTGTTCTGTGTAAGAGAATTTGTCTTAGCGTTTTGACTGGGTTTGCTGTCATAATGTTTCCATCTTACAGGCACGTATACCCCTGATCTTTTTTTGCCCAAGAATACCTGAAATTCACTATTAAAGTAGTCCTAGTTTGGCTGGTTTGTCAGTCAGTATTTTGCCTCTCCATCCCCACTTTCCCTTGAGTCAATACATTAAATTAATTTAAAATTTTTTCTTCTTTCCCTTTCCCATGGTATGGCAGATTCATTTGCTTCATCTTTGCTTTCTTGGTGCTCTTTTTAATTGTTATCCCGCCACCTAATATTTCTTTGTGAGCCATTGGCTCATAAAAATGAGCAGAATTCTTTCCTTTTTCTATAAAATAATGCCTATGCATTCTTCCCAGTGCATTTATCAGTCCTGAATATAACAAAATGTCAGGCACTGGAACAGGCTGCCCAGGGAAGTAGTGGAGTCACCATCCCTGGAGGTATTCAAAAGACATTTAGATGTGGCACTAAGGGACATGATTTAGTGGTAGTGATAGATTAACAGTTGGACTTGATGATCTTGGAGGTCTCTTCCAACCAAAACGATTCTGTGATTCTAAAACAACTGGCATACTTTGAAGAGTATGCGTTTAAAAATCCTCCAGTGAGTTAAGTTGATCTTTCCAATGAAAAGAGGACTTGACTGAATAACAGTAAGGAAAAACGAATGCTAGACCAACTGCATACACTGATATTACTCTGAATCTAATCCTTAAGTGTTTATTTGTGATTAGAATTGCTGTAATTTAATTTAGAGTAAAGGGAATGTTTCTAAAAGCACAAAAGAACTATATTTGTTTTGAGGCATGCTGCTAACTGTCCTTGGCAGCTCTGAAAAATCTTCAGTTCCTCTAGGATGCCTGATGGTGCAATGTGAAATACACGAAGCCAGAAAAGGAGCACGTACAGTAGTCCTTGAAATGTCATATCTTAATATAGATCAGTTTTAATGCTAGGAGTAATTGAAAATTGTTTGTACTATTAAAAAACAAAACAAAAGAAAAACCCCGAGGGATCGGGACTGTGCATGAATTGTAGTATGGAGCTTGCAACTCTTTTCTACCAGTGATTCCACAACTTATATTAGTAAAAGTTAGGATTGCTAATTGCTACAATTTCTAGTATGTTTCCAGAGTTGGGGACCACTGAAGAATCCGATGTTTTCAAACTAGGTTGATCAAGTCACTGCTTTCAAATGTTGTATTAAATACATTGAGTAGATTAAGTCATAGCATTCGAATAAATGCTCCTATATAATTTGTCTGAGGAACGTAAACTTGGTATATTTCTTCTCTTTAATGAGGTTATGATGTCTATTAATTTATTTTCATGTGATTGGTCTTCTAGGCAATCATTTGGTATGATCTTAAGCTTTTAATCTCTAATGCTTTAGGCTTACTGCAGCATGATTAAGCTTAAAATGGTGTTTTGACAGGTCTATGACTGGAGGAACCATAAGAGCAACTCTGACTTCAAATTCTCTGGGAGTTGTGAACTTAATCGGTAGTGATAGGATATCTTAGCTGGGCTATAAATTTTTGCGTTTCTCCCTTTTCACAGTACCGTTATGTTTCTGTTTTCATGTGTTTGCCTCCAACAGCGAGATTCCTTCTTCCCCAAAGTGAATGGGCTAATTTCTTAAGGCCCATTAAATATAATAAATAAAGTAATATGTATATAATAGAATAATAAAGATTCTACAAGACAAGCAAGGTCCCTAGGGAGAGCACAGGAGCTTCCAGTGACTTGCATCCATTTGCTGTTTCTTCCCTAACTACTAGCTGTTGTACTTTTTTTTCCTAGTAGGCAATAGTAGAAGTATTGCATTTGCACTGATGATGTTTGTCTAAGAATTATAGCTATTAGTACTTGTGGTTATTGTTACTTATGTTATAATTATGTTAGTTACACTCTTCAAATGGGATGGTTTTGGTTTTATTCTTTCAGCCTTTTGTCTAGATTGCTACAAGGTAGAACTCTGATCCTTGGGTTTTATCGGGCTTTGCCTTATTATAAAGATATTCTAGGGAGATGGGAAATGTTCCAAAATATATATATTTTTTTTTTTTTTTTTTTTTTTTAAGGTCTAGAAGCATGAAAAACTTAGTGCTTTTTGAAAACATTTAGGAACTGCTCAGAGAAACTGTATTTGGAGCATTTAACAGCTGACCTCTGCCTTGAAAGGGTTTTATCTCCTGTATTCATTATCATGAATGAATATCTAAATGAGACTTTTGGTTGCAAATTTGCAAGGTTAAAATAGTATTGAATTGCAAAAAGTCGTCTTCAGCTTTTCTTGCAAAAAGCAGTTTTACTTTGCAGTGACTTACTAATCAGCAGAAGCCTTATTTAAGCCATAGAAAGATGTAACATAAAGGCAGTGAGACAGTTTGGTAGACCAGCTTGAAAGTAGAATAGAATAGAAAGATTTATTTTCATGCGATTGTTTTACAGGTTGAAAATTGGTGTCCTCGTTTACCTTGGAGAGCAAAAAATCCTAATGAAGAAACTGATCAAAAAACAGTGGTAAGAACAACATTAAAACATGAGAAATAATTCGGTAATTGTGATTCATGCAAAAGATCCTGGAATCCTGAGCCATATAAATGCTAATAAGACCAGAATTTACCATTTTTATTCCTCAGCTCCTCCAAACTGAAGCGGAACATCCTTGACTGTATATATGTAGCTCATCATGTATTTTCTCCAGTCGTTGTATCACGCTGCAGTCTTTGTGGTAGATTTCCATTAAAAACATTTTTGTGTTTAAATTCATGAAATACTGTACACAGATACTGAGAAGAATCACAGATCTATAGAGTATTCACCAGTGTTAAGTGATCACATGTGAAACTGTCCATTGTTACTGTCCTGTAAATCTGGGCCTTATATATAAAAATGCCTTAACGGAAGAGGCTTATATACATTTCAGTTTTGTAGTAACATTTTGATTACTCCTGGTTATTTTCCTTTAAAAACTCTACAGCATGCAGAGTTGTTTGTAAACTGTTGTATTTTAAGATAATTGCTGGGCTGTATATGAACGTTGCTTACGTAATTTAGATATAGGCTGTCTCATTTTGTAAAACCATTTGTTCTTAGATCAGTCTAGCTTTAAAATGAATATTTCCTTTAAAATTTATACTATAGTAATGTTTCTTCCTTCATGGTACAATAGGAGACTTCCTTGTATTCAGCAGATTCATGATATACATGAATCTTCAGCATACTGTTCTGATTTTACATTGTGTTTTAGAGATACTTTAACCTCATTTTGAAGCACGTGAACAAAACTGAATCTTATATTGCAGAAACAAATACATTTTGAAACATTGCAAACATATTCTGGGGCTACTAAATACTACTAATAAAAATAACAGTAATTTATGCAGCTTAGAAATGTCTGTTTAAAGATATCTTAATTGAAAACAAATCTCAAAATCTCAACTTGACTTTAGCATTAGGAGTGTATCTTTTTTCTATTTTTTTTAATGAAGAATGTAAAGCACAGAGTTCACATTTGAGAATTTTCCCTCTGGAAAGTACACTATTTGAAGAATAACTGATGTTTTGGGGTTTTTTTAATGCTTTAATTGAAGGCTGAAATTCGTATCAACTTTGATAATCTCTACAAAATGATGTCAAGACATGAGGAGTTCAGGTGGATGATGTTACGCATCAGACGAATGGCTGATACTTGGATTGAAGCAATTAAATCACTTGCAGAAAAACAAAATTTGGAGAAGAGAAAACGAAAAAAGGTAAATGAAAACATTTTTCATTCCTTCCACTTGCAGTCATTTAGGCTCTTTTTAGCTTCTTGTTCCAGAAGTAACTTCAGAGTGGAACTACCAAATATGTCTAAAAGGCTCATGTTTATACTTGTGCCTCTTTTCAAGATGTATTTCTCTGTTTGAAATTACTGATACAATGAGTATTTGCTTTACAAACAGTTTTACAGACTTTCCCTGAGTCAATCTTTGGGTAAGTTTTCTAACCTCTTTAATTTTGGATAAAATAGAGACTATGTAGAAGTTTCTGAAGGGAGAACCTGTGAATTTACTGCAAGCTGATGACATTGGAGTGTTTTATGTAGTCGTAGAAAACAATAAAGCTGAAAGCTGTAAACACAACAACGATTTCCCTTCCTGCCTTGTTCTTACTGGAGCCAGTCCTGATTGACAGCAGGCCATGCACGTCATGTTTCTACCCTCTCTTAAGCCTGGCTGGCTGCAGCTCGGCTACTTCCTTGAGATTCTCAGTCCTTGCATGAGGTCTAGGCTCCATGTTGCGGCTCTAATGTTTGTCACGTACTACAGTCTTTGAGTAGGCTCACTCTCTGTCAAGGAGCAACCCTTCTCTTTCAAGCAGCTCTCCAGCCTGTTTTATTAAAGAAATATAACATCTGAAAATACATAAATTCAAGAATAAACAGAAGCAGTACTGTCGTGTACAGGCAGTTTTGATGGGATGCTCTACTGCTTATTCTTTGCTTTTAAAAGTCCTTTGAGGTTGCTCTGTAAAACATATGGTGATTTCATTTTAATATGTCAAGTTCAGTTCTGGGAGCTGCAAGAGATTAAAACAAAATGGCTTTTTGAGCCATCTTCTTTTTAAAGAGTGAGGGAAAAGGTTTTTGGGTGTTGGGAGTTTTTATGCTTGGCACTCTACGTACCCCCACCCAAGCAACAGTCCAGGTATGTAGCAAAGTATTTGAAACTCAACTTCTGTGCTTTGTTAGAAAGGCACGCAGAGATTTCGAGGAACTACAGAGAAAACACTCTTCCAGTGGCAATGGAGGCAAGAGGGTGGGAAATCGTCCTGTTACTCTTATGCAGTCTTTCCAAGTTCTTAATGGCTTGTTCACAACAGCATACCCTTCCTTAACTATACTGTCTTGCTTAAGCAAGTATATCCTACTTGAGAATGTAAGTCGTTATTCAATCAAAATAAGTTAATGTGAGCCACAACTTTCTGTGCAGAATTACAGATTATTTTGTGAATAACACCAATTTTGGGGGTTTGTTTAATTACTAATCTAGTGGCATATAATAGTGCAAAACAATACAGTAACATTCTTATAACTACTGTTCTAGAGATCCATTACAAAATTAAACTATTGGGGTGGAGTATTGAATTTTTTGGTTGATTTTTTTGGCCCTAGTTGGAATGTAATAGAAAGAAAAAGCACTGTGAGGTATACTAGTTGCATGTTTAATGTCGATAACTCTAACATATGACTCTTCTTTCCAGATTCTTGTTCATCTGGGGCTTTTGACAAAAGAATCTGGATTCAAGATTGCAGAAAATGCATTTAGCGGTGGCCCTCTTGGTGAATTAGTCCAGTGGAGTGATTTAATTACATCTCTCTACTTACTGGGCCATGACATCAGGATTTCAGCTTCACTGGCAGAGCTCAAGGAGTAAGGAGATTACTTTCACTTTTGAAACTGGAATGCAAAAAAAAAAAAAAAAAATTGTAAACTCTTGAAGCTTCGATTAACAGTATATAATTCCGTGAAGCTTAAGATGAAAGTGATAATTCACTAAACAGATGATAAGATTATTTTCATGAGCTAAGTATATGTGCTATGAAAAGGATAATGTGTTTTCATTGTAGCTTCAGGCTCCTGAGACTTCATAAATGAATGTTGTAAAATTCAAACTAAGCAGCTTATTCTTTAACATTCCAGGTGCTTTAACTAGCTGCAATAGGAAATGTTACAGACTAGCCTAATTCTGTGTCCTCTTCTTCGGTTTCTGCTTTTCTTCACTCAGTATCTGATTTTAAAATAAAGGTTTAAATCCTTTAAACACATTACTTTTGATGTAGTTAATGGCTTATGTTAGGTCAAATTGCTACCTGCCTCGTCTTTGTCTTGCTTTGCATACTAGCTCAGCATTAGGCATAAAGCATCTGTTTTAACCTTGAGCACATGCTCTTTTTCTGTAGCTTTCATTTTTTTATAAAAAACATGGCAGCATCATTTTATAGAGAGCTCTTATACTATAAAGCTGCCAATAGAAGTCATAAACTTTCACAAATAATTTCAAAATGCACTATTTTTAAGCATTCCAACTCTTGTTTAAATTAGATGAGGTTTTTAGTGAAAATTAGCGCTTTACTGATGTATAAACAGTTCTGTAATAAATGCTGAGCATCTTTAGCATTTGAATGTTCTTACATGGTTCCTGATTTGGAAAAGATAAGAGTAAGACTTTTTGGAAAGGGGAATTATTGGTATAAATAGTATTACAGTATCTACTTAAGGTATTTGGAAAGTAATACATTTCCATATTGCTTCTTCCTTTGTTTAGGATTATGAAGAAGGTTGTAGGTAACAGATCTGGTTGCCCTACCCAGGGGGATAAAGTTGTAGAACTCATTTACATTGATATTGTGGGACTCACTCAGTTTAAGAAAACCCTTGGTCCATCATGGGTACATTACCAGTAAGTATAACACTTATTTGACCTTTTAACTGCTTTGTTAAAGAGCTTTTGTTGAATAACACATGTCAAAATACTGAGGTGAGTACATCCACGTGAATTTGAATTTATTTAAAACTAAAAATGTGGTTCTCTGTTGTCTTTCACTCTTAGGAATAAAGGGACTATTACCTTGTTTGTTGCATATCATCTTTATCCCCCCCAGGAAGTCTGGGATTCTTGGATTCAAACATTTTTAATCTTAATGAATTATATTATATTGTTATGTCATCATCTTTGCCTTTCTCTCCCTCCCTTTGTTACATTCCTCTCCTCCCCCCTTTTGTTCTGTAAATTAGTAGATGACCTGAGAGATTATTGGATTTTGTTGTTTAGTTGGAATACCAAAGGCAAGGTTTTTTTTTATAGTTGCCATCACGGAAACATGGTGGGATGACACACATAGCTGGAGTGCCACGATGGACGGCTATAAACTCTTTAGAAGGGATAGGCAAGGAAGGAGAGGCGGTGGGGTAGCCCTCTATGTTAAGGAGAGTCTGGACTGCCTTGAGCTCGAGGATGGTGACGAGAGGGTTGAGTGCCTGTGGGTTAGAATCAGGGGGAAGGCCACCAAGGCAGACATTGTGGTGGGAGTCTGTTATAGACCACCCAATCAGGATGAGGAGGCAGATGAAGTATTCTACAGGCAGCTGGGAGAAGCCTCACGATCGCTGGCCCTTGTTCTCGTGGGGGACTTCAACTTGCCAGATGTCTGCTGGAAATACAATGCAGCAGAGAGGAAACAGTCCAGGAGGTTCCTGGAGTGTGTGGAAGATAACTTCCTCACGCAGCTGGTGAGGGAGCCCACGAGAGAAGGCGCCCCGCTGGACCTGTTGTTTGTGAACAGAGAAGGTCTTGTGGGTGATGTGACGGTCGGAGGCCGTCTTGGGCTCAGTGACCACGAAATGATAGAATTCTCGATTCTCAGAGAAGTAAAGAGGAGGGTCACCAGAACTGCCACCTTGGACTTCCGGAGGGCAGACTTTGGCCTGTTTAGGAGTCTGGTTGGCAGAGTCCCTTGGGAGGCAGTCCTGGAGGGCAAAGGCGTCCAGGAAGGCTGGACATTCTTCAAGAGGGAAATCTTAAAGGCGCAGGAGCAGGCCGTCCCCATGAGCCGAAAGATGAGCCGGCGGGGAAGAAGACCGGCCTGGCTGAGGAGAGAGCTCCGGCTGGAACTTAGGAAAAAAAAGAGAGTCTACCACCTTTGGAGGAAGGGGCAGGCAACTCAGGAGGACTACAAGGATGTTGTGAGGTCATGCAGGGAGAAAAGTAGAAGGGCCAAAGCCCAATTAGAACTTAGTCTGGCTACTGCCGTAAAAGACAACAAAAAGTCCTTCTACAAATACATTAACAATAAAAAGGGGGCTAAGGAGAATCTCCCTCCTCTATTGGATGCGGAGGGAAACTTAGTGTCAAGGGATGAGGAAAAGGCTGAGGTGCTAAATACCTTCTTTGCCTCAGTCTTCAACAGCAAGGGAAGTTGCTCTCTGGGCACCCAGCCCCCTGAGCAGGAAGACAGGGATGGGGAGCAGAATGTAGACCCCGAAGTCCAAGGGGAAATGGTCAGTGACCTGCTACGCCACCTAGACACGCACAAGTCTATGGGGCCAGATGGGATCCACCCAAGGGTGCTGAAAGAGCTGGCAGAAGTGCTCATCAAGCCACTCTCCATCATTTACCAGCAGTCCTGGCTAACTGGGGAGGTCCCAGTTGACTGGAAGCTGGCAAATGTGACGCCCATCTACAAGAAGGGCCGGAAGGAGGATCCGGGGAACTACAGGCCTGTCAGCCTGACCTCGGTGCCCGGGAAGGTTATGGAGCAGATCATCTTGAGTGCCATCACGCGGCACATACGGGACAACCGGGTGATTGGGCCCAGTCAGCACGGGTTTATGAAAGGCAGGTCCTGTCTGACCAACCTGATCTCCTTCTACGACATGGTGACCCGCTTAGTGGATGAGGGAAAGGCTGTGGACGTTGTGTACCTGGACTTTAGTAAAGCCTTTGACACCGTCTCCCACAGCATTCTCTTGGAGAAGCTGGCTACCCATGGCTTGGATGGGCATACTCTGCGCTGGGTAGGAAACTGGCTGGATGGCCGGGCCCAAAGAGTTGTGGTGAATGGAGTTAAATCCGGTTGGCGGCCGGTCACAAGTGGTGTTCCCCAGGGCTCAGTACTGGGGCCAGTTCTGTTCAATATCTTTATCAATGATCTGGACGAGGGGATCGAGTGCACTCTCAGTAAGTTTGCAGATGACACCAAATTGGGAGGGAGTGTTGATCTGCTGGAGGGCAGGAAGGCGCTACAGCGGGACCTGGACAGGCTGGATCGATGGGCCGAGGCCAATTGTATGAGGTTCAACAAGGCCAAGTGCCGGGTCCTGCACTTGGGTCACAACAACCCCAGGCAACGCTACAGGCTTGGGGGGGAGTGGCTGGAAAGCTGCCCGGCGGAAAAGGACCTGGGGGTGTTGGTTGACGGCCGGCTGAATATGAGCCAGCAGTGTGCCCAGGTGGCCAAGAAGGCCAACGGCATCCTGGCTTGTATCAGAAATAGTGTGGCCAGCAGGAGTAGGGAGGTGATTGTCCCCCTGTACTCGGCCCTGGTGAGGCCGCACCTCGAGTACTGTGTTCAGTTTTGGGCCCCTCACTACAAGAAAGACATTGAGGTGCTGGAGCGTGTCCAGAGACGGGCAACGAGGCTGGTGAAGGGTCTGGAGCACAAGTCCTATGAGGAGCGGCTGAGGGAACTGGGGATGTTTAGCCTGGAGAAAAGGAGGCTGAGGGGAGACCTTATCGCTCTCTACAACTACCTGAAAGGAGGTTGTAGAGAGATGGGGGTTGGTCTCTTCTCCCTAGTAACAGACAACAAAACAAGAGGAAATGGCCTCAAGTTGCGCCAGGGGAGGTTTAGATTGGACATTCGTAAAAACTTCTTTACTGTTAGGGTTGTCAGGCATTGGAACAGGCTGCCCAGGGAGGTGGTGGAGTCCCCATCTCTGGGGGTATTCAAAAGGCGTTTAGATGAGGCCCTAAGGGATATGATTTAGTGGGGGACTTGGTAGTGATAGGTTAATGGTTGGACCCGATGATCTCAGAGGTCTCTTCCAACCAGAACAATTCTATGATTCTATGATTCTATGATTCTATGATGGTTATAGATATTTATGTATTCTAATTGTATTGCCCAACAACCACAATGCAATTTTTTTGTATTCCATCCCTTAAGATGCTGGGTAGAGAGTTGTCTTCAGGGGTAGGTCTAAAGAAATAAACTTGCTGGTAACTGCAGTTTTTGCTTCTGTTATCTATAAACATCTTTCCATTAGAAATGGAAGATGGCGGTCACAAGAAATTACTTTGTACAGCCTTCTTAGTGTCTCCAGTTTTAGAACCACATTTCTTTTTGTCAATAACTTTAAATCAGCAAGCATCCCATGTGTTGCACAAATACATATCAGCATGAAATGAAACCAAATCTAAATTACTGACTTTGATTTTTCTGTACCTAATTGAATTAGCTGTGTTTCATGATCCATAAAGTTCAGTAAATCCTACTTGAAGGAAGGTATTGAAAGGTGTCCACTGCAGGCAGAAAAATTGTTTTCTCTCTATCTCAGGATTTTGTAGAGCATTGGATCTTTTCAGCGTAATTTTAAATGAGAGTACTGTGATCAATGTTGCAGATTAGATTAGTCTTAATCTCTTTTTTGAAGCAGAGGAGTAAACGGATATCCTGGTTTTTAGGAGCCTGCTAATAAAGGTAATCCTGTTTTCCACTGATCTACAGTTGGTTGTCTGTCTGCTAGATGTAATTGTCACTAAGTGATCACGTACGGTATTGTGGTGAGGATATAAAACCTTACTTACAAATTTAAAATATTTCTTCCCTTTTGCTTAGAGTTTCCTATTTGGTATATTCTGTAACGAAGATATGGAAAATACACCGTGACACTGAGAGTATTAGATTAGCTCTTTGTTTTTTTCTTGCTTATTTCATGAATCATTAAATCTTAAGTTGTCAATCTGTTTTTCGTTGGTTCCTAATTTGTGGTAATGACTGACTTTTTCTGGTTTAGGAGAGCAGAATTAAATTTAAATAAATACCTTAGGGCAGTATAGGAGTTTTTGTTAGGCTTTTGAAGAAGAAAAAAAATTACTCCTACAACATTGGATTTCATGGGATGGAAGGGGACCTCATCTGCTCCATACTCTTGCTGAAAAGTCGATCGGATGTGTTTGTCCTTCTTGAGAGATTTTTGCCTAGTCTTTTACTGAAGATTCAAAAAAAATGCCCCAGCCATTTTTTTATATTGTTAAGCTTTTCTTTAAAGTGTTTTTTCTTGGCCTGATTTCTTGCAAACTGCCCATTACTGCTTATTCTAATATGGTTCTGGGGAATAAATTACTTCATTCCCCTCTCTGCCAGCCTCTCATCATCGTATATACTGATTTTCTTTCAATTTGCTTTTCTTCAAAAGAAATTCAGGGGTTTGGATTATTCCTTATAATTCAAACTTGTTGCATTTGTTGGAAATCTAATTACTTTATAGTGTTCCTCAAGTTCAGTGTACAAAACGGGGTCCAGAGTCTAACAGAGACTACTGGAATTGACTAGTGCAGAAGAATTAATTCATAGCTTCATGCAAGCTATCTCCTATTTGAGGATGCTCTTGCAATCCTTTTTTTTATCTCTCAGCATCATGAGTTACCTCATGAATTTTGTCATCAAAATATTTTTAAGTTAAAACTAACAAGTCTGGTGTAAGAGCATAATTACATGTCTTTGTTTCATTCATTCCAATAAAATAAACATTATCACAAATAAAGCTGCCTTATGGCGCTTGTTCTTTACAAACTTCTGTTTCTCACACAGTTGTATTTAATGTCGGTAGGAATAATTCTTTGTCTTGAAAGAAGTGTTTTGCTTTATGCCATATAGTTTTTCAGCAGATGTGCTGGTCAGCTCAGTCTGGTTTAGGCAGACCAGACTCAAATACAAATACAAACTTGTTTATTCACTTCAGATTGGAATAGAGTGGTAGAATACATCTATGCCTTCAGAACAGTCTCTTGATAAGAGTGCCGTTTATAATCTTTGTGAGTGAACCTGAGCCCTGAGGAAATTTTTGGTAATTGCAAATCAGGTTTCTAGAACTGCCAGCTCAAAAGAGTGACCCTGCTGCTCTGAGAGGTGAGAATTTCTGAACAACTGAAATACTGTTTTGTATGTCTGGGATCTGTAGCACCAATGACTCTTGGTAGTACATGCTTTATCTGTGGTATAATAGGTGCTGTAAATAGTATGAATATAGCAAAACAGATCTCATTTTTGAGTGCACCTTATTTTCAAGCAGAAGAATGCCTGGACATGCTGTATTTTTCAGTCCTGAAGTCTGGATATTTGAATGCAGTTTATGTGCAATGAGGCAACATTAAAAACTAGTAGCTTCATGTAGTTTGAGGAGTGCAGCTCATTGCCTTTCTTAGCACCCGCATCCTCCATATAGCACATAAGAATCTGGTATTTTTTCATTTCTCTACAGTCTCTTTTGCAATGACTCATTCCCATATGCAAAAAATCCAACTGGCTTTATTCTTGAAATAAATTAACATGACAGCTATCCTGAAAAATGAGCAACATTCCTGCTTCTTACATGTTCTCTAGAATACATCTGTTTTAGGAGGGTTATTTTTTGACTAAGTTTTTACATTTTAAATGCAAGTACTGAGTGGCCTGAAAGTTAACGTGTGTGTCTGCAAGGGTTTCTATAGGCAGATAGGAGCTGCTCATGACCTGAGCTGGCTGGACATAAGCCAAAACAGTCTGGAGTCTATGTATCTGTGCTGGCACGTTGCTGTGCCTGAGCTCAGTGCATCTACAGAGCTTCCAAACCAGAATTGGTTGGGTTTTGACCAGCTTGCTCCCAGGAAGATGTCTGCAGCCACTGGCATATCTGTACACTTCATTTAACAGTTTATGCTGGCATAAGCACTAGTTGCTGACAGCGATGGGTGCTGCTGGGCAGCACTGCTTGTTTAAACAAAGATGAAGTATATGTAAGTAGAGAAAAATTACAACCTCAGGTGGGAGAAGGATATGAATAAATGTGTATAAATACTTCCACTAGGACAGTCCAGGTAAGGTGGTGTTTATGCCGAATATTTATGGAAAAACACTCACTTTAAAGATGGTGATAATTCTGGGTTACTTTTGCCTGGGTTTTTTTTATAAGCCCAAAAATTGTCACTTCTAATATGCTAGAAGAAAGAAGACTTTAATATGGATGTTTCTATAAGCAGTTTGCTACCCACCAATCCTCTTTTTAATTAGCCATTGAAGAGACTGATCAGTCTGACACCAATTCCAAGGCATGCTGTAATTCTCTGCAACTTAACTGCAAAAGCTAGGTGACATTTTAGGAAGGAAGGGGGAACAGAGTGAAAAACTAAAGTTAAAATCACACTAAATTAACATTTTTAATTAAAATATATCCCTACTATAAAAAAAATACTGCTTTGCCATTTTCAAAATGAGTTGTTTCACTTTAGAAATGCTAAAACATTGTATGTAAAATCAAACTTTTCATTTTAAAATAGTTCAGTTGACAGAGAATTAAACCACTAAGTGAAACAGATGGAGAATATATTGGTCAGACAACTGAGGCGTTCCTACATATGTTAAAATATCAGTTCTGCATAACTGGCATTATTTACATTAATTTCCAAATATTTATATCTTTACCAGTTCTTTTCTGCTATGTTTCAGGGATTAGGTTCGCCACTTGAACCTTTGATCTCTCATACCGTTTCTGCACACACTTGCACTTTCAGCTGTGATCTTTTTCTCTTGTCGTTCTGACTTACTTTATGCCCAAATCATATAAATATTTTTTGTTTTCCCTGCTTCCTGGTTTAGCTTAGTTTCCTTTGCATCACATTTCCTGTCCTCCTGCTTCAGAGACCCTGTGTGTATTGGACAGAGTTACACATACTCCTATGAACAATTAGTGCTACATACCTTACATCTGAGTACAGGAAAAAGAGGGGAAACACTTTGAGAAGATCACAATGCAATGTAGTGCTCCTTACATATATAATTTGACAAACTCCAGTAATGTTGCAGTTTTTCGGTAGCTTTCACCCATTTTTCATTCCCCTGTACTTAAGTACCTGGCCAAAAGCTGTATATTTGATAAGAAGTTTGTTTTAAGGCCTGCCAAGAAATAAGAGGGCTTTTATTACTGAATGATTCATCATTGCAGAAGTTGTTTTGGTCCTGCTGGAGTATTTTGTATGATGCAGAGATAATTGCCACTGTTGTAAAATATTTTCAATGAGAACAGTTGACATAAAACACTGCACAGAAACTGATCTGTCAACTTTGTTGTTTGGTGAATCATAATGTGTTGTATATTTTGACTTTCTTTTTGCTTGAAAGATCTCTGTGAAGATAAAAAAAGTAAATTTGCTCTATTTGTACTTTCAAATACAAAGGTGGCATTTCATATGAGAGTTTAAAAGTTGCTGGGTTTTTTTTCTATATCCCAATTCAATGGCTACTTTAGAGAAAAGAGCAACATAAAAGAAATACGTAAATGTATTTTTGGGACTTAATGCTTTTATCTTTTAAAGCTGACAAAGGGTTGGAGCTAAGTTCTTTTACCTTTTGGGAGCTAAATTCTTTCACATTTTAAACCCAAAATCCTGATGTTTTACTGAACAGAATGTATATGGAATTGGGGCGCGGGACATGTTGAAGACTGAGAAATATAGCCATTTTCAATAGTAACTTTTGCAGCTACCTTCCTTCTCTGCCACTCGTGAAGTTGTGTCTCTTCCGTAGCACATACAAGCCCAGTGATACAATGTGCAGTGATGGGTTCATGTCTTTATAACACAGTGACACATGATGTAGGAACACTTCCTATGTAAGTCTTTTCTGAAAATTTTGTTTGTGGAGGGCTGAAGAATGGTATGGTCAGCAGCTTTGGAGCCATACAATCCAGTTCATTTGCAGTGGAGCTAATGGTCAGTATGATGGCCATTAAGTTCCTGTCCAAGCCATATCAAAGGTTTGGCAAGCTGCATTTTGGAAACATAACTTCTGGGATCTGTGTGCTAGAATGTGTGCCCTCTTCTTCATACTGAGGCTTTTTCTGCCTTTCCTGTATTATGGACTCTTTTTTGAAAGGAGCCACTCATAAATGAAGAAATTTTTTTTTCAAGGAATTAGTAGGAGTTTAAATAAAGGACTGAGCGCGAATCTTTCATCCCAGGCCCTTTCTAATCCAATGCCAAGGTTTCTCTCAGTTGTAGGCTGGTTGTTGCAGATACTTGACTTCTATATTGTTTCTTCAAAAGTCTGTGACAAAATGTTTCATAAACAAATAAACGACCTGTCTGACTACAAACATTCAGCAAATTAAACTGTCTTCAGTGCTTCTCCAGTAGGTCTAATTGACCTGAAAGTCAGAACCTGGAGACTAAATACAATTGTCTAAAGACAAAGTACTATTCTACTCTGATCTTCTTGGCATATGGCCCTTGGCTGTTGCATTGGTTTTGTAGTAATGGGTGAGAACATTAGAAAATAGATGAAGAATCCTCTCTTCTTCTGCCTAAATTCTACTTCAGAGCCCCAGGAATGTAGGTGACCACAGTAGCATTCCCATAAGCTCTACTTGGATGTTAAAGCATAACTTCATTCTGTAAGAACAAAGAAACCCGAAATAAGCTCCAGGGTTGCTATTTGAATGTCTGATATATCCTTGAATTTGCTGATTCTAACATGTTTGTGAATGTAGTATGAACACAAATGTTTGAAATTAAAATGTACCTTCAGTTTATAAATCATCCACAGTTGCAAACGAAAACATAACACATCACCTTAATTATAACTATGTATATATACACACATGCTTATATGTACATGCATGTGTACCTACAGTAAATTATTTTTTTTTTCTTCTAGGTGTATGCTAAGAGTTCTGGATTCCTTTGGAACTGAACCAGAGTTTAACCATGCCCATTATGCCCAGTCTAAAGGCCACAAGACACCATGGGGAAAGTGGAACCTCAATCCACAGCAGTTTTATACAATGTTCCGTAAGTATCTCTGTGATTATAAATAATTTTGAGCTTTAAAAAGGAGTGCTGTCGTTGATAAGAATTTTTGTATTGAGGTGCTGGATTGTGTCCAAAGAAGAACAATGAAGCTGGTGAAGGGTCTAGAGCACAAGTTCTGTGAGGAGCAGCTGAGGGAACTGGCGTTGTTTAACCTGGAGAAAAGGAGGCTGAGGGGAGACCTTAACGCTCTCTACAACTCCCTGAAAGGAGGTTGTAGCGAGGTGGGGGTCTGTCTCTTCTCCCGGGTAACAAGTGATAGGACAAGAGGAAACGGCCTCAAGTTGCACCAGGGGAAATTTAAATCGGATATTAGGAAAAGTTTCTTCACTGTTATCAAGCATTGGAACAGGCTGCCCAAGGAAGTGGTTGAGTCACCATCCCTGGAGGTATTTAAAAGATGTGTAGATGTGGCATTTAGGGACATGGTTTAGGGGTGGACTTGGCAGTGTTAGGTTAACAGTTGGAGTTGATGATCTTGAAGGTCTTTTCCAACCTAAATGATTCTATGATTATATTAAAGACAAATTCACGGTTTAATCAAATGCAGCTACTAAATGGGCTGAATTGTAAGCGTCAGTAAGTGTCTGTAGACTATGCAAAAGCTCTATCGTGCTTTCATCCAGTGATCTGAAAATAACAGTATGAACTTAATATAAATAATGGTAGGGAACTTTATTCTCGGGGTACCTGTGAAAAGCGGTGATTGGCTTTTCCTTCACGTATCAGTGAGTTTGTTTTTGTTAGTTTTACCTTCTCAAATCCTGCTATGGAGTGATAGGTTTTTGGGGAACTTGCTAGATTGCATTTTTATAAATGGCAGTCTTGCATTTCATCATGTTAAACTAAAGTTTGTGACAATGTTGTTGTATTTCTGCTTTTTTCCCCACAACAATTGAGCCGCACAAGTCCTTTGCTATTTCATTGCGTTTAAGATTAAAAAACTAACACTCAGCAAAATTAATTTTTTGTCTCTATTTTTTTGTGGGTTTCTCAAAGTTTTCACCTAGCTTGTTTTCATGTTGTGAGCATTTATCCTGAGGTGAACTGATTCACATTTTTTTGCCAGTAGTCTACAAAGCTATTGAAAAACTAGTAGTAGATTCAGCATTGTTGTAGATCTTTGAAGCATTGTTAAATATCTTAAAAAAAAAAAAAACACCACAAAACTAAAAAAGAAACAGAACAGAAAAAAATATAAATTCTGTATAAATTGAGTCAGATTAAATTATTACAGTGACGTGCTCTAGCCCTAGTCTTTGACTTTATGACACTAGGTCCTAGAATCAAAGGATCTTTCTCTTTTGCATGTTGTAGTAGTGGTTCGTTATCTCTGAAAAGTGCAGAAAGATTCACCACTGCCAGCTAGCTTGAGGATAAGTGAGGCTTAGGGAAGAGGGAAGTGTATGCTGTTGTGTGCAGCAACTTCTCAGCCCAGGTCTGTAAAGAAACCCTTACTAGTGACTGGCCTGACCTTCAAAGTTTGGTGGTGGTCCCTGTCTAAGACTAAGGCCAGGCCGTGCAATGTTCTCTCTCATTAGACTTCATAGTCAAGTCTTTCAAACTTTTCTGCTTTTCATAGCAGGATTATACATGCTGCTGTCTGGTTGACATGCTTTTGATTTCCGTTGGCCTGTAAAATTCTTGAGGCATATTTTGTCTGTCAACATTTGCTGTGCAAGTTTTTCCAGAGAAATATAAGTGAAGGTTGTTCAAAAGATAAAAGACTGCTTTCACAGTTGTTTCGAAGCAAGTAACAAAACGCGCGGTGGGGAAATGTAACTTGGAAGTGGTTGCAGAGTTTGTGTCTGGACATTAGTAAGCAGAGCTTGTTCTGTATCCACATGATTTGCTAATATTTATTGGTTTATGTCCTAAATGGAAAAGGAGCTGAAAGCTCAATCGTGCTGTATTTAAGTAGTCCAGCTGTTGGGAAATTTGTGTGTGAGGTCCTGTTCAAGATAGCTGTAAGGGTGATGGTGCACTTGAGGAAAATAGTTGCGTGAATATTTGTGGTACAGCTCTGTGTGTGCACTCCTCAGTCCCACCCTTGAAATGCAGAAGAAAGTAAATCTTCTCCTTAGAGAAGATCTCTGTTGTGGCAGTACAGACTGCTGTCACAGTCTCTTGTTCGGAGCAAATCACTTCATAATGAATTTTCAGAAGAGTATGAATATATTGGAATTTCAAGAAATAACCAGTTCCAATTTTTACTACTGGAAAAATGACTGCTGGTTTTCCTTTGGAGGAAGAGTGGTAAAGAGATTGCAAGCAAAGTCATTCTGAAGCATGAGTGATTTCAGTGCTACGTAGTAGATTATTCAAGGATTTTGCTTCTTTTTGTACTAGGTGCAGAAGAGTCAGTGTTCTACAATATTTAAAGTTTATTTTTGGTTTTAGTTCTCTGCTGCAGAGATAGCACCATCTTTATGGGGTTGTGATTAAAAGTGTGTGTTATGCATCAGTAAAGATTTTATGACAGATTGGAACCCTGGACAGCTTCCCAAGATCCCCAGACTCTATTATGTTTTGATAACTCTGATTATAAGGGCAGAAAATTATTACTGAGCAACAAGCAAGTCATATTCAAACCTGTGGCATATTACCAAATGCTTGACTGTTCTATGAGATTTCCAGAAGCATGAGGGGTTTTTTTTTCCCCTTTTAGGTTTTGTATTTAAATTCTTTTATGCAAAATAACAGCACTGGTACTTTTATCACTGCATAATCTTGCTTAAAAATCCATCTGAGTGCTTCCTCTGAGTGATATTTGAGGCACTGAATTCCACCAGTTCTAAGTGCTAACTTTAACAAAGGTTTATTTTTCTTTTGAGTGTGTACTGCCTTGCCTCTCCTTTGAATGCAATCTCTCATCCAAAAATATGAAAAGGATGGAAAAATGCCCCTTTTCAGGCATATTTGCAACATGCCATTTCCTGTGCTAAATTCTAAAAAGTCCTTGGGTCTAAGCGAGTGCCTAGCTGTTGCTGAGGCATTTTTTGTGAAAAAGAGTAATTGTCATTTGAAAGACTAAATGTAATGGCAGAGGGAAGTGTACACTGTGTATGGTTTCTCTGTTCCACAACATTATCCAGTTGGCTGATTTTCCGGAATCAAAAAGCAAAACCTATTCTATTGCAACAGAATTTTTCTTTTTTATTTTAGAACTCTGACCATAGGTTTAGCATTGCATGTGTCACAAGTGCCTGGGGTGTTGTCTTTGGGGTTTTTTTTGGTTTGGGTTTTTTTAACTTTGCAAAGTGTGCTTAGTAAGAAGTTGTCAGCTTGTGTGCCAGAGCTCCTGGCACACAAGCTGAGGCTTATAGAGGAGATCCTAGAGTTTATTGCAGCCTATTTCTATGTAGACTTGGGAGGCTATGGCATGTTTTAGAGAGATGCAAAAATCCCACGTTAGAGTAATTTTTATATAGTAGGGATGGATTTTTACCTGAAGCCTTGAATGTTGGAGTTCATCCCTGGAATTAAACACTCTGTCTACAAAAAGGAAAAAAAAAAAAATCCAACCCAAACCAAACCCCCAAAAAACCCCAACAAAACCCCCCCAAAACAACCAACACAACGAAAACCCCTTAGTTGTAATGAGTCTGTAGGTCTATAGGTCTGTGTCTTTATAGGAGGAGAACAGTGGCTAGTATTGCTGGATGTCACTGCTGGAAAAAGACCAACAGAGGCTAAAAATAATACAGAAAACTAAGAGTAAATTGCTTATCCTTTGCATGCACTTTTTTTGTCTGGGTGCTGGATTAATGACAATTTTGCCAACTTCAACTGTCACCTTTCAATATCTTATGATAGATGTATCTGAGTGAATTAGGCAGTGAAATTTGTATTCTGATCTGCATAGAGTGACTTTGTAGGCTAGTAATTAGCATGGATACATAATATGCAGTGAGTTGGATGGTTGGTGTTAGCTCTTCCAATATAGGAGGTGAACCCAAGAAATGTACTAAAATTTATTTATGACATTGAGCAACACGCAGCTTTGTTAACAAGAATAAATCCAGGGTTTTTTCAAATTGTTGGTATTGCATCTCTGAGATTGTCAAGCTGCATTTCTTCTGGTTCTCTTATCTCTAATAATAAAATAAAGCTCAGCTCACAAAAAAAAAAATCATTATCTTTGGCCTCAGTCCGGCTATAGAATTTTTGTTGTCAGAAACGAGTCAGAAAATAACTGCTTACTTCAGTAGACATATGCAGCAGGACTTAAAATGATAAGAACTACTCTCAATAATAAAGCAAGCAAATGTATCTCTCAGTATGAATGTGAAGGAAGTGATCTGTTGAATAATATGTTCCTTATACCTACTCTTCTGACAACATTCATGCTTTTGTAAAATTAGCTGATACTTTAAAACATTTAAAATATGCTCCGTTTCTTACAGCTCACACTCCGGATAACAGCTTCCTTGGATTTGTGGTAGAGCAGCATCTGAATTCCAGTGACATCAAACACATTAATGACATCAAAAGGCAGAATCAATCTCTCGTTTATGGCAAAGTAGATAATTTCTGGAAGGTGAGTTTTCTATACTCATATACTTGGGCAAATTCATTTTGACCAATATAATAAAGCATAACTCTAAAAGTATCCCATCTCTCTAAATCTACTACATTCCTTTTCTGAAAATAAACATATATAAATAATTAAATTGAACATTTTAAAGTCTTTCTGATGAGGAAAATTCTGTCTAGATTCACATGGATCCTTTTCTATTTTTATAGAATAAAAAAATTTTATAGTCTTGACATCACAATAATTTTGGAAAATGCAGCAGCTGTTATAAGTAATGGGACATTGAATGTGTCAGGGGCTTTGTGAACTTTAATCAGTTATAAGCAGGTCTCTCTTTCAATTATTTCTTTTCTTACATCTACAACCAAAAATGTGCTGCATTTTGAACTGGAAATTGTGTTTCACTGAAGACCCTGGAAGTGTTCAATCTTGTTTTATCTTCCTGTAATAATATCAGAGTTTTTTGTTTCTTAAATATTGCAATTACTGCATTGTCTCCCATCTGCAGACGAAAGCTGCAGAATAACACCACTGAGGTTTGGTCATATTTTCACTAAGTTAAAGTATATTGTGGTGTTAAGCTCACAGTGATCTCTGCTGTTTACCCACTGTCCTTTCCTGGAGCTCCTTCTTCCAGCCAGGCTGCCACACCTGGGAGTGTCTCTCTCACACAGTTTTCGAAGAAAAGTGATTACTTACTAGTACCTGGATTGCTTCCAAGTTACCTCTAGCTCTGTGTGCCCATATACTCTGTATGCCTTCCCTCCTGCCTAAAAAGACCTTATTTTAAGCCTCTTGTCAACTGAAAAAGGAATCGATCAGTACATGCTGTGCCATACGTAGGACCAAACAATATGACAGTGTGAGAGCACTCGTGTCTCATTTTCTTTCCTTTTCTCTTCATTGGCATAAGAATATCAGTCTTGCCAGTTTTCTGAACCACAGAAGCAACATTTAGTCTGATAACTGTGATTATACAGAATAAATTTTAAAAATGATAGCTACAAGTAAATGGTCCATTTGTGACACAAAACAAAAACATAAGAGAAATGGGAGAATGTTACCAGTGGTACCAAAAAGGTGGAGATGAATTCTTCTTGACTACTGTGCTGAGAAAAATATGTATATGAGCTGTACATGTTTGTAACCTCTCAGGTTTATATTTGGGCTTATTGCATTAAACCATGTAATCTGTGTCTTAAAAGGAAATTTTGCTTTGAATCATAGTAAATACTGTGACAGTTATTCTATTTGGCTCATGGTATGGAACGGCTTAGTATGCCCCCGTCTGCATTCTCTTCTTCTGTCTGCAGAACGCTGGAGCAGAGCTGGGATCCTTTCATTCGAGTCTCTTCTAGCTGACGCTCTTGTACTTTTAGGTCCTGATCTCATTATCAGTCTCTCAGGAACAGTTGCATGTAATAATCATCTATACTTTCTGACTTGATTTGTAGTGCATAGCAGCAGAACAACCTGTTGAATACTAGTTGGATTTAAGGAACAAGATAGTTGCTTAGTCACCAGGCGTTTTTTTCACTGACATGTGTTTCTTTCTCGGTTTATTCAGTCTGCATGAATTCAGAAATATGTATTAATAGCTTATATGCCTGGAGGGGAGATCTGTGATTGCCGAGTCTGAGATTCTGTATGACACACAGGATATTCATGGGCTGATGAAGACAAAGATGTGGCTTTTTGGAAAAGAACATCCAATCTTGATTTTTAAATAGCACACGATGGAAACCCCACTATTTCCTCTTGTAAAATCCTCGAATAATTGCCTTCTGCCTTAAGTCTTTGCATTATTTCTGGTACAGATTTCCAAATGGTAATTTTCAGTCTCAGTAGCAGTTATAGACTTTGTCTACTGGACTGATGATGTTTCTGTTGTGTTTCCCTGTAGGAATATATAGGTTGAGGTCAAAGTAACTCATAGTCGTCTCCTGAAAAGCCTGTATATGCTGAACTACTGAGAGCTTTGTGCTTTCTAATTCTTAAGTGTTCTCAAGTATCTGTTTTCTCTGAACCTTTTCAAGATTAATCACATTCCTCTTGAAATGTGAATGTTAGCAAAGGGCACATGGGCCATACCAGCACCAAATCAAAAAGAAATACTATATGCATTGTTAGGCATATCCTCTTTTTACCATTAGGAACTCGTGTTTAGATGACTTCTCAGCCAAGACCCTTGTATTATTTTTTAGAACTGCTGCTTTTCAAGTTACTGCTCCATTTCTATAATATTAACCTGCCTTATTTCTTCCAAGATGTATGACTTAATACCTGGCCATATTAAAGTGCTTACTGTATGCTTGTAACATCAAGCACATTAAAACTGTAACTTGCAGACTGTAACTGTAGTCATGCCCATATGCACTGGTACATAAAGTGCAATCACTGCAGATAGACTTTGAATCAGTGACAGTGTGGGATGTCTTATCTGGAGTGATGAAATCCAATTCTTGTGATCAACAGAAAGCCTGAACTAATCTTGTGTCTGTGTGATTTGCTTATTTCATGTTTCCTTCATTTTCCCTGGTCAATGCCACCATGACTTGTATAGAACCAGACTAATCTGTTTATCGTGCTACTTTTCTTTATATTGAACATGGCCAATTAACGAAAAGTAATCTCCACAGAATACACGTGTTACTGCTGGGTCTGATCAGTCACAGTGTGAAGGGGAGAGTGTTCCAGTCCCCAGACTGAGGTGCTTTTGTGGAATAGCAGCTGCAAATAAATTGTTTAATTTTAAACCAAGCAGGCCGAAATGGAACTGAGGTATGCACAGGACCTTTGCTCCTTGGGAGTGGGACTGGAATAACTTCCTGCCATCATGGTTTTGTATAGCTGAGGACATAGGTCCCTTCCTGCATCTGACTAGGCCTGTAAAAAAAAGAAAAAGATGCCAAATTACTTGTCATTTCATCTTTGCTAGAAATCCCCATATTCCCAGCTCTGCTGTGTGGCTGGGCAGAGTTGGTGAGGCTGGTTCAGACCACCTGCTTACACTGTGTACACTAACCGGGTTATTGTAGCTAGAGAATTATGGATTGCTTACAGACAATGGTCTGTCTTCCCACATCGTTCACTGGGGCTAAACTCTGGTATGAACATGATGAGTAACGGGGGGAGGAATGATGAATTCTGTCAACTCTGCTGGGTACAGAAAAAAATGTCAGCCCATGGCCTGAGACCAGTGGCATTCATCCCGTATTACAGTGGGCAAGTCTAGGCACATCTTCTTGGAGGTCAGTAAGGGTGTCAGCTGCAGAGACTGTAAAATACGTCTTGTTTACTTTTCTCTGATAATTAAATCAATCTTAAGTGGGCTGAGGATTATAAATACGAGGCTGTAAAGAATTTTGCCACATTCCTAAAGGTTATCCTTAGAGGTAAGCTATCAAGGGCAACATTTGCCAAGTTTTGGATGTGTTTGTTGTAATCAAAGGTTTGGGTTTTTGTCTGGGATTTCTGGCAGTACTAAGGAGTAAAGACAGTCATCTCTCTGCCTAAGTGAAAAAGAAGGAATGAATATAATGTGCGTGAAACCCACAATGCTCTCCATTATCAAAATTGTCTTTAATTACAGAACATTTCAGTTAAAAGGGAATGTTTGAAGCCTTTCATGTTGTCTTAGCTGCTGTTTTGGTTTAAGTCATTGTTCTTCTTCCTGCAACTTCCTGTCATACCATTCCAATACTTCTGCCCTTAACCCTAGAAAGAAAAAAGAGTCAGGATTCATTTTACTCTATTTGATATTTCTTTTTTGTGGTATGCTGTGAGAGAAGTCAGAATTTTGCTTGTATCAGAAAATACCCATCAATGCATAACATAAAATTGTAGGATGATTGCTTTAGTAGCTTTTATTATAGTGTATTGGAGTTGCCTTAAAATATTTATATATTTAAAGGCAAAATAATGTGTGAGTTTGTTACTAATGCCCCTTGACAAGATGGGCATTCTCCTTAAATGCATACTGTCTGCATAACAAATTTTGAAGAATCAGAGATGGGAAATGGTTACATTTAGCTTGTTCTCAGTGGGAAAGTACATAACCAAGGCTGTTCGTATTAACGTCTCCCCTTTATAGCTCCACGTGGCATATGTAATTTCCCCATCGTATGCCCTCTTGCATGAAGTGGGAGGAAGAAAATGAGGAGAAGTCAGAGAGGAAAAATTCTACTTCTAGGAGTAGTTCTGTTATGTGCAGAGATCAGTGTCTCGCTGCTGGCAGCGTTGCCTTTTCCCTTCCTTCTGATTGGTTTTTGTGCTTCATATTTAGCAACATACTTTGGCTGAACATTTCATTTCATTTTTTAAGCTAAAAGAAACATAAGGAAAGGGAGAAAAGCTCCTTCTCACCTATTCTTTCCCACGTGGTCAGTGCAGTCACAAACTTGTCTCATGGTGTTCTTATTTTGTCTTCCTCCAAATTTGCAGCAGCACTGTGGGTTTATCTATTGATCGAAACTTACCCTAGTTGCTGTCACCAGGCACCAGGAGCACTGTCCTGCTTTATGCCATATAACAAATTGAAATGAGCCAGATGCTTTAGTTCAGCAACATTTCTTAAATTCACCATTTGCTTCTGAAAGAAGTATGGATCAAAAACCCAAGTAAATCAAAGCAAACGAGCAGCTATAGATGCAGTAAAAAAGTATACACGCTTTTGAATGCTTATTCTTCAACATTTGTTACAAAAATTAGAATTTCATTTATTATGAAGAAAGAAAGAAGAAAATCTTTTCCATTAATGTTTACCTTTCGGACAGGTCAGTGTTCAGCTTCTCTTTTTGCAGAATTCTGCAGCTGCAAAATGAGTTAGTGACGTCTTACAATACCGATTAACGCAATCATCTACACAACCTTTTCTTCCTGTGGTCTCACTTCCTGTTTTCTTCTGTACCGCTGAACTTTTCTGCTTCAGCACTTACAGTGCACAAGTATGTCTCATTGTTAGTTCTGGAAATTTCCATTCAAAGGACAGAAAATTCCTGGTTAGGCGTTAGTGTGCGTTACATGACAGTGAAATTGTCAAATCTTTCAAAAACCTCAGTGTAAAAAAAAGGTGGGGGTGAGAAGACTTCGTGGATGAAGAACTGCAAGAAATGATGAGTGAAATAGATAAGATGAGAACAGGAAACTGAATAAGCGGGATTTCTGGCAGATCTTGAAGAACTCAAGTCTTTACTGAGATGTTTTATTCATTCTTTGTGCAAAGATTATATATGTGCAAACGATTTTTTTTTATATGTATATATGTATGTGTGCGTGCTGGTGTGTATTTTTTGCAGATGTACGTGGTAGGTGCCATACAGAGGCTATAAGTGGACATTCAGGGAAGAGCAAAAGCATGGCAATGTTACATAATACTTCCTTTGCATGTTCTCTCTCTTTCCAGCTTTTTTCGGCTCAGGGAATTTTCTGAATCTGCTCATCTATTGATAAACTAACTGTCTGTTGACAAACTTTTGAGATCTCAGCAAGAGCTGTCTTCAAAGCACTCGTCTGATCAGGCATCCTTGCAAACTTTCTTGCATCTACAGCATTCTCTGTCATGGAGTCCGTCAAATCTCTGACGTGTTGCAGGAGGAGCCATTAACTTTTGGGTTTTTCTAAACCTGCCTCCTACTAACTTTGTTTGGCTTCCTTTGTATCAGGCCATTATGAATACTCAGTCACTATCCATGTTCTTTATGCCAGTTACGGTTTTGTAAACCTCTCTCGTATTCTGCTAAGTTGTCTTTTTCAAGCTGAAGAATCATTAATGAGTTCATTATATGTTTCTGTATGTAACGATGGAAACTTTTCTGTAGCTTGGATCCTTCTTACCCCTTTCAGAACTGCATCCGGTGTTCTTGGCTCCTTTTTGAGGAAAGGGACCAGAAACGCAACAGTGTTTGAAGAGGGAGAGAACTGTGTTTTTATAGAACAGTTCAATTATATTCTCTTTATTTCTCTATTTCTTTCCAAATAATTCCTATCATTTACTTGATTGGTGGATGGACTGACTGCTACTGAACATTGGACTGATTTTTTTCATGGACCGTAATCATATTTTATCATAATGCAAAGTCTTCATTCTTAAGTGACGTTGGTTAGCTCAGGTCCATTATTCATATGTGAAGCTAGGACTGGTTTTCAACACATGCATCACTTTGTTTATTTTTATTGAATTCATCAGTCATTCTACTTTTTAGTCACTCGGTCCCTTAGATTACTGAGGGGGCTTTTTCAAAAGCTTTACAACCCCAAGTGTTCAGTATTGTGATGTTTTTCCGCAACATTTTGAAGTTAGTTTCAGTTTTGCTACTCTGAATAGTATGTATTGACTGCACACTTTGTCACTTCTCTTTCGCATGCTGACTGTTCATTCACAAGGGTGATTCCCTTCTACCCCAAAGAGACTTAGTTCCTTTAAGAACTTTTTAAAAGTTTCTACATGCTAATTGGCTGTTTCAGAGAACGCTACCAATTTAGTGAGACAGGATTTCCTTCTACAGAAAGAATTGACTATTGTAATTTTGTTGTTTTTATATGGTCATATCGTTAACACTTTATTTAAGTTTCAGATAATATGTTCAGTGTAGAATTCACACTTGCTAGTCATGAGTTACTGAATCCTCTCCAGATGCATTTATAAATTCAGTACTTTGCAGTAAGTACCTTGTGGCTAGCAGTTTGAAAGTTTCATGTTTGAGCTCCAAGAGACATCATCCACTCTTTGTGTTTTACCACTGTAATAAAACTGTTGAACACTGTATCTGTTTAACTCTCTTAATATTGTTGTACACTGAATTCTCCAACATTTGTGTGCTCTTCTAGTTCCCCGGTAGACAGCATTTTCATTATTCAAGGATGTCTTGAAAAGTCTTTGATAGTGTGACAGTTCTCGAAAAGAGAGGTTTTCCAATCTTATGTTTGTGTCACAATCTCAGTTGTCATACGTTGCCTATACACTGGATTTTGGCTTACCTTGAACTTGACACTTTGGCAAATAAGCATGCAGATGTTAGGACTTCTAGACTTAATGCTATGCATTTAAGATATACACAAAGATCTGTCCCAGTACTTAACTTTTCTGACTTACATTTGTCAAGCTTTATAAAACCATTATTTTCTGACTTTTTCAATGTAATAAAGTGAGGCTGGGTATATGGGCTGTTTTACATACATCTTGCAGTTTGAACTTTCAACCCATAAACCAGTTTAGGACTCTGAATCAAGCTCTTCTGTAATGTAGTTGGCCTGTAGTTCTGTATATATGGTGCTTAGTTTCATTCAGTGCTGAATTTCTGGTGTTCTGTGAGGGTACCTCAATGGTCTAAAATTGCAAAATACTGTGATAACCTTGGACTGACAATCTGATGGTAAAGCAGGGTTGTTAATTACCACTATCTACCGCATCAAGAAAACTAAAAGCAGAGTTTAGTTCTTAATGCATCGTGTTTCTACCTCATATTTTTGTAGCTTTTATACTTAAATTTTTCACCCACCAAACTTAAAATTTCAGCCCTTCAGACTGTGTCTTCTTGTCAACATTTTCCTAGGGAAAGGCTTTCTGAGACAGTTGTCATTTGATTTCTTTGATGAGAAAGGCCTTATCATGATGCTTTTAAAAGTAGGTGGAAATAACTGATGAACAGTAATAACAGTTCTTCAGTCAATGATCAACAAAAAGTACTCTCCTGAATGGCATGTTTATTTTAGCTGCTGAAAAATTGTTCCAGAAAAGGTTTGTGTGACTGTTACTCACCATTACTCTTCCATTTTGATTCTGAGGAGAAATAATTTGCCTTTTGTTTGATGTGGTTATCCTTCATGCTCAAAGTCTAGATTTGCAGTATGGACAGCAGACATGGGTGAATAGCGCAGTCTGATACAAACTCTGCAGAGAATGTTGGTTTTGCATTACTAACCAGCAGCCCATGATCTTTTCTCTTTGAATTCATTTCGGAGAAAGTAAAAATCTGGAGTTTACTGTTAAATGATTTAAGCTTAAAGAATTATTCATATCTGCATCCAAGCAACCAAACTCAGGAACTGGATTAACAGTTAAAGGGGTGTTGATATTTTGTTTGCAAATCACATTTCTTGGTTTATTTACTTGTAGCCTTTCTCTTTATAAATGTCATATTTACGCGCTCTCATTTTCTAATTCAATATTTTTAATGTTAAGAATTTAATTACGTGCCCTGATTATTTTTGTGGAGTGGCTTATTACAATGTATACTTTTATGATCCAAAATAACACTTTTCTACAAGGGATGTGGAAATTCAGGACTACTTAAATGCAAAAAGAGACAAATGATAGAGAGATTTGTATAAGGTGCTAACAGTATTTTTATGGTACTTCATAGATGATTATGAAAGCATTAGCTTTTGACTCAAAGTGAATAAGAGAATAAAGGAGTGATTGTTTTGTGAGTTGTGTTTTCTGAGTTTTTGGTTGGCTTTTTTTGGTTTGTTTACTTCAGAAAGAAAGACTTCTGGAAAAATTAAGAACAATTGTTTTATGTACAGGGAACAAAGGGAAGATGCTGCTCTCAGTTCCAATTGTTCTTTAAAAATTTCATTTGATTAAAAGAGAAAAGGTTGCCCTTTGGGTGATGAAAGATATTTCCCAGCTTGTGTGTGTTGTTTTTTCATGTTTTTACTGTTGTGATTTGAAAACTAATTCATAAAATTTTTACCTATCAATCCCTTTACTTATGCCTGTCTATCTATAAGGTTTCCTTTGTGAGGAAAAATCATTTCTCTAGACTCTGTAGCGCAGTCTACAGTAGTTACCCTATCTTGTGGAGGTGGAAACCCAGCGACACCATTTAGAAGTCCGTTATTTTTCTAAATATTATGGATGGAAGAATTGATGCTGTTTGGGATACTAAATGTTTTATCTGTGGTTTTATACTCTGAATCAGGAAGAAGTTGGTCATATGGTTAAGTAAGGTTCCCAATTAAAGTTATGGGTAGTTAATTTAATGTTTTGTGTGCACTTGCAGAGATGCTTAAAACACGCTGATTTTATCACTGCTTTTGCTTTGTCTTCCTAAATTGTTTTGATTGGTTATATATTAATTTTAAATATAATTTGTATGTCTGCTCAGTTAATTTGAATTTATTAGTAATATTTATTACATGTTTTTGTAACTTTAAGTGTTTAAGTAAAAACTCTCCCTCTGCCCACAAAAAATACTACTGTAAATACAGCATGGAAGCCTGTTCTTTTCATCCTATCTTAGTATACTCCCTTTTTTTTTTTTAATCCTGTATTCCCTGTTTTGTAGGCATCAAGTGCTGGTATTTATATACAGGACAGCACATGGATATAGTAAGAAGATTCACTTTGTTAATAACAAGACGATTTGGGGAATACTTTGGGCTAAATTCAAGGTCCATTGTATGTATCAGAGTGTTTCCAGCAGAACTTAGGCAATGAACTTCACAGATGCTTCTCAAAATCCCACTAGGTTTTTATTGGCATCACATATCAACAAGAAATGTGAAAATGTTACATTTCTTTTGGTCCATTTTACATTCATCTTTGAAAATGAGCTAATAAAGATAATAAGATGGCAGCA
Organism: Phoenicopterus ruber ruber; assembly: GCA_009819775.1. NCBI lineage: Eukaryota > Metazoa > Chordata > Aves > Phoenicopteriformes > Phoenicopteridae > Phoenicopterus > Phoenicopterus ruber. The sequence goes on from CM020220.1 coordinate 35,944,677, forward strand.
AGGCCAGTTCAGCTCAAAGATTTATCTAGGCCACTATTTTGACTCCAAAAATAGCCAAAACTTGGTGTGTAAGGAAGAATGTGAAAACAGGCATGTTTCACAGCCACCAGAGACAAGTGGTTCCTGGACTTCTTGGGCCAAAAGTTGTGTGTGTCTGTTCAATAATGATTCATGGATTTTTCTTCCATGATGGCTTTTTGAACCTATATAAAATCTTCAACAGTCCTACAGCCAATAATGCAGTTCCTCTGGAACCATTAGAAAGATTGTAAAGACTAAATAATTTTAATTTCAATCATTTTATTTTAGAGCAGCTAAATATTCTGTAACAGGTTTGTAAAATTGTCATTGAAATCATTAAAATAAGTAAGTGCAATTTTAGCTAATCCTGGCTTTATTCTTTCTGTCTGCTTGCTTCTCTTATTTTTCTTGAGTTAAGAGTGCATTCATGTCATCAGTTTGTGTGATATGAGCCAATAAAATCTGAGGCAAGAGCATTAGTGTTCTTACTATGTCAGTAGTACCTGTGCTTCATCGCTTTCTCTTCCCATTCAGAACACTAAAGCCTGACTCCTAGGCTGTTTGTACTAAAAGCCAGGCAGGCAGGGTTAAGGTGTGCCTCAAGTGACAGACCACTGCTGTGTTCTGGAAACAAGACCAGGCTACTCCATTTATATTTCTCCTGCACATTTCCAAAGAAAATGTTCTACAATGGACTTTCTCTTAACAAAGTATATGAGCTTCTCAACACTTTCTAATTATGCTACTTTACAAATAATGAGAAGAACATCTCTTTCAGAGTAATTCAAATTTGAAGTAAAAGGAAAAATACAAAATGGAGCAAGCTTTTAGTGTTTTAAATAATTTGTGTTAATTAACAATAACAGCAATCACAACAAGAAAGCACATTTGTCTCCATTTGTTGGCTGTTTTATGTAATACTTAGCCCAGGACATTGCCTGATTGGTGCAACCTTGGCATCGCTACCAGAACAGGGCGATTTAATAATGAGGCAGGCAATCTACTTCATCACAAACAGTAACACCAGTAGGGCAAGCTAAAGCTAGAAGCCAGTGGTTATGTGACTTTAAATACCCTGTGTATTCAAATGTATGCCAACAATTACCTTAGCAAGGAAGTTTTAAGAAGTGATAGTGTTCATTCACCTAGGTCTGATACCTTACTGCTCCTCCAAGACTAGCAAAGACAGGATTTCCACCAGTCTACTTGCCCTTTGAATGACCTTCAGTAAAATTGTTGGCCAGCTTTCACGCAGGGCTATGGCGGAACAGTGTGCAGAATTTACATGACAAAAATGGTGAGTGAAAGTAGAATTCCTAAAAACTCGCTTGCTGCCAAGGAGTACAGAAACTTGTTGCCTGATTTTAGAGCTATTACTAAGACTATGTGCAAATATTGAGGGAAAGTCTCTCTGATCTGTGCTTCGTACTGGCTATAAATACAGTCTACAGCTAATTGCTTTTGGAATGCTAGTAGTCTCTAAAACTGAAAAAAACATATGGCATTGAAAATTAAAGTAATTCTTGTTTGCAAACTAGGATGGTGTACTATTTTTTTTTTTTTTAATGCAACACCAAAGCCATTACTCTTCTCTGGGTCTTTTTCAAAATGCCTTTAAAACTTTAGGTAAGTGGAATATTTGTAGGTATCTCATGGGACTCGGATACTAGATATTTAGATAAAGATATGTATTCAGTTATTCAGTGGGCAAGAGTGCATCTTACTAGGTGAGATTCACCCTTTTCTTCACAAAGATGATAAACAATAGCTAATTATTTTGCATCTCTGACAAAAACAGAGTAAAAATTTGATACTTCAAAATGAGTTTTTTGGTATTTTTAGGCCAAGTATTGTTTCGGCATGCTGAGATTACAACTATCTGATGGTGACCTGTTTTTTGTCTGATTAGAAATTAATAGGACCTTGGTATTGATGCATTTATACCTATGCTATGAATAAAAAAGCTGCAGTTTTCTTCCAATCTAGTAGAAAACAAAACTAATAATGTAATGAAAGATCAAATGTTATAGAAATCATGTAAGAATGAGTGAACTTCTCTTTCTGGCTTTTGTGGTACAGGAGATAAAAAACAGCTCTGATTGAACACTACTGTTTGAAATGTGTAAAGACTGAAAATATTTTATTGTTCCTATTACAGGATAAGAAGGCTTATCTGGACATTATCCACACCTATATGGAAGTCCATGGAACTGTTCACGGGACAAGCACTATTTATATTCCTGGCTACGTAAAAAACCATGGTATACTCAGTGGGCGGGATTTGCAGTTTCTGCTGAGAGAAACCAAAGTAAGTTTGTCAAGAGGGAGTAGTGGCAAAAGTAGCTACAAATAGACAGTATCTGAAGTGCATGCATTGCACCTCCTACGAATGAGCTCCTAATTTAAAAGCATTGGAAAAATAAATGACCAGATGTAAAGGATCTTAAGTTGTCTTCTGTGTGCTAAGAATACCTTTTTCATCATGTCCATGTTTTGTGGATTGACAGCTATTACTAGAAAATTGGGATGACAACCTACAGTTACAGACACATTTAACAACCAGCCTGAGAAACATGTATAAATGCATTTTTCGTTTTTTTAAATGTGATATTCAGCTCAAGGAGATTATCAGCTGAGAATGTGCTTTGTTTTACATCCCTGATGTGAAAGTTATGTAATCATAGAATCATAGAATAGTTTGGGTTGGAAGGGACCTTTAAAGGTCATCTAGTCCAACCCCCCTGCAGTGAGCAGGGACATTCTCAACTAGGTCAGGTTTCTCAGAGCCCCATCCAGCCTGAGCTTGAATGTTTCCAGGGAGGAGGCATCTACCACCTCTCTGGGCAACCTGTTCCAGTGTTTCACCACCCTCATTGTAAAAAAACTTCTTCCTTATGTTTAGCCTATATGTCCTCTCTTTCAGTTTAAAACCGTTACCCCTTGTCCTATCGCAACAGGCCTTGCTAAAAAGTTTTTCCACATCTTTCTTATAGGCCCCCTTTAAATACTGGAAGGCTGCAATAAGGTCTCCCCAGAGCCTTCTCTTCTCCAGGCTGAACAACCCCAACTCTCTCAGCCTGTCTTCACAGGAGAGGTGCTCCATCCCTCTGATTGTTTTCGTGGCCTCCTCTGGACCTGCTCCAACAGGTCCATGTCCTTCTTGTGCTGAGGGCTCCAGAGCTGGATGCAGGACTTCAGGTGGGGTCTCACCAGAGCAGAGTAGAGGGGCAGAATCCCCTCCCTCGACCTGCTGGCCACGCTGCTTTTGATGCAGCCCAGGATACGCTTGGTCTTCTGGGCTGCGAGTGCACATTGCTGGGTCATGTCCAGCTTTTCATCCACCAGTACCCCCAAGTCCTTCTGGGCAGGGCTGCTCCTGATCCCTACATCCCCCAGCCTGTATTGATACCGGGGGTTGCTCCGACTCAGGTGCAGGACCTTGCATTTGTCCTTGTGAACCTCATGAGGTTCACCTGGACCCACCTCTCGAGCTTGCCCTGGTCCCTCTGGATGGCATCCCATCCCTCAGGCGTGTCCACTGCACCACTCAGCTTGGTGTCGTCCGCAAACTTGCTGAGGATGCACTTGATCCCGCTATGTCATTGATGAAGATATTAAAGAGTACTGGTACCAATACGGACCCCTGAGAGACACCACTTGTCACTGATCTCCATCTGGACATTGAGCCATTGACCACTGCCCTCTGGATGCGACCATCCAACCAATTCCTCATCCACCAAACAGTCCACCCATCAAATCCTTATCTCTCCAATTTAGAGAGAAGGATGTTGTGGGCGACTGTGTCAAAGGCCTTACAGAAGTCCAGACAGATGACATCCGTAGCTCTTCCCTTGTCCACTGATGTAGTCACACAGTCGTAGAAGGCCACCAGGTTGGTCAGGCAGGACTTGCCCTTGGTGAAGCCATGCTGGCTGATACAATATCTGAAAGCTGTACAATAGGCGTGCTTGCTCTGCCCTACCAATGACTTTAACCTAGAGTGACCCTGCTCCCCTGGGGAGAAAAGCAGACAGGCAAGCACTTCAGTCGCCATTCAGTTCCTTCCTCTGCTTCAGTTGTGCAGAGAGAGCGAGCAAAGGAGTGTGCCTTTTGTGGTGTGCTTTGCCTGTGGCCCCATAGTCAAGGGAACTCAAGATGAGGGACACTATATACATTGAAATAAACAAACTTTTGTCCCCATAGTTAGAATGCTTTGTGGGGTTTTCTGTGCCATTCCCATAATCTTTGTGGCACTTTACAACATTAAAACACTTTAGTAGATTACATTTAAATAGGATGTTTAACTTTCAGTTGGTGAAAGAAGTGGCTTGTGTGTTTAAAATTAGCAAAATGTGTGGAACTGCACCACTTACTCCCCATTGTTGGTAGTTTCTTGCTGTGCACTTCTACAGAAGAATCTATTAAAAAAAGGAAAGGAAAAAAGCAAGCACCTCCCAGTCTTCCCACACGACTGCAGAGATCTCCTTTTTGAAATATTTGGGAAAATGATGGTAATTTGACATCTCTGTGTGACAGCTGTTGGCAAATTATGACTTTTTAAAGGCAACCACTGTGTGTATGTACTTGATGCATACAGATACTCATAATGTTGCAGATTAAAAAGTCAACATTTACTTTCGTCATAGATAATACTGAGATTACACAGCTTTTGCTGGTGTGGAGTATGAAATCACTGTGTTAATCATAGTACTAACGTGGGAAGAATATTGACATTGTAATAACCCCAAGCACAAACAGCGACTTCTTTCTGAAAAAAATAATGTGTTCTATTCACTGGAATAGTGAAATAAGCTAATGAACTTCCTCTAGAATTACTGAAGCCCTTCTAATTTACAAAGTACAGTTCATAATAATAGTTATGTTTGAGTAAGTCTTTCTCTAGTTCTTTATCAGCCATCTTACATGTATTACATGTACATTACATTACTAAAAAGCTTGATTTTCAATATTAAGTAGATAGCTCATCTGGTTGTTATTGGTTATATTTGCTGTGCTCTAAGATGCAATGTAAAGACACATTCAATTTCAGACAAATTCAAGTTCATACATACATATTACACCGCTCAGCACAGTGTGGGTATATCAGTTTTGTGACACAGGAAGTAGCCAGACTAGTTTCACTCAGTTTTTGACTAGTAGTTGCAATATCAGATGGAAGATACTATCTTCTGATTGTGAGGTACTCCTGAAATCAGTAAGTTGCTTATTTTTCACAAATTGTATTTTTGTGAAAAGCATGGATCTATGCTGTACTATTTTCAGAATCCTACAAATATTTTAGTCTTTAATGATTTTCTGTACTGTTGATGTGCATTGTTTTGGGTTGGGTTTTCTTTTTCTTCCTAACATTGGGGAAAATCCTTTGAGAATTTGCTGCATTTCTTAGTAGATGGCACTGAGAAACACATCAATGTGTTTCAGAACCCTGTATCAAGAAACCCGTGTTTTTATCACATAATCTTTTTGATACAATCTTTCTTAATAAACTATTTTTTTTTTCAGTCTGCAAACGGTATTTTCATATGGCTTTTCTTTTTTTTTTCTTTTTTCTTTTTGTTAGCAGATTTGCAAGTGACAAAAGCTGTTTTCCTTTTAAGGAAATTATTTATTTTGATGCAGCCAGACTAACAAAACTTTAACCTGATGATAAGCAGTTAAGAGACCATCTGCTTCTCCTAATACTTATTATTGTCAGGCAAATGGTAGTGCAATGTATTTCTGATGTTGTTCTGATGAAATGAAATACAGCTTACTGCATCATGAATTTCAGTTATTATTCCTGGCTAATACTTTCTTGTTCCAATATATCTAGTTTAACAGAAAAAGTAAAACAGCAGCGTTCTGAGATTGAAAGTGGGAACTGAGATTTACCATCTAATGTATTTGGACTTTTTCAGTTGGAGGTGGATTTTTGGGTTGTTTTTTGTGTTGGTTTTTTTGGCTAGCTGATGCTTAGCGTCTCATAGGTACACTGGCTGTTCTGCCTTAGCATATGGTTGCCTCTCAGTGTTGATCTACAGACATACTTGCTCTAAGTCTTCTTGTTGCCTGTACATTCACAGTTTCAGATTGTGATATCCTTTAAGAGACAATGCTTTAACATAGCTTAGCATAAAATACCACCCACCTGTCTCTGCTGGCCATCTGCTGCGTGTGTGGGTCAACTGTGTTTATATCAAATGGATCACAGATTGAATTGCTAAAATAAGTGCAGGTTTTCCACAAAAATCAAGCTAACTTGAATGGGAGCTTTGTGCCCTGAGCAGCCTCATGTATGTGTGCACATGCATCCAGTGATGTTCAAGGACACTTTTTAATCATAATCACTTTAATTGCTAGGCAACGTGACCAGAGCCCCATAATGAATTTAGTTATGGGGTTTTGTCACTAGACAATCAGCGTGCTGAAACTATGTGAATAATCAGAGCCGTAACTCAGGGATGGTAACATCTGTGGGTATAATGCTCCCTTGAACCATCTAGGCCTGCTGTTTGCTGTCTCCAAGCAACAAACTTTGTCTTTAAGCTTCCAGAAACTTTCAGATTTTTCTTTTTCTAAACATACGTTTTCATACCCAAGGGCAAGGATTGTCTTTCATTGCTTGTGATTTCAATATCGTGTTAACAAGTTTTTGATAGGTCAGCTGACAACTGATCTAGTTTTCAGGAAGTCGGAGCTAAATAATAATTTAACAAATCACTGTGTACTCAGAAGTGTCAGTTTATGTTGCACTGCTTCATTTTGCCCTTAGACAGCAAAATACTGGTAGGGGATGGCTCAGTCATGATTCTTGATGAGAGCTTTGCATTCCCAAAATGTATTTGGTCTCTCTGCAGTGGTTGGTATAGGACACAGTTATTCTCAAAAGCATGCAGCTGCTATTTCATTCTGGTGTGTATTATAAAGCAACACATTTCAGAATAAGTGCATTTTCCAAGCAGGAGGGGGCTGTTTGAGATTCATCGTGGCTAGTTCAGCTGTGTAGTGCATGACAAAAACGAGACATGTCAACAGTTCCTAATGAGAAGATGTAAAGCCATTCATCACGTCAGAGGAAAATAGGGTAGGCGAGCTGGCAGCCTTCCTGCCAACTTACGTGGCTTCTTGCCAAGTGGGCAGCTGGAGGAGTTGGACCAGACTCTCTTGGAAGAACCAGTACTGAATTCTTGAGAAATATTCCTCCTTTCAAGAAAGTTTCAGATGCAACTTTTTACTTCGAGTCACTGTGAATTTTTGAGGCAATCCAAATTCTCTTACTAAGTGGAATTTACCATTTCTGAATGGTGATTAATAAAAGCAGGAGCAACACCCTGTTTAGACAGTTTGGGAAAAATCCCATTGCAATGTTGGATAAGCAGAAATAGGAAAACACACTTTTTTTTTTTTAATATTGCTTTTTATGAAGTAATATATTTTTTACTTCCACACGCTTCACAAAATCATCTGAAAAGACATTTAAATAGTGATTCTATTCTAAGTTGTTTCAATCACAAAAGGATTGACTTTTCCAGAAAGTATTTTATATTCATGAGAAAAATATATCAAGATAGTTAACAACAGCCTTTGCTACACTTCTCTTTCTGTAGTTCAGAAGAGAATATATAAGTTCAGTAAGGAGGCATACAAAAGTGGTGATAAACCTACCAACCCAACAGAATAAATTAGATAAAGTGCAGTAATGTTAGAAAGGGGAGAGGAGAAGATAAACACTCCTGTTTATGGAAGTATAGCATTTAATCTCTGGAATATGAAATTTTTCTCTTAAATATTCAGCTAGTCAGAATTAGAGTCAGTGAAGTAAAACAGTCACTCCTTATTTTATACTTTTGTCTATAATTTAGAAAGACTGTTTGTTCAAATACTCATTTTAATAATAGTTGGATCTGGTGCCATAAACTCCACAAAGAAATTGCTTAGTGTCAACTGAAAGTCAGCGGTTTCCAAAAAATAAAACAAAACCTCACTGTTTTTTCATGGGAGTGATTGTGAAGCGCTTTTCATGTCAGAGAAGTTCCACTTAGCTACAACACCATGACAGGACTGCCTACGTTATAATCAGAAAAGAATGGTGTCTTGGCTGGTCTGGTGCTGGGTGGCCAACTCAAAAGCCTGAAATTCCAACCCAGGGGTTCAGTTCAATGCTAAGGCAGAAAAGGTTCCTGAAGAGCCTTTCTTACGAAAACCAAAGTGTTCTTGCTTAAGGGTTTCAACACCTGCTTTACTCAAGTTGGGCAAGTGAGATTGCAGATACAAATCCCCCTTTTTTGATTCATGCAGACCTACAGGCACAGACACTCCTGGGTAGCGCACTTTGCAAACAAGGAAATGGTTTTAAAAAAACCCACACTGCTGTTACTGTGATCATTTTACGTCTGTATTTATTTGCTGTTATCTCCTTTAGATATACTTTTATACTGTAAACTCCTCCTGGCAATCACCTCATTATATGGGGCATTAGCATACAGAGCCTACTGTGGTGTGCACCCACCTAAAGCACTGTATGAAAAATAATGGGTCTGGCTTTCAAAAACATTTGAAAGGTGAGAAAAATGCTCACATACAGGAAAATGAGATGGTTTCCAGCACTAATCAACCAGTAAAATATAAAAGAATTCTACTTTCTATAGCAATTCTGCTGCAGCTAACAAAGCAAGATCAGGGCTAGCATTTGTGAACCACGCATACCCACAGTTATGTTGCCAACATTGGCAAATTCGGAGGTTTGCATTCTAGATCTTCAGCCATAGGGTGAAGGTAGCTTGCCTACGGTGGACTGTGTTACCACACACAGCATCCAGTAAGAGAGTACCCTGAAAGCCATAGTCAGCAACCTTATGTGGAGGCAACAGCGTGCATTTATACCACAAAATAGTGGAAATGCAGTCTGTTCTAAAGCTTTACCGTTTTGTGGGAAGGAGCCTTGTCTTCCACGCAGCCTCAACTGTACTGAGGATGGATGCTTGCTTCACTGGTACCGGAAAACAGCTGTCTGTTATTTGTAGTTTTTTCCTTTTTTGCCTTCCTTTTCAATTAGGGACTTGCAGCATTTGTTACACACTTTTAGGAAGTACCTTGACAGATTGTCTAGCCTTTCTAGAAATAACAAGTTGCATGTAATTCAAAGGATGAGCAAATTAGAGCATCATGAGAATGAGTTATAGAAATAACCTGTCTTCTCCAGTTGCTTGCATTTTGAATCATAACGAATGTGACTTTCTTGAGGCAATTAAGATATTCCTCAGTTTTGCTCTTTATACTATACAAAAATACTAACTCCCTAACCAAGGAACGTTAATAAAGGGCAATTTTGAGGAGCAAGGTCTAGATTCGATTTGGGAATTTCAGCTGACCTGATGACGATGTGATGGAGAGTGATAGAAGATTTTGGAGGGTTGAAAGAAGGAGCTGGGGGGGGGCTGCGGGCAGCTGTGAGCCAGGCTGCAACCTCAGGCCAACAGGCAGCACACACACATGCACCGTTCTAGCAATCAGACACATCCTTCTTTCTTCAAAGGTATGGTGCTGCTTAGAGCTAAGGTTGGAAAATGGATGTGAAACAGGTGGTAAGCTATTTATTATAGATTAAGTGTTGACAGTGTGCTCTGTGCTGTCAAAACAAAAAAACATGTTTCTTTCCCCTTGGAGCTTCCTCCTAAATAAACGGACCAGTCAGACACAGAACTGTTCAGCAGTGCACAGCAGCAGTTTATTAAAAAAGTGAAAAATGAAGCAAACAAACCAGCATTCTCTACATAACAGACAAACACAGGATCATAGGAGAATTGATACTTCAGATGGTTTTAATTGCTGGTTCTCAGCTGGTTTTCTACCTGAACTAAGGGGTAGTTTAAATAAATAACATTATGTGTGCAGGTTGCATGAAATGGTTTCGTGTCTATAATTCATTATTTTCAAGACATTACCTTCCTTGAAATTAAGCCTCTCTTGAGATGAAATTAGTATGCATTTTTTCTGACTGAAAGGTAATGTATCTTATGCCGTATATAAAAACCAAATTTAGATAATCTAGCTTTCGTGGAGATAGTCTTCCAGATCTTTTTTTTATCAGCCACTGGAGAGTTTCCTGTAAGATTTAAATCTGCAAGGTAGCTGAGAAACTTTTTGCAAGTAGACGACTTTTTTAACCTGAAAATTGAAAACTGAAATAACAATATTCCGCTCCATGCAGGTAAAATTGTTGTGTCCTTGACTATGCCGAGAGGTGTTAACTTTATTTTTAAAAAGAGCTAACTCAGAATTTATACTGTTGTTGCTATGGGTCAGAGACAATTGATGCTGCAATGCTTGTGCCCAACAATACCGACAGTTGGACTTGATGGTCTTAAGCGTCTTTTCCAACCTAAATGGTTTAAGATCAGCTCCTAGAGGGGCCTTCAGTTTTGAATCTTCCATTACTAGGATTCAGTTCCGTGTTGCAGAAAACCTAATGCAGAATAGTATAATTTGACCTCCTTGAATATGTGCATCCTGAATACGTGATCCTAATAGTTACGAAGATAGCTCTTTATTTTCTTGAAAAAAGCAGGGGGGAGAGAGAGAGAGAGATATGTTAAGTCATTCAGTAGTGCTGAGAAATTGCTGTTATGAATCAGAACTTATAATTCTCCCATTATACACAGAGATTCAAATAAAGATGAAAAATCCTATATTTAATTCAGAGCTTTTAATTATGTTGGGCCAGGAAAGGGGTCAAGATCCAAATAAAAGCCAGACAATTTTGAAAAAATATTAAATTTCTTTACATTGGAGAAAAGCACTGCCTTTTCTAGAGCACCTGTAACCTCAGCTGATGTAAGAATAGCTTTATGATGCATTTTTCCTCCTTCAATTTACCGTGGAGGCATTGAACCCTCTTAATCCTATGCAAGCTCTTGCTGCCTAGGTACAGTGTCTTCAGCTGATGTTTGCTGCCATCTACTGTTTTAATTAGAAGACTTAATCAGTTCGCCAGGAGCATGTTCTTATTGGCAAAACCAGCAGGTTCGCTGATGTGGGAGAGAGGGGGGAAACAGTAGTGTAGCTGTTCCGTGAGGTTGCTGCAGTAAAACCTGTGCCTGCAAGAGAGCCCCAGCAGTTTCATTTCAACACCAATCAAACCACCAAATGACTTTTTTTTCCCCCCAAAATAACATAAAGAGTCTGTTGTTGCCTCAGCTCCATAAAAAACCACCTCAGCTCATGACAGAAGATTATTGTCAAATGTGTTTTATAGGACATTCCGTTACTGCTTGGGTAGGAGGGGGTGAGCTGCTGAATTTCTCCCATTTTCTTCTTAATGTTACATGGTTTTAGGTTACATGGTACATTCAGAATGCGTTATTGTTTATTTTAAGTTAGCTCTTAGCTTTCAGTTTTTGTAAAGAACGAAAATTAAGATAGTCCTTGTTTTCTATTTTTCAGCTGTTCGTTGGTCTCGGATTTCCATATGAAGGGCCGGCTCCTTTAGAGGCTATTGCTAATGGATGTGCTTTTCTAAATTTAAGGTTTAACCCACCAAAAAGTAGCAAAAACACAGAATTTTTCAAAGGCAAACCTACACTCCGAGAGGTAAGCTTTATCAATCTTGATAATTTCTTTATTGGAAATAATTGTGGATTTCTTTTTAGTAACACAATATAGAAAAAATGACATAAATGTTCACAGTTTATTGCAAAAGGTGTGCAACTGTTGTTTTCTTTAGCCATTGATGAGATTATCAGTCCTTATTTTTATAGGATAATCAAAATTTTTCATTAACATACTGTTAAGATTTACCTCTAACTTTGCTATATGTACATTCTGCTACTTCTTATTGATAGATCATAAACTGAAGCTTCACTTGAAAACCTGATGTTCTGCCCAGGAACAGATCATGTCACCTGATACGTGATGTGTCATGGTTTGAAAGTGGTTTTATTGTGTTGAAGAAACAAACATTACTGTGTACTGTGCAGGAAGCAGATAGGTGTTTAAGTAAATTATAAAAATGGCATTTGTGGGTGGTTGTGTGTGTTTGGGGATATTTTTTTTTTCCTCCAGAAAAGACCTGCTCAAGGCACTGTTGAGCTAAGGTATTAATGGTCACAGCCCACCGTGTTTGTGGTTAAACACTGAAGATGTTTGGAGAACTGACTCTGTAAGAGAACAGGAAAACCAAACCTCAAGCTTTCAAAACAGCCAGTGTGTTTAGACTCTAGTAAGAGAAAAATGAGGCTAAGTAAACTAGCCCCTCGTCCTGGCACTGACTTTGGAATATTTTTCTTCTTCGGTGTAGGTAAAATTCAGCCTATACCAGTTGCAAGCATTTAACAGTCATGTAGCCATTTCTGACATGAGCACTTCTGCCTGTGACCATGGCTCGTTCATAGGTGTATATACATATTTTCTTTACATACTTATCTGAAGGGAAAGCTCTCTGATAACACTTAGATGATGAGAACCTTGCACAGCCATATTTCCCAATTCAAGTTACGCTTGGGCTATATAAATTGCGTACTGAGCAGCGCCAGCTAGTTGATAAGCAAAGGACAGTTTCCCATTTTAAACCAGGAACATAAATTCCTTATGATTTTATGATCCAGGACTGTAATTGCCTTTCAGTTTATTATCCATTCAGTAGGCACAGGACATGAGTGCAAACTCGCCCCTTCTCACAGCTTGCATTGCTAACAAAGAAGATAGCAATAAGAGGAAAAAAAAGTCTGTTTAAACTTCTCCTTGGGCTTGGCACCTTTCAAAGCTTTTCTTCTGTGGGTCACTCGACTGTTTGTCTCGTTTCCAGTTGTTCTGTGCCCAGAAACTGTAACTGGTCAGGCTCAGTAAATAATCTGGACCCACCTAACTCTTTAGTAGGAATTGTAGTGCTTGGAATGCCATGCTAAATCCTGCTGGCATGTGTCAGCACTAACAGAAATGCTGTGCACCTGACTTGCACAGAAAAATAATCCCTATTGACTGCTGTAGTACAAAATAATATGATGAACATTCGTCACAGATATTGCTGCGTTCACATGCTCTGCTGACCTATCCTAAGAGTAACCTTTTCTCTAACTGCTTTTCACAACCGCATTCAGATCCGATTGCCAGTAATCCGTGTGCTGGTTCTTTGGGATTAAGAAAGTCCTTAAATCCATCTGTCAGGTTTTTCAAGTGTTAAAGGAGAACAAAAAAAACTTGTGTAGTTCTTCGAATTGATTATCCATAGACCAATTTGAAGATAAAGTCTGTGTTTAGAACTTTTGTAAAGTGACCATTGCAAATCGCTATTTCTCTCTTGTTCTAGGTAGAATCTGGGGGGAGGAGGGGGAGTTAACTGTTTCCCCTCTACCCCCAAGATGGGGTCCTGTAGTGACGATTCTGTACAAAAACTGGAAATGACAATTTTCATTTAAGATCAGCAGTTATTTTGTCTTGGGACATGCTTTTGCTGGGGGAAAGAGGCAGAGAAAAAAAAAAAAAAAAGAAGAAATTGCCTTCAAGCAGCTTGTTTTGTACCAGTATTTGTACCAATATTGCTTCTCCATTCCTCCTCCCCCACCTCCCCCCGCCCCCCCAAAAAAAGAAAGAAAACATTGTATGCTAAATCTAGTTGAAATGTGTACTTGGTGGGCAAGGTTTTTTTCATTTTCTGCTTTTAGGAAGAAAAAAGAAAAAGAGTTAAATTAGGCATTAATTCCAAATCTATTTATAAGAATTCTTATAGATTTTTAATTATAGACAGAGGGAGTATCTCCTGAATATCTAAAACATTAAGCCTTGGCTAATTAAAGCATTTCAGTATTAGGAAATATTCTTAGTATTTTTTGAGTGTATAGATGCAGAGTAACTGGTGCAATAAAAATATGTTGCTAGTTATTCTTAATTCTTAAAACAGCTACTAGCGTGAGAAGTTTAGTTGTTCATCTTTCAGATCAGGTCTGACTTTAATATTGCCATCTGTCTGTCTGGTTTGGTAGAGAAGGATTGGTCTAGGGCATAATTCCTAAAGGTTTGTGAAATTTGAAGTATTGGTTTATGTTTATATTTTTAAAGGTGAAATAGGTTTTTTCTTGTTATTGAAAGCAATAGGAATGTAGCTTCTGCCATCTGAAGTCTAGGTATAAGTGCTGTGGAAACTCAGTCTTGGTAACCAAATTTTTAAGTACATATAGTTTTAGTGGCAGTAGAAATACTATTGAAAGCAGGTTAGAATATGTCAGTCTTCAAGGATTGGACTTTTTGGAGGAATTTAAAATATGCCAATGGGAGCACGGTGCAGTGGGCTGCAAGTGAATGTAGGCGGCTACGGAAACTGTGTGCAGAAGCATCCTGAATTACCGTCCCAGCAGCTGCAGGCTTCAGCCAGTCCGTGAGCCCTCGCCACCACGCTGCCCTGCAGTCAAGGGCGGGAGCCTGCACAGAGTCCCCTGGAGCACTGGCCTCAGAGCACAGATTTGTGCTAGCTGATCCCGTATGTAACTATAAGACTGGCTTCTCTTGTCCACAAGCAAAATGCAATAGGCAAAAATTTTTTAAAGTGGCTTCTTGCATTCACTTGAGGAAGAGAGCGAGTATGGTATACGCCCAGTGCAGGAGAAGGTTCTTTCCAACAGGCGTCATTTCCTACTTCACTTTTGCACGGACTTGATTTTTCTTTGTATCCTGCATAAGGAGGCAGCTACATAAAAATTGTCTATGAATACTCTATCCTGTAGGGTGGGGTGTTTTTATTTATTTAAAAAGCAGTTGTCTTCTGAGGCCAATGTGAAACATTCCCCTCTCTTCTGCAGCTTTTACTTCCTCGCAGTGTGTTCATTTGTGTGTTCCTCTCACTCCTGTGCAACCTGTCAAATTACTTTTAGTGCCGTCCTGCTAGTTCTGAAAGCAATCTCTGATGCAGCTTTTCTTAGTTATCTACTTGGGTATTTATTGAATTTGTTTTCTGACAAAGTGGTGAGCAAAATACCAATTAACATTCTTATTGAGGTCAAATCACTCTTGAGGTCAAATCTGTCAGCAACGACAGAATTCATCCTAAGTGATAGAAATGATTCATTATTCACTACTACTCACAGAAGCTTGGAAATGTTTGAAATTTGAAGGAGAGACAGGGCAAGGACATTGTCTGAAGGTGAGATGGGGCAAGAATGACACCTCTGGAAGGCAGTCGTGCAGGTCTGACCAGGACTGGTAGCAATTACGGGTTGTGAAAATGGAGGGCTGCTCTGTGAACAAGCTGTGGGGAAGCAGGGTCATGTTGTAAAAGTAATTTCAGTAAGCATCAAGTCTTCTGTCATGTGGGTCATTATGAGGATCAAAGCCACAAATGAGAGGTGCAACAATGTTACTTGTGGTCTGCATTATTATCTGATTTCCAGTTCTCCAACTAAATTCTCTAAATTTAAACACAAAAAATCTGAAAGACAACTCAGAAGGAATGATGCTGACTGTTAGATTCCAGCAGAATTCTGGAGTTATCCTAGTGCATTTCATACAAAAAGTCTGATGAAGAGGGTGAGAGGGAAGGAGATCTGGACACATTAATTTTTACCAGTATCATTTCTTCCTTTCAGTTGACGTCTCAGCATCCCTATGCTGAAGTTTACATTGGGAAGCCCCATGTCTGGACTGTAGACATCAATGATCTTTCTGAAGTTGAGAGGGCTGTGAAATCAATTTTGAATCAGAAGGTGAGAAATGTAACCTCAATTTGTCATCAACACTTGAGGGTGTATTATGTACTGCATGTAGAGTGCTTCCTAATGTTCGTCTAATTAAAGCAGAGTGCTGCATTTTGGTAGGATATTGAGGAAAAAAAAAAATGGTTATTACTTATCTGTGGTATCTGATTATCATGTTTTAGTGCTGGATATGTCAGGTTTTCACCTGAAAGTGAGCGTGAGTGAATTTCACTTTTCAATTTCAACTTCACTTTTCAATTTTTGAGTGAATAGAAGTGTGAATTTCATATGTAAATTATACAGCAATCTATATTTTCTGTGCATGTGGTGAGGAAGTTTCCTTGTTGATTCTTAGAGCACTGCAGGCTGTCCAAATACATGCTCAACTCGTTTGACTGATTTTGTAGCCTTCACATAACCGCCACTGAAGTGCTTATGCACTTACAGTGTGGAATTGTAATGAGGGCACTTCAAGGGGGAAAAAAAAAGTGTGAAGTAATTTTCAAAGGTATCACATTCTTTTTTGTCATATGTTTTCTTTTACACTTCAGCCCCAGCACTGCAACTTAGTTAAAACAGGAGCTCTGGAATCCCATAGGATCTCAGGCTAGCTTTGTATCTATTACTTTGCAGTATACCTTGAGTTTCCTTAAAGATAATCACTGAGCAACTTTCATTGCTGTTACAAAGGAGCAAAAATCAGCTTAAACTGCTGATGGTTTTGTGAAATTGTGATTTGTTAATGATCTTATTTGCATTTATTGTGGCTGCTTAAGCTGTAACATAGTATTTGGAATGCCAGCTGCTACCATGCAGCGCACCACAAACTTCATTTAAACAAAACCCCCTCTAACCTTAACACACTATGTTTCCACAGATTGACCCTTATTTGCCCTATGAATTTACGTGTGAGGGAATGCTTCAGAGGATGAATGCATTTATTGAAAGACAGGTATGAACTTTTATTGTGGATGAATCTTTTATTTTATGTTGGAAAGGGAAGACCCTCTCCATTTTAAAGCTTCTCGGTGTTGTTGCCATTCAAGTAGAAACAGTAGCTGTGCAGTCCTTGTCTGGGCAGTTGTTTGCTCAGATGGACTTCCCTTGGGAGGTCCACGTGGACTCAGAGATTCACTTCTGTGGACTTGGCCATGTCAGGCTTGCGAGGCTTCTTCCAGATACGGCACCAGTGGGATTTTTCACGTGTAAAGAGACTGACTAGAAATTAAGACAAAGTGCTGGTTACTGGAATATTTGTTCTGCTTCTCAGTTTGCCATTGGGTTCTGATTCATCTGTGAGTGTCTGATTTACCATGTCTTCGCAAAAATGGATTTACTTGTCTGAATTTCAGGAGCTATAGGAGGTTTTAATTTTTTTTTAAATTTATTTATTTATTGATTGGTTGATTTACAAAGAACCTTCATTCTTCTGATGTTATATCAAAGCAGAAAGGCAAAGTAATTTTTCAGTGTATATGTGACTTCTTTGTGTACACTCAAAAAATCTTTGGATCATGAAGTATCATGTAAATGTAAAGATAATGTTGTGGTAGAACTGCACTTAGGCTAAAGCCTCTGGGTGGGTTTTTCAAGTATTTAGTTTCAATCGATAAAGCTTTAAATGGTTTGTAAACCAGTTACTTAAAGGACTCTTGGTCCCTGTGCATTATTGCCAGCTGAGAGCAGCAGAAGATACTGAGCTGGAGTAATAAAGTGCAGAGATTTACATGGGATCCTGATTTCTAGAAACTGTACGTTTGCTTGGACTTCTGCCCAAGGCCAGATCTGTTGCAACGGCCAGCTCTGCCTTTTGTTCTGGCTGCTGCAGGAGAGAGATAGGAATAACCTATATCCATGTTATGCCAATTAACTTCCAGGATTTCTTTCAAAAGCACTGCACATGCTCCCGTGCCTGTATTTCTGAAAGAGGACAGTATTACAGACAGTAATAAAGAATGGCATAGCTTCAGATCGGAAGTGTAGTTAACATAACGTAGCTATTGCCAGTTTCCTGCCAATAAACACTTTATGCTTTTTGCTGCTGTATTGATGACACAGCCTGTAAAAGTATCTCTGCTTCTTTTGATTCTTCTACCTGAGTTAGCTATAATTGAGAGGTTTTGTCAATACAGGAAGAAATGGAGCTCAGCGTAAGGGAGAAAAAGAGACAATCTAGAGATAGCATCTGTGGGGCAAAACTGTCTCTCCCCTCTGGGCCTCCCCCAAGGGCTAAGCCCTGGCCTCTGCTGCGTGCTTCTCAGAAATAAATACAGCATTGTAATTTTGTTCATTGCTTTAACTAGTTGTCAAAAGCCATTATTGTTTCAGAGCCCCCAGGATGCTCAAGCATCGTTATTAGCTGTATGTACTTAGCACTGTGCCTGATTAACACGTCAGATGAAGCAAAAATAAAGGTTGAGACCTTATTTTGGAGAGCTTGTGGTGGGAGGCAGGCGGAACAGAGAAAGCAGCACAAGCTTGGAACGGGAACAAAGGCGCATGGAGTTGATCTGGTTCAGAGGTTGTGGGGTGCTTTAACCGTGAGAGTGTGGTCTTCAGGGGATGTTTGCATGTGAAGAGGATGTGGCCAGGTACGCTCACACATGTCATCCTATGGGACAGTGGAACTGTAGGATTTAAAGGAGTTGTCCAGAGTTCCTCTTTTTTGTGCCTTGGCTCAAGATCAGGAGGGAGGACAGTGTTCAGAAGAAAGGTTTAGTGAATTCCCTGAATCTACAGATCCAACAGCTGGGCTGAAGGTCTTTAGGGTCTGAAGTAAGAGAACTACTGTGAGCTGTGGTTTCACGTCCAGCAATGCCACCTTCAGCTGGATTAAAACAGCTTTCACTCCAAGGTACTCCTTCCTGCCAGTGCACTGCTCCTGCCAGCGGCCCAGCGTGGCTGTGAGGCACGTCTGTGCCATCTGCTGAATCCATCCCTTGATCCTGTTTGCTCTGTGGCTGCAGAAACAGTTGTGTCAGCTCTGCAAAGCGGCAGCGTAGGGTGGGAACCAAAGGATGGGACTGCTTAAATTGGCACTGCCATCAAAGGAGCAGCCAGGCAACTGCAGGCAAAGCAGCTGCAGGATTCCCTGTTGCAAACTTGGGAGCTGTTGGATGCGGCAGGCTGGGCTGATGGAACAGACATGCTGACTTTGAAAGATGTGGTCAAGCAGAGTGCTTGGTAACCTGGCAGAAAATGTTTTTGGCAGGGCTCTACTAGGTTAGCAAACTGACTTGGCTCAGCAGAGGGTCAGCTGAGCGCCAGAGCTTGGCGAAGGGAGTGGAGCGAGGACATTCGTCCAAGAGCAAGAAAAACCAGAGGGAGGAGGACACCTCTTTTGACAGCAGGGCTAAGCCTGTCTCACCTTTAAGTTGTGGGTATAGGTAAAACAAACATAAATACAGTCTCTAGTGAAGCTTAACCTTCTGTTTTACATAACGTCTTTTCTTTATTTTACCTTTATGCACCTAGGGTTGTGGGACAAGATAGACTGGGGTGACGATACCAAATTTAGGTTGCTTTTGATGGTTGACAGGAAAACTAGCCAGAGACAGCAAACTGAAACACAGCCCTGTGTGCTGCTACAGCTGTGAAGGTGATGTACTCTGAGCCATGCTTCAAGGTGGCATACACTGAGGAAGGCTTCCCACCAAGCTAGGGACTGGAAATGGGAGGCTGTGCCCGGTTTTGGAGAAGAATTTTCGACTAAGAGATGTTAAAAGCTGAAGTCCCCAGCAAATGGTGAAGCCTCACAAGTGATTCACTGTCTTTGAAAAACTTGGTCTTCTGCCTGCACTAGCTGTGAATTCAATCCAATATTACAGTATTATACTGTATATATTACATTAGTATCTATTACAGTATTATATGGTATATATTACAGTATTGGATTGGATTTTGAACCTATATAGATTTCCTCCTGCGTCTAGTATTCTAAATATTGATTTATAAAAGGACAGAATAAGCAGGGCGCTTAAGTCCAAATAGCAAAATGACTTTTTTGAAACAACCTCATTAAAAAGTACCTCCAACCGTCTATTGTTAACCTGTTTTTTTAGATGCTGTTAAAATTATTCTGCCATAAATATGCTCTAAAATTACTCACTTTTTTCAAATATGACATGAGGGAATGGCTTAGAGCTGCATCGGGAGACGTTCCGAATGGATATTGGGAAAAGTTCTTCACAGAGAGGGTGGTCAAGCACTGAAACAAGCTCCTCAGGAAAGTGGTCCTGGCCCCAAGCCTGTCAGTGTTGGACAATGCTCTTAGATGTACGGTTTAGCTTTTAGGTTGCTGTGTGTGGAGTCGGGAGTTGGACTCTATGATCTTCGTGGGTCTCTTCCAACTCAGGATATTCTGTGATTCATGATTGTTTAATATTAAATTTATGGTTAGACCTGGGAGAATTAAAACTTCCTCCTTCAGCAAAGGAAATCTAAACAGAGGAAAACACCAAACTGATATTGGTAAACGATTTGGGGCCTTAGCTTCATTAAAATTTCAAGTACTTCAGCCTTTGTAAGCTTTGGGTCACAGTTTGGGACCTGTTCATAAAAGTATTAGTTTTGTCAGGAGAAAGCAAACCATGATGGACTGGGCCCAAATGTTTTGATCACCTTTTGATGAGAGTTGCCAAATGTTAAAATAATGGCTGAGAATCAGGGAATGTTATATAAAGCCAGTGATTAAAATTTTCTCTTTGCTTTTTCTCGTTTTATATGTCAAGACCATAAGAACTTGTCTTTGAACAGTTTTCGCTAGCAGGTGTATTTAGATATTGTTTCTTCCTTCCCTCTTTCTGCTGTGGTGACGCTTGACTGCATGCATTATTTATAGCCAGGTTTTTTCAGTGTTGGGAGAGCACTTTTATGAGCAGTTCAACCAAGAAGAGCAAACAAACTCTTTGAATCCTGGTTGCTTTATAGAAATCTTCGGTCTTTTATGAGTTCAGCTCACTCCATAGCGCTGCGAGTCCCCTGATCCTTTCCAGATGGCTCTCCACATGGGCCACTTGAGACATTTCTCGCCTACAGGGTAACTGGCCTCTGGAATTCTTCTCCTACCAGAACTTCCTCCTGATACTTGTGCTGTTACAAAAATAGTTCTGCTAGCACCCAGTTAGTGAAACAGGAGTCACTGAGGAAGCCAAAATGGGTTGGGTGTGTGGAAGTAAAGAGACTAGCTAGAGTTGCTTATGATAAATTAAAAAAGGTGAAGGTAGGGAAGAAGCTGCTTTGGAAAGGATACTACCACATTTCAAGTAGCAATCAAAGGTGATAATTCCCTCATGCTAAAAAAAATTATTCTTTTAAAATGTGCTTAAATTATTGAATTTAATACAGCTGAAATGAGCTGCAAAATGAGTGTTTGGGTGATAATAACCACTTATTTTACTAATGGGGAAAATTGCTGTCAATGGACTGGATATGCATCATAATAAAATATGATCTGTCACTGCAGGATTTCTGTCACGGGCAGGTGATGTGGCCCCCATTAAGTGCCCTTCAAGTAAAAATTGCTGAACCCGGAAAATCCTGTAAACAAGTTTGTCAGGAAAGCCAGCTCATCTGTGAGCCTTCCTTCTTCCAGCATCTTAACAAAGACAAAGCTCTGCTTAGGTAAGTACCTAAAAGCACAAACACATTATTTGGTCTCTTTTTATTGCACTGGTTTTTGCCACACATGAAGTTTAGCGTACGAATTCTGTGAGAAGGAAAGGTGGGGAGAGAAGTACTGTCTGTTTGGCCGCAGCAAGCTGTGAGGTGAGCTGTCAGTTCTTCGTAGCAGCGGATGGTAGAAGTTACTGCTGTGCTGAGAGCACCGTTCCACGTAGCATGTGTTTGTAAAATGAGGAGCACAGCACCGAGGCCAAAAATTTATATCTCTTCCTTCCCCCCTCCATCTCCTATGTGTGTGCACTCTACAGTGCCCTTTGACGTTGGGTTGCTTGCACTGAGCGAAGCTGCTTGTGCTGCAGGGCTCGCAGATGCCAGGACTGTAATTGTGTTTGGACAGACCCTTTGCAGCCCTGGCTGGGCAGGTGCACTGTTCCATAGCTTTTGCCATATCCTTCTGAGAGTTAGTGAACTTGCATGACTCTTAACGCTAATCCTAACTGTGCTCAGTCAGCTGGGTCAGAAATGAAATGCATTTTGTTGCAGCAAATAGAACTCTGTACACATTGTGTGATTTCTGTCAGTTGTTCACATGATTTTAAATTTAGCACTTACAAAGTGTTGCATTTATTTATTGAGCTCACTCTTTGGTCGTGATTAACATCCATATTGAAACATGTATATTCATTGGCAATTAGCAATTGCTGTTTCTGCAAACCTTTTGTCGGTCTTGTCCTAGGTAAAGAATTGTAAACCCTTGTACGTTAGAGGTATTAGTATTGATTCATAAGGCTTACCAGCTATGCATTAAGGAAATTAATGTTGCTTTCAGGTGCTGTCTCTTTGGGAATATGTCTGTTTTCCTTTCAGAATGAAAACAAAGCACTCAAAGTCGGGCTCCAACAAATGGCTGCTAGGGAATCTGCTTTCTAGGTTTTCTATCTCCACTTTTTGCTAAATTAAATTGTTGAAGGCTTTTATTTTTGCATTTTGTTTGAAAAGTTGTAATTTCCAGTGGAGTTCAGAAGCAGCTCATATAAAAACTTTGTCAGGCTTCTTTTGTAGCTGTCTAGACAAAATTATAATTCTGTGAGGGGAAAAAAAAATCTGTTAAATGCTGAAAGCTACCAATGTTTGTAGAATAAGTGAAAAACAAGCCTCTGCTGGAATTGCTACCCTCACGCTTAAGCTTTGTGGTCAGAAAATGGCAACTCAAATTTTTCCTTTTCCAGCTAGCTTATGCTAGCTGGCTCCTCGGAGCAGCGGGTCCTGCTCTGACCGGCTTCTGCTGTAAGACGGCAGCATCGCCTCGTCCTCGCAGCGTGGCTGCCCGTGCCTCGAGCTGCCCAGGGCTGCCTGGCACACTGTGGCTTGCCTGGGGGAGATCCCTGCTGGAGGCAATGAGAGTATCTCCTGATTTCAGATTCTGTGGTTTTGTGTTACTAGAAATCCATGGTGTATTTAAATATTACACTTTGGGGAACAGTCAAAAGCATTTTTTTTCCTTTTTTAGCTTCTTTTATTAATCTTTAGGAAACAGAGTAAAAGCTGAAAAGGCTGTACTGCCCTCTGCAGAGAGAATCTGCGCAGGCAAAAAGAAATGAGAGTCATGTCGTGGAAATCTGCAATTCTAAATGTACTTAATTTAGGATGTAATACAGCATTTTATTTTATTTTTAGCGAGGAAGGAAGAAAACTGTACCGAACTGCTGTTAACTCCACTGTGATTGAGATCATGTGCTTTGCTTTTTAGGCATAATATCGAATGTCTCACCATGGAGTCTGCAAATGATATTCTGGTCCCCTCTTTTGATGGAAGAAGGAAGCACTGTGTTTTCCAGGGTGACCTCTTATTGTTCAGCTGTGCCGGATCCCACCCAACCCACAGAAGAATCTGCCCCTGCAGAGACTATATTAAGGGGCAGGTTGCGCTTTGTAAAGACTGCCTATAGCAGCAGCAGAGCTTCTTTTGAGTTGAGGACAAAATGTAAGTAGTTTTGAGAGGAGCTACTTAATTACTTCCTGCACTTTTGTCCAGGTTTTTCACTGCAGGCAGAGCTATCATTGCTGGGCAGAATTATCTACTAAGAGAGGAGGGATTCATAAGAAACAGCTAACTGATCTTTTTTTCCTATAAGAACATTTGCAGTGTAACTCTTCAGATTCCTTCATCTGTTTGCGAAGAGAAGCAAGTTTCGTGTTCTACAGTGATTTGAAGATGACTGCACAGAATAGTTTGTAGAAAATTCCCAGACCCATCAAACTTCTTTTTTTGTTGTTTGGGTGAAGTGTTTTCTATTTTTTTAATGAGTTAGGACATCTCCCATCATGGTTAGCTAAAGGATCTCAACTTCATTCCAGTAGAAAATTGAAAAAAGTGTGCTTGAGGGAGGGGGGTGCAGGGGAGGGGAGGACTAACATTTTATTCTAGGTGCACTGTTTTGGGTACTGCTTTAGCTTGAATGGCTATGAAGTGGTTTACTCCACAAGAACTCGGAATCACAAGATAGCTCTGTACCCTGTTATTGGGTTATCTGGGCCCAGTTCTTTTTTCTTTTTTTCAAAACCTTTGTATACAACAAGGTATTGTCTGCATCACAGCTGCTGCGTCAGGGCAGTCTAAACAGAGAGTGTCATGAACGAGCAAACAGGCAGTTGCCAGCGTGTGACACATCATCTTGGTGACTCGACAGCTGGCTGGGGTTGTGGCATTCTTCAGTGTGGAAAAGCTACCAAAACATACTGCCATTTTCGGAATGGACTTGTTACAGTTTACTGGTCCCATTTAGAGAGTAATCCTTGGAGTTTGCCCATGCTTCTGTTGTAGTCTGTCTACTAGAAATACTGTGTGAAGCAAAAAGTATTCAGCATCATTGGAGCAATATTATCGTTAGAGCCTCAGTTTGCTACGGCTTCCAGTAGTTAAAGTGTTGCTGAATGACATAGAAAGGTTAAACTAAGCTAACTATAATTATTGTATGGTAGAAATGTAAAATGTCTTCATAACTAGCTAGGTTTTTAAAGAGAAATTTTTTCTGAAGAACAAGTAAGAGGAGACAAACAACTGCTAAGAAAAGCATTGATCAATCTCGTGGGTTCTTTTGGGGTTTTTGTTTTGTTTTTTTAGCAGGCACACCAGTTACAAATTTAGAATAAAACAATTGAAGAGTTTGGAATTCAAACCAAACTTCATTTGTTTAGAGCAGCAAGTCAAATCTTCTAAACCACCTTATTTTTATAGAGGTAATTTTTGTTATTTTCAGCAGAAGGTGGCATGCTTGACAGCACCGTTTGTAGTCAGGAAATGGTATGCTAAGATTAGTGAGTAACAAATCTGCAGTATATTCTGAAAGCAGTCATAGTCTGCAGGTTTACAATTTGGATGTGCTCTGATGACACTGGAAAAAAACCCTCAAATCAACATGAAGGGTTTTTTCATAAAGATAACAAACATTGCCAGGTAATAACGAAAAGCACAGATAATTAAATTTTCCTTTCTTGGATATATCTGGTTGGTTCAGAATTTTCTTGTAACCGGCATTCATTATCTGTGTGTGAATATTGATGTATCTCTTGACCTACCAAAGACCAAGCAAGGGAAATGCTATTTAATCTTGGATAAATTCTCAAGACAAGAGAACAGAACAGTATACATTTAAAGTTTCAATTTAAAAGGAATGAATTCACTTTTTCAAGTTTTTTGTTTCCTGCCTCAGCACTCCTGACGGTGTTATCCTGTAACACTCCATAACACTGCTGTGGACTACACGGGAACTTAATCCTGAGAGACTGTGGAGTATCCAAAAAAGATGTGTGGGAGCTGTTGAACAGCAGGGTCACCAGTAACTGGGTTGTGATGATGATAAAATCTGCTGTATTTTAGAGTAATTTTCCAGAAACAGAACAGCTGGGTTCTATAATGGGAGGCAGACTTTTGTACAAAAAGAAAACAAACACAAATTAGTATGAAAATCCTTACTGTTACCGTAGCTCAGCATTTGCTTCAGTCAGCACAAACGTAGTTTGCAATAGTTTTAATACCCTGGAAAAGCTGCAGGAGGAGGATTGGAAATGGATCTGAGCAGGTGCAACAATTCGTTTTCTATTTATATAAAATATTCCCTGCATACCTGTGCGTATTTGTGCAACTGGAAAATCCTGCATATTAAAGAAAGTAGTTACTTCTATCTGGTGCTGTAAGTAAAGGCAACAACAGAATTTGTCTTTACTCGTTCAGCCTGAGGTTCTTCAGGCAGAAATTTAGTTTGGAATGAGATATCACAGAATTACGTCGGAAACAGATTTGTATGTGTGCACTTAAAGAATGCAAAACACGTAGGTTTTGCTGTAGTGTAATTCTTTCCTGTAAATACATATGTGCTTGTTTCCCCCCCCACTGTACGGTCCACATGGCATACTGCATTTTATTTTGCCTCTAAACCTTTAAAGATGGGAGGGGTTTGGTATTTGTTATTGTAAGATTTTCTGGTCTAGTGCTTTGCTCAATGCTAAGTTTGCCTTTACCACAGCAGGGAGAGTCTATTATAAGCTTTTTTTTTTTTTTAATGCTGTAGCACCGTTTCTTTCTAGTCTACTGAACTGAATTACTGCATACTGGCAAAACTGAAACAGCAAACACCAATGCCGCTTGCATTTCAGCCAGGGACAGGACATCTAAACTGGCTTCAGAATCAGATGGGTCTGATCCTATTTCCACTGAAATCTATAGAGAAATTCATTAACCTTAAAGAAAAAAGAATCAAGACCTATAATTTGATAGGCCTCTATTATTAATTTTAAACTCTTTTCAGAAGAAATATTACTTTTATGAAATACAGCTTCAGTCTAAATTTCTGTAAAAGGAGACTATCATGCGAGAACTCTTAAGTGCATAAACTTTGTAAACGTTACTAAACCCGATACAGCACTCCCCCGTCACACAGCAGTGTTTGTTGATAAGTAAGTGAATCCTTTTGCAGATAAGCACTCAGGCAAATAAATCCATGTGGGACTATTTAAAAGTTTGAATGATTTACTAAAACGTATAATATATATATATCTCTCTCTCTCCACATTTCCAGATAGAGGGCAGCCTTCTGTCCAAGTTCCATAACTATTTTCCTTCCTAATTAAAGAGTAAAGGTGTAGTCCAATTATTGCACTTAACAAGGATATTAGAGATGGGACTGTGCTACTGGTTTTCAGTCTGACAGTAAAGCTTGCAGCTTCCTTTACTTAGAAATCAGGTTTTTGCATGACTTGCATTTGAATATATTGATCAGCAACTGATGGGAAAAAATGTCAAAAGTTGAATATAAAAACATTTTACAAGCTTTTAAACATATCTCTCATATCAAGACATTCTTTGTTTTAAAATTTTGTATTTTTGTATGCGACCTAGTTTTTTTCAAAAATCTTGTTCCTACGAGATTAGAAAACTTGAGAGAAGCATTTACATATTTATTAAAATTAACATAAAAGGCTTGCCTTTGAAAGGTAAAGTTGGTAAATACACACTGTTTAAAATGCCAATAAAAACCTCATTTATTTCATATATGCAAGTTGATTTGCACATGTATAAATAGAGTTGCTTTTTGCATTTTTTGCTTAGTTTCTATGTTTCTTTTTGTAATTTATAGTTGCAGCTCTGTGTTTGCTTGTTTATATCAGATTATGTTTCTCCTACAAATATTTAATGTTTATGTGCCTTTTTTTACTTTCTTTGGGGTTTGGATGGGTGTTTGGAATATGGACACTGTCTGAACAAGTATAATGGAACACTAATTACAGGTAAAAATAGTGCTTGATGACTATACAGCTTAGCGGGATGAATTTCAGCTGTGTTTAAGTAGTGGGGAAACCTGATTTAAAACGATAAGGTAAGGGTTAATAAGATAAAACTATAATAATTCTTGCAAAACATTGCTTCTGCAAGCAAAACACCCTTTACTGAACTATCTGTAATTTGACATGAGAGCTCCTGCTGGGATGGGATGTCTGTTTCATGGCCAGAGAGCAAACTAAAGCCGTTAGGAGACAATGCTGGCAGAAAACCTCTAGAAACAGCCATGTCTGATTTGATCAGCAGGAAAATTGAAGATCCACATTAAAGTTTGTGAGGTGTTGGTTTGCTGGATAAAGACGTCTGTACGTGGTGGAGGGGCTACCAGGAGAATACAGTCCTTGTACGATTCCTGAATTTATGACTCTCAGTGGGGAGGGAACTCTGGATATTCCGCTTATTGCAGATGTTTTTCTTTTTAATGCTACTACTTTTCTGCAAGAAGAGTATTTTGCAAAATAGCCGCTGGTCAGGTTTCAGTTGGAGATCGCAGAACGGGGTTGCAGACAGAGCCAGGACTCTGCGTCTTCCCCGCTCAGCTCTGCTCCCAGCTACTTGTGCCGGCTTTTGCAGCTTGCTTATTGACAAGCATTCGGGCTTGCTCCAAGTTTCCGTTGATACCAGCCGCAAGTCAGGCTGTTAGCCGATGTCTCCTCTCCTCGCTTAGTCATGTTGTACTACTGTCCTTTCATATCCTAATCGATGTCCTTGGTTTGTCCTTCATGTGAAAGACATGCCCTCCCCTCTCGAAAGTGAGTGGCCCATCTAAATTACAAAGATGATTTACGAGTTTGCAGCACTTTTCACATAAACAAAATCCAAATTGCTTTCTCAGGTATGTGTTTTGCTCATAGTGCATTTCAGGACCAGATTTTGCCAGTAAAATAAATTAAATGGGATGAATCAGGCTGGATACAATCTCATCCAAGTCTAATTAACTTCATGACTCCCACTGGCTTCAGTGATAGCAGAACTCCTCCATCAATTTTTCTTCAAATTAAAAAAGCAGCTCTCCCTTTTTAATAAATATAAAGTACTGTATCTTACAAGATAAAGACCAAACGCTTGCAGGTTATATTGCACACATACCAGCAGCCAGTTTTGCTTGCTGTTACAGCATTGTATCATCTCTAAGTTGATGTTATTTATTATCAAAGTATCAGCTAAAAACTTGGTTAAATAGCTGTTCAGTCTACAGTTCGGAGTTGGAGGGGTGGGGTGTTTGTTGTTTTGTTGTTTGGGTTTTTTTTTAAGAGACTATTAGTTATCAGTTTCCCATTTCATGGTCTTTTTTCCCAGGGGTGCTAACGTTTTGGCATGGCTATTTCTTTGTGATATTTGCCCTACAGCTGCTATGCCTTCAACTTTTGACTTGCGATCTCTTTCCATTTGTAGTTCTCCTTTGGTCCCGTTGTTTTAGGAACGACTGTAAAGTCGAGGAGAATAATGCACTGACAGATGTATGCTTTCGTTCAGGCTGAAAAGGCCAGGGACAGATACAGTTTCATTGAGATACGCTTTAATAATATTGCTGTAAATGTAACAACAAAACATTGTTTTATGGGCAGTGACTTAAATCTTGTCTTCATATTTTTAAGCAGCTCTATAGGTTTTTTTTACATTAGTTTGTAATTTCCAAATATTATATTTAAATGGAATGTGTAAACAGCAAACTCTGTGTATCAAGTGTAAAATGTTTACTGTAGGAATGTGTTGAAAATACCAGAGGCTGAACCCCAGAATGCCTCAGGTGTGAGGCATCGCACATGTTCTTTCTTCCAGGGAAAAACAACAAAGTGCAACTGTTGCCCATGTGTCTTGCTTTTGTAGGTGTAATCCTTTATATAGTCATATAATTAAAACCAATAGTGTGTTTTAATTCAGCAGACCTCTCTCAACAGCACTAAGCCACCTGTTTATTAAATGGGCAAACAAATTCAGGTCCTCAAAGTTTTGACAAAATGAGTAATAACTCCCCCTTCCACACACAGAAACTGCTTTAAAGAAATGCAGTTGTAATCAAGTGAATAATAAATACCCTTCTCCCTGCTGGGAAGATCGGTGCAGGTGCCATTTGACTAAGGTGGGCGATGCATAGGAACAGAATTTGTCACCTTGCGTAAGGCCTTGCAGATCTGAAGCGCTGTGGACCCTGCCGTCCTCCCGTTTCACAGCAATGATAACACGCGGCTGCTTCTCTGTACGGGAAAACACGTCTGTATTGCACTGCGCTGTCGTACTTGCAAATACTGGCCCCGGGTCGGTGCTGCTCCACTCGCGGCCGGTCACGCAGCAGAGGCTCGGTCCTGCAGGAGCCAGCAAAATCCTTGGCTTTAAGGAGAGCATGTAAATAACGCTATAGCATTTACTGGAGCCATGCCGGCGCTTGGCAGAGTGCATGCAACGCGTCCTGGCTCGGATTCCAGCAGCTGCAAAGTAGTTTGAAGTATCAAATAGGTACACGATAAGTCAAGTTAAATTGCTGTCTGAAGGCAGTTAATTTTAATAGGGTTATACCCAGAACTAATTTGTTATATTCATTAACAGCTCTGTTGCAGTACCGTGACAGTGAAAACCATTTTTAAGAAGTCATGGTTTTATTTGGTTTTCGCAAGGAATACAGCAGAGGAGGAGGAAATGGCAGTTTTTACCAAAGGAAAAAAAAAAATTTATGAGAAGAGAAAAGTTACCCTGAAGATTCTAAGAAAGTTAAAAGAAAAATATAAGGGGATTTTACAAAGCTAATTTGAGCTTGGAGAAGTTGATCTCCGTGAGCTTGCTAGGCCGATTGTTGCAGGGAGGTCCTCCAGAGGGCAATTTGGGGCAGCTCTTTGGATTCTGCTCTGAATCATTCCCTGGAGGAGTCTCTCTCTCCATGGGTGAAGGGGGTCAAAGTCTGAATAATCCCTGTAGCACTGTAAATTGAAAAAAACCCTACTAAAATCTGTAAAAATAAAAAGATGGCTGCTTTTTGCAGATAATAATTTGGAGTCAATGCGAGTTTTTATATGTACACGAGAACTTCAGGGTCAGGCTGGTACTACGTGCGTTTGGTTTGAATTCTCTCCTAAAAGGTTGATCCTTTGTTTTATTTAAATGGTTGTGTTCCACTATATTACGTTCAAGCAGTTTGATTCGGAAAGAACACAGGGGTTCAGATAACTGTCAAGTTACTGGGGTTCAATAGGATGGGATTTTTTTAATTATTTTTTTCTTTTTTTTAGGAAAGTAAATGTCTGTATTTTAATGGCATAGAAAAATGCTTTGTTTTCACTGTTGTAGAAAAAACTAGGGAGAACTTTATTTTTCAATAAACCTTTTTCTTGTGTGATTTGGATTTATGATTGCTTTGTGCTTAAATGGGAGGTCCGTGAGCTGCCTTTTAGCCAAAACTGCCTTTGTGTGGCTTATCCTTGCAGCTCTGCAGGCGGGCGTTTCTGCTGCTGGCCCACCTCTTCAGAGGTGAGGCAGAGCACGAGCAGCCCCATCTGCCCGCGCCCTGACCGTACGAACAACAGGCAAGTAGTTCTCTTTTTCCTTTGTTTTGGTTTACACCCCAGTTGGATAATGGATAAAACGAAGCCTCCTTTCAGGAGGGCCGTTTTGCCACAGCAGTCTTTAGGAATCCTTGGTTTCCTAGATATTTCCAGCACACACGGAAGACTGTGGAATTGCACAGTGGGACACGGATATACAAGACTTACTGGCACAATACACTATGGAGTTCAAAAATAAAAGCTGCATTGTGGTACAGTAACAGCTTTAGAGAGTGTTGTCTTTCAAGATCCAAGTTTAAAGGCGAAGAGCTTGGACAGCTTATGACATCCTTGCACGTGGAACAAGAGATCAAGTGTGAAACCTTGGAGTACGCGCCTGCGTCGCTTCAGTCAGCATCGCTCCCACGCCGGGCTGCGGTTTCGGCAGCCGACAGCAGCTGGTGCTGCAGGAGACGCTACCGGAGAGGTGCCCCCAAGGCCTCTCCCCAAATCCTCTGAGACGGGAACGTGTGCCTCAGGGGAGTGGAGTCTGCATCCAGGGCACTTGATGGGTGCCACGTTAAATCACCTTGGAGGCTGTAAACAGATGTATCAAAAAAGACATGCGATGTACGTGTCCACGCGGTGAAACTTCTCTTACGGAACTGTCAGTTTATTTCAGTTGCCCCCACTCTGCTGAAAGGCTCTTTCCGCCCACCTCAATTTTTGTGAGCCCAGAGACTGAGGGAAGGGTCCTGTGTCAGCTTCTGCTAGGAATTTTGAGAGGTTTTGGTGGAGGTGTCCAAGAGTAATAGAACAATTAATGCGGGAGCAGTATTCGGTAGTAAAATGAATTGGAGGGGGAGAAGACCAGCCCTTTTTTATCTGTTCTAAAAATGTCCATCTGTAGCACAGTTGCTATGTGCTTTTTAAAACTACACTGGAGAGAAGCAACTGCTCACTCTTACAACCAGTATCTTTCTCCAAGATTGTTGCATGTTTTGTTTTTGGTTTTGTTTTTTTTTAAATGTGGCCACACATAACTGAGTAATGCAGAGTCAGAATAGTACAGAAGTCACTGTCAACTTGGGATCCTTTTTATTTCCTATCCCAATTAATGCCACACACCACTGGTAGGCAACAGCGTAAATAAACATGTGAAACTGCAGAGGGAAGGTGAAACGCCTGCAGGGTGGAAGAGGGTTGGTGCTGTGGGTTTGGATATGCACTGCCGGAACTGGGGAGTTCGGGGCATCGTGGCTACACGTGATGGTTTCCTGCTGTGTGTGGCTGGTGGTGCTTCTGCAAGAGCCTTTTTGTACTGTTTCAGTTAGGCAAAGTACGTGGATATCCTTCACCAGTCGCCCCTTTTTATGGGTATTTCCTCAGCATATTTCACCTCGGATTAAAACGGGTGAAAATTTTGTTGGTTCTGTGTTGCTGTTCAACATACCGCAATTCCCAAATGTTTCCTGACATGAAAATGAATTAGTGGAGGACACTGCTCATTCGGTCCCTTGTTCTGGTTATTTTTGGAAATGTTTTCCTTCCTGTTTCATTCCCCTAATTATTGTTCAGCTTTGACATTATAAGGAGACATCTGTAAAATGGTGAGCAGCTAGAGTCAGATGTGGGCTGTGTTGCAGTCACATAATGGGAAAAAAATGTATGAAAATTGGAACTTGGAATAAAAAAATACATGCGCCAGGCAGCTGTATTGGAAAGATCATTGGGGGAGCTTAAATACTAAATACTTCAACTCTTACACACTTAGACTGGTTTCAGTCAAGCTCCATCTGGTAGATAGCCCACAGATGGAAGCATTCTGCCGGGGCTGCTTTGTGCAGCGCTCAAAAGCCTCACCTCACCCTGACGCTTCCTCTTCACCACGCAAGACACAGAGTACCCCGGTTTACAGCCTTACGATGCCCCTTATTTATGTTTTGTGCTTGTTGAGACTTGCACATTTTATTATTTTACTGATTATGGAATTTTATTTAACTAAAGTCCTGGCAGTAAATCTTTGGTGCCAGAAAACTGAATGTTGTTTGCACTGAGCAGGCTCCAGCTGTGAAGTCTCATGTATGGCCTGCTTTGTGTGGTGGACCCTCGCCCCAGAGGCCTTTCCTCCCGGGGGCTTGCTGCAGGACCTCGGAGGAGCGCGCGCTGGCTGAAGACATCATCTGCCTCCTGCACGTTGGTGAGAAGGGAAACTGCAAAGCGGGACGTGCTGGATCAAAACCGCTGAAACAGTAACACCGCCTCTAAAGACCATGCACAAGGTACGAGCCGCTGGTGGGTCAGCAAGTGACCACTGTTGCTTGCAACGTAAGTCAGGGGTACAGTGGATCTGTGAAGTAAAAGCTGCTAAATCACGGGAGACCTCCTCCCAGCTTTTATTTCCTCCCCACCTCGGTAGGAGGGAGGAATCAATGTGACTTGGCCAAGGCCATGCTGCAGGCCTGGATTCTGCGTGATGGGTCAGCCCCTGTAAAAGGAGGTTAGTATTTCTTGTTACTTGGCCATTTTAGAATAGGTGTTGCCTTTACTCCGCTCCTTGCTCTGTGGTGGGGTGACGGGTGACAATGCTGTAAGGTCTGTGTCAGTACGAGAGGCGTTCAGAGACTACCAAGGTTGGTGGCAACAGCATTAGCTGATAAAATGGGATGTTTCCCAGTTACTTGCCAAACTAACTTAGAAGAAAGTAGCCCTTCTGTCCGGGCTTTGGATAAAAGGTACTTTCAGCCTCTGTGCATCCGAGAGTTTTTGCTGGTGCCTGTGTCAGCCGCTGCTGGACCTGCACATGGGGGTTCTCCTCATTTTCTGCTCCTGCACGCTCCCAGGGGGCGGGCTGGAGGCTGCCAGAGGAGCAGCCGTGCTGACCGCAGCGGGTACTGGTCGCACCAAACAGGTAAAATTTGAGATCTGTTTAGTGCTGCCTCAAATACCGATCTTGTGGCTGAAAGGAAAACATCAGCTCCCAAACGTGGGAGGAACGGGGGGGGGAACTATCCCAGGGTTGTCTGCTATTTGATTTAATTACGCTCTCCAGTTGCATAACCTGGGCCCACATGCCAGGCCGCAGGAATGTGTTTTTGTGTGCTACTCCTGCGTAGTTACTGGTCCTCGATAAACACAGCACCACTTGGTGGCAGTGCACCTAACACAGAGCAGCGGCGGACCCTCGGGAGCAGCGGTGAGAAATGACGGGTGCTGTGAGCCCAGCAAAACGCTGTCCTGCTTGCAGGCTCTGACTGGGACATCTAGGCAAGTCCACGCATCCCAGGCATGATCTCTGGTCAAGTAGCTTCAGCGTTTCCTCGTCTCTGGTGCTGCAGAGGCAGCTTGCTGCTATCCTGGCCACCTGTTTAATACTCCCTCCTCAGAGACTTCGAAAGAAAACGGGTAGTAAAGACATTTCTTGAGTATAAATTTGACTGTCTAGGAAAAAATGCATTGTCAAGTTGGGAACAAACATTCCTGCTTGTGTATCATTAAGGCTTAATACTTGCCTAGTGACCTAGCGTCTCCATGAGCTGGCCCACAAAAAGAAGAATGCCAGAAATGTCTATGCTTTTTCCCAGGCAGCTGGGAGTGCAGAAATGCAAATGGTGTTATTAGCGGTGCGCAACTCCCTGGGACATTCCCAGATGCAGGTGTACCTCGAGCTGAATCTGCCCACATCTGAGAAGCTTCTTGTGTGGCGTCTTTGCTCAGGTCCGTTTCTGGAACATCATTTTCAGCAAGGAGCTTCTTTTGAGGCTCCATTTTTCTACCATGGATGGACGATGCTTATGTATGTATGGCTTACCTACTATTGCTGGAAGTGAAATGGGACTGAATCAACATGGGATGTTAGTCTGGTGATTTCTTGATCACAATCTGAGTTCAAAAAAATCGAGCTTTTAGCTATAAGTGGAACATTATCATTTTCCAGTATTAAAACACACCTCGTGCCTACCTGATGCATGCGGGGCATGGCTTGGGATTCAAGACTGCAGCTGGTATAATCCTTACAGGGAGAGGTTTTGATCGCTTCCTTCTCTGCTGAACAATATGGCCAAATTCAAAGCATCTGCTCAGATTCAGTCACTTTCAGGGATTCATTTGCAGTTCTGAGTTTGGCCAGACTTTACCAAGTGTCAGTTTGCCATCACTGTACTGGCCAGTGCGGTTCCTTGTATGAACACTGAAGCTCCTTCCTTGTGCCCTGTGCACAGCACAGAGGATTTGGCAGAGCTGATGAGCTTCCATGGCCTGTGATCACCAAGAAAAGTATTATGTTGGCAAGTGCCAAGTTTCAGGTGATTAGGCCGAGTGCTTTTGAGCTATTTCAGCTTTTGAAAAATCCACCTTCAGTTAGCTTAGCTGGAAGCACACTTGTTATCTCATAGTTAGAAAAATCAACCGGCACAGACATGTAATAAAGAACACCACTATAGAAACTGTTACCTTTGAGGGGGGTGGCTGGAGCAGAGTGTCTCAGTAAATTGGATGAGCAGTTATTTTCTCTTCTACTGTCATGTACCATACAAAGTCTCCCTGATGCTAGCTGGCTTTATCAGCAACTATTTGCTTTCCTTTCTGAGTATCGTTATTTCCTGGTCTTTTTCCTTTTAAGTATCACAAGTATTTCAGTTCTTTTCCTGTATTTACCTGCTAATAGCAGAAATGTTTTGAAGCACCTGTGGTAACTGAAAAGTTTCTGCAATTGGTTTAACTTAATCTGATAAGAAAACCTACGATTAACTTGTTTAACCACATCTCCTTTTCAAAGGCTCCACAGCTGGAGTCTGTACTTACAAACATCCTCTAAGAGCATTCTGGAGTTCCAGAAAGAAGTGTGAAACTTCCTTTACTCAGTGTTTAGCTTTGCTTCAGGCGTGAACACATCTGCGTAGTCCTGTGCTCCTATTTACACTCAGCATTTTAAAAATTCTTTAATGCTTGAGCTGGGTGTTGGTTTGAATGTCCTACATACTTTCCGTGGTCTAGGACTTCTGTGTTGCAAAGGCTGTACCAGCAGTTAAGTACCTCACCACAACCAAGTACACCTTCTCACTTCCCTTCAGAAGCAGCTGGCGCTGGCCTCTGCTACAAACAGGCTGCCGGAGCGCACGGCCCTGCGGAGCAGCACTTTCAGTAGTTCCCGAGTGTCATTCTCACAAGTAGCAATGGGACTGGAGCAGTAACAAAGCCCCCGGAGAGGCAGAAGAGGGTGAACAGCGCTACTGAAACTAACAAAACCACGGAATGTCTAGCGTGGCTATGGTCAGGCTCTGGTTCTGTGATGCTGAGGCTGAAGATGCTCGACAAAAGCTAGTTAATCAGTGGGGAAATACCTGTTCCGCAGCTCACTTCATGGAACTATGAGTTCGAGAAGCAGCATAATGGGAAAATATCAGGACTAAGCAAAAGCGTAACAAATTAGGAACTTGTGTAGGAAGAAAGGGTCTTGGGGTGGTATTTGACATTTAAAAGTCCACCTGTGATGAGTACAGCGACAACTCCTATACTTTACAGTCTTTCTGGAGTCCTTGCTGAATGCATTTATGATGTACCTCCTTTGTCTTGTCAAGCGTTGTACTTACTGACTTTCGTCTTTCTGCCGCGTGATGCTGTGATGATCTCTAACATCATCCTGCGACAGCAAGGCACAAGCAGCAGCAGCCCTGATAGCAACAATATTATAAAGTTTGCATACAAATATTTATACAAACTTAATTGATCCAAAATATGTGTAAACAAACTACAGCAGCAGAAGAAAATCCATTCTGCCATAAAGAATTTTCTGTTTCAGGCGGAACCGAGTGTCATCTTTCCAATACTGCGCACCTCACACAGGCACCGTCAGGCCAGTGAAACCTTCGGGTGGTCTTTTCCTACACATATCATTTGGAGTTGGCTTTTACTAGAGATCCTCAAGGATCTGGCTGAGAACTTGCTAAGTGACACATGATGGGAAATACGGTTTTAGCATCACAAGGCACCAGTAAAAAGGTCAGTGTCCCCACTGCACATCAACACGGAACAGTCTAAGTGTACATCTACTCTAGTTTATGTAGTCTATCGTCCTGTAGCTAGAAATGCCCATTTCTAGCTACTTGGCTACTTACCGTGGTCCTATTTCAAACTCTACAGTGGACTGTCTATTTTTTTATCCACCTGTGATAAACAGAAGCAACAAGACTGGTTCTGTGCTGTGAAACCCAACCTGGAATATATAAAATAAAGAGAAAATGGATATAGCCAGAGAATCCAGTTTAATAGGCTGCTATACAGGAAGACTTTGTTCTATGATACATTCTGGAAATAGTTTTCAAATGTTACTTACAGATACTGTATAAAATAGATACCAGTTTTATTGATTATACATCAAGATTCTTTGATAATTTAACCTGCTATTAAGTAATATATAAGATGTCTGATGGAAGGTGAGCAACACTTTACAGGACAATCTAAGTCTAATAAATAGATCTGTATCTCACCACCGGATTGAGCCACTGCTGTGCCATCGCCAGACTACAGAGCAACCACGAAGTCACACACACTGGTACATCTGCGTATAGTGTAATAGAAGACGAAAATCCCATTCCTTAAGCAGCTCCTCTTCCTTGCACAACTTTTTGGCTTTGGTCTGTACAGTAACACTGTGTGTGCTTGTTTGGTCCATGCAAAGCTATGAAGTGTCTCGTTAAGAAAAAATAGAATTTAAATTGAAGAGGTATAGTTTCAGTTGATTTAGGATTAAAATGAAGTATCTCTCTGATCACAGAAGGGCTTGTACCTGCTCTTTCTGTGCGTCTATTTGAAGGGGGGGAGGAAGTAGCTACTTAAGTGTTTTAAGCAACACAGCTCTTGGTGTCCAGACTCTACATGGGGTACTCTGTTAGCCGAAGAGGTTAGCGAGGATTGTACTTCTGTTACAGCATGTGTTTGGGAAAATACAGGCCGGGGGAAAAAAAAAAAAAACAAAACAAGATCTGAAACTGGCACTTCTTTACCCACAGGCTTATCACACCATTAAGAACACTTTCACTCTGGAATATACAACATGGCAGCTGGGTTAAAACTGCAAACCGCATGTTTTCTATTGTCACAGGAATCAATAGCATACTTGAAAAAAAAAAAAAAAGATGCTGTTTCGCTGAATTGCAAGCAGTGTGCACATATGCCAGTTTTACAGAGAGATTTCCCATTAAAACAAACTTCAACAAAAACAGACCACGGGAAACAAACTGCATATTTAGTAAAATACCATTGGCACCACTTGCCAAAACATACGATGCTGTAGTTTTACAGTCCTTACAGAGGAGAGGGCGTGATCTTCACTCAAACATTTCATAATGGCGCGTTTGCCTTACACGGGGTATCATATCGATAAGCAACCTGCAGAGGAGAGCACAAGAGTGTTGATGCAGAGACACAGGAAAGCCCTGGAGCTGGGCTGTTCTCTTTACTTATAAATACTATTTTATGAATTAAAAACAACTCAGATGTATTAATAGCCTTATCTTGCTTTCTCCTGATCAGAATTAATTCTGCCCCACAATTAATTCTGCCCAAAAGGGAGCGTGAAACAAACTGTGTGGAGAGGGGCTGTCCTTCAGGAAGCCGGGCTGCAGGGCTGCCCCGAGACCCTGAAATGCGGGGTTAGTGGGAAAGGGATGGTTGTAGCAACCTGGGTCACACCAGGCTGCTGTAAGAAGGTATGGAACAGTAGAGGAGAATTGCAGTAGATTCACAAGCTGTAAAATCAGGTAGTTGCCGAAACAGAATTTCGTTTAATCCTTCATTAGCCTTCACTGTGTCGTGGTGACACGATGGCTGAGTGCACTGTCGAGCAGACCGATGGCATGTGTGTAGCATGAGTTCCAGTGGCTGAACAAAATGTTTCTGATGCTGTTTGGTATGTTCAAATAAATACTTTTGTATGGATTTGCCTCTACGGTTTTCCAGAACAGTTAGTTTTACAATGGAAATAGAGATTATAAGGATTTTTCCAAAATGGTATTCCCCATTAAACTGTTAATTTTCTTTTCCAAGTTTAAAAAAAACCCACACAGCTTCCAGATGACAGCTTAATGCAGCCTGGCCAAGGTCTGCTTCTCAACAGGCACAATTCCAATTAACCAAGATGCTACATCTCCCCCTTTCTCTTATGGCAGAAAGGGGGATAAAATGCAAACCCCTTAGTTAGATTCCATGCAGCCAAGGGAAACTGTGGCAGCAATGAAGCACGTGGCAGAGCTTCATTTATTTTATTCTATTTCCAGTGTCGTGAATCAAGAAAGCATCTTAAAATTCAATAGAAACAACATTTGAAACACGACTGGCTAACCTACTGTTCAGAAGTTGCTGTAGGGTAAGGCTAGGATGGAAATCACCAGCAAGATCATTTTTTAAACTTAGGCACCTTACCTTTAACCTAGACTTTCTTTAGAAAAAAAAAAACAGTGCTTAGAAATGTGCTATAAAAGCAACAGGGACTGATTTTATCCAAGATTTGTTGTTATTTTTCATGTATTTCACACCTTGTATTTCCAAATTCAGGTATACAAAAGTCTTCTAAAATCATTCTGATTTCTTTGTAAGTCCTGGCTTCTTTCCAGCTGATGTGAGACACACAATCTTTTATCCCTTTCCACGCACTCTGTTTCAGTATGGGCAGCTAGTCTAATAAATTCCAGTGACTGATTTTACTGAAGTTATATAAGCCTTTAAGAGCTATGGCTTATTACATTAAAGAGACAGCCCACCTGCTGTACATACTGACATACCTGCTAGCAGGAGATACTCACTTGATTCCATAGGCAAATATTGTAAGTCCAATTAAAACTCCTATACTGCCATCCAGATACCAGACAGAAGAATTGTGTTTAAAAACTTCCGCGCTAAGAAGGATGGAAAATCCCATTATTCCACCCACAAGAGAGTTGAAACCTAGAAGAGGGGGAAAAATAATTAAAGGAAGAACCAAATCTCAAGGAACTTGCTTTAACCATCTCG
This sequence comes from Phoenicopterus ruber ruber, assembly GCA_009819775.1. Taxonomy (NCBI): domain Eukaryota; kingdom Metazoa; phylum Chordata; class Aves; order Phoenicopteriformes; family Phoenicopteridae; genus Phoenicopterus; species Phoenicopterus ruber. The sequence goes on from CM020220.1 coordinate 35,984,324, forward strand.
CCTAAGAAGAGGAAACCTGCAGGGAGACAAGGCGTTGTTACAGCAGTGCCAGCAGAGGAGCACAGGCCCTCGGAGAGGCCGCACAGGGGCACCTGTGTGCTCTCGCGCTGCGTTAAGGAGCAGGCGGTGCAATTTGTTCACGTGTGGTTGGCCAGAGGTCTTTGTCACGCTTCATTTCAACAAATCAAACACGGACTGGCTGGTGTCTGACCAGTGTTTAAGAACTCTGTCACTTGTCCTGACTGATATAAAGAGCTTTACATTAATTTCCCTGTACTGCGTGTCTTGATTTGGTCAGTTCCAATTTTTTCAATCTCTGTTTAGTTCTAAATCCCAATTCCAGCTGCTGTTTATTTCATAGGGCTTTCACCTCATGGTGCTAATTTTCCAAACAGCAATATTCCTTCAAAATACTGGACCTGCTCCATGTTGACTCTGACAGTCAGGCACTTCTCTCTCTTGCAGCTTATCATCATGAATGAAGTATCTTTGAGCTGTAAAATAGTGGCTGCAGCCCCAGCTGTGACTGCTGTAGCCCAGTTATCTTCCAAAGACCCTCTTCATAACAGATGTACCATAGCTGCCCGGGCAAATATCCCGGGTCAGAACTTCAAAGGCCACTTCGTAAGGTACGAAAGGCTCTCACTTTCTCTGAAAAGGAGCAAACTGGAGGCCAGTATACCCAAGCAGCTCAGGAAAAGGAAAACGGTTTTGCACAGTAATATTTCAAAGACCTTCTCTTGAAGCTTTTTACCCCATTCCATACATTTATTTACATGTATTTGGCACCATAGCTTAGAGCTGCATACACTGCTGAATGCATTAGGGAAGACGTACAGGATAAACCTAGGAATATTTTCCATTTGTGCCTTAGACATATCACAGGAGCTTCCTATGCTGAATAATAGATTCACGATTTTTTATGAACACCCTTTTAGATTCCGCTTTCTTTTTTAAACCCTTTCTCTTTGTCCCTAAGATTGTTGCTTCAAAATTCTCCCAGAGCTTTTAGAATGATTAATGCCATTTTTCCTTCAACTCTTGTTTGATTGGTTATTGTTTTGGGGTTTTTTAAGTCATTACTTGTGTTCATTTTTTTCCCCCAAAGTCCCCTTTTCTGATTTTTCTTCTCAATAACCCAAAAGACATCACTGTTGTTCCACAAAAAAAAAGTCACTGATCATGCATTCATTTAGTAGATACATATACTATTTAATGTAATTGAACTTGAAATATTCTGTATTGCTTGGTGAGTCAACTCTAGTCAGCTGCTGGTTACAGTACTTAGCCAGTTTTTTTCCAGTTCCCCATGACTGCCAGCAACCACATACATGATGCTTATTCCTGAATGTGTCCTTTGATCCAGACCTCTCACATCCAGTCCTTACCTAAATCATGTTAAGTCTTTCTGCAAGATGTAGCTAAAGATTGACCTTTCCTAGGTATCCCTACAGCTGAAATACTTGTATAAACCATCAATATTTTGATTTAAGATTCGCCAGATCCCTGTGATCCTTTTCCCAAAGGAAACCCTGGCACAGAAAAGCACGTGTTGCTTAGCAAGCCTGTGGCAGAACGGGGCATACAAAGGTTTCAGGCTTCCAGCCCTGCAAAGAAAAGGGGGTTGGGGCTTTTTGGGGCTGTGGCACTGCATTCTACAATTGGTATCACAGGCCTAGCATGGAAATGCCTGATTATCGGCTTAATTATACCAGTATAGTTAAACCTATATAGACACAATTACTCTGTCAACACTCTAGTCTAGAAGCATCCTGATCCTTTTTTATTCTCAGGCAATATAACTTATGCTGCTAATACATGTTGATGAAATATAGTGTGTGTGTGTATATATAAAGAATATTAAGTATAAATTAATTAACTACAAATTTAAACCAGTGTTACTTCCCCTGTTACAGCTTAAGTCAGAATCCATCAGCATGATATACAAAAGGCAGGAATAATACATTTTCTTGTTGTCATTGGCTGATGGTTCCAAATAATCTAAAAGCTGCTTACAAAGGAAATTGTTTTCTCTTCCTGACTGTCATTCAGTCAAACCTTTCTTTGCTGGTGTTGCAGGAAATCACATAATGGCTGCAGATATCAATCCAGACACGGTGTTCTGTGCATAAGGCTAGCACAGGAAAAAACAGGTGGCTAAATCTAGGAAGGAAAGTAGGTATCTAAAACCTATAGGAAAGTTGGCTGACATGACCTAACTGTCACATATCTGCATTGTCCTCCAAGATGTCACAAAATTCAAGATAGGAAATGGCTGGTTTTATTATCCAAAAGGCCATGAGCTTTTGCTATAAACAAATGGTACAAATAACATTTTGCCTTGTCAGGATTCCTACATTTAGGCTTTAAAGAGATAATGTTGTCAAGCTCTACTCTAAAACAAAATTATTCTTTAAAAAAATCATTAATAGAGGTTGACATGTATGAGAGAGAATTTGCTGTTTTGAAAATAAACCTGTTTTTCAGGAAGAAAAATGTATGCTCTTGTTACTCAAAACAGTTTGTTGGTCTACAGCCAGCGATCGCAGGAGGTAAATTAGCAGGAAACAGAAAACACTAAAAAAAGATATGCAAGGGAGTGCTAAATCTGTCTCAGCTGCTGAATCATATTGTCTCCTCCTGATTGTTAATAAAGCAAGTATATATGTAAATATATCTTGTGAAAGAAGATATTTAACCACACATGGTAAGATCAGCCTCCTACATTTTCTGAAGTAGTTCTGAAGGAGAGAAAAGAGAGATAAAAACCAGAACGAGGTAATTGTATACTTTACTCCCTAATTTTTTTAATCAAAGAATGAGCAATCTCCAGCTCGGAAGCAATGTAATTAGCACGAGGATGTAATTATGGGGGAAGAGATTTCTGTGTCACACAGGAGACCAATTCAGAGCTAGAGTTATTCAGGAATTTTTCAGCTAATATTTTGTCTGAAAAAACTGCTGTTTCAAAAACAAGCTACATTTTTTTAAAGGGAGGGATAATCATTTGCCTGCCTAGACACAGTTCTGAAACAGTCGCTATGTCCCAATTACGCTCCGACAGCGAAGGAAGTCAGACTCACTGGTCTGTAGTTCCCAGGATCCTTTCCAGAATCCTTTTTGCAGGTTGGAGATCCTTTTGTTTCAAAAAGTCTAGGGTGGCAGAGTCCATAGTAAAGAATAAGATCACTGAACAGCATGGTCTGTTGGGAGAGAATCACAAATGCAGGCAGGCAGTAGCTTAGTTGTAACCCCCACACTGCTGTTTTGATTCCTTTTTTGCTTATTTTGTATTTAAAATATAAATACTCATAAAGTATTTATATAAGTGGGACGATATTAAAATATAAATGCTCATACTTTGGACTCTTGCATGTCCAAAGAAGGGCAACGAAGTTGGTGAAGGGTCTAGAGCACAAGTCCTGTGAGGAGCCGCTGACGGAACTGGGCATATTTAGCCTGGAGAAAAGGAGGCTGAGGGGAGACTTTCTCGCTCTCTACAACTCCCTGAAAGGAGGCTGGAGCAAGGTGGGGGTCGGTCTCCTCTCCCAAGTAACAGGCGACAGGACAAGAGGAAATGGCCTCAAGTTGCGCCAGGGGCGGTTTAGATTGGATGTTAGGAAAATTTCTTCACCGAAAGGGTTGTCAAGCATTGGAACAGGCTGCCCAGGGAGGTGGTGGAGTCACCACCCCTGGAGGGATTTAAAAGATGTGTAGATGTGGCACTTAGGGACATGGTTTAGTGGTGGACTTGGCAGTGATAGGTTAACAGTTGGACTTGATGATCTTGAAGGTCTTTTCCAACCTAAAACGTTCTATGATTCCATAATATGTGTTATCACAACAAAAATTCTGAGTATGTTTAAATTACTTAAAATAAAGCAATTTTATGTATCCCTAGAGTAAGCTGAAAATAGAATTTCCTTAAAGTGAAATCTTTAGCAGAGTAAAATAATTTGCATACCACAATCCATGAATCATTAATACCCTACCGTGTATGTTTACAGAGTATTTCAAACTGTCCTGTGCTTGCAGATAAAAACTTGTAGAGATTTGTAGGGCGCTGTGAAATCTCTGCCATCACTGCGGTCTCACTTGTTTGCAGAGTAGACTCCTGTGGTTTTCTGAAGATTCACAAGCTTGAGCCGTGTCAGTTAAGAGGTGTATCTGGACCTACTTTTACAACATGCCTTTAAACATACCTTCAAAACCAGCAACGGTCAGGTACTACACACCTGAGCCAACAGAGTAGTGGTAGCGAGGTCTTCTAAGGATATAGTGGACTCCGGCAGGGCCAGAGGAGCGTAGGGCAGTAAGCAGGCAAAGGCTTTGTTTCACAGACGCGATGCTCCACCAGCTCTACTGAGTGGCAGGAAAAGCACTACAGTGGCAAATTAAGCCTACAGGGGGTACGCATGAATGATGGTTGCGATTCCTGCTCAAGGCAGGAAGGTGTTTTCTGCAACAGGCTTGCTTCGTTTTAACTGTAGGGATGAAATTGTTCGCCAGGCACAGGCAGTGAGGACAGATGTGACTTAACCAAAGCGATATAAATTGGTGTCATATCCCCACTCTGTAGTCTAACCTCTAACTACTACACACCTAATTCATTATATGCTCTACCTCTAACTCTCTGTTATTGCTTACTATCCACACATTAACTGTTGGACTTCCACCAGACATACCCATTTCAGCTGAGATATCTACGCAAGAGGCTAGTGGTACCACAGACTGTTCTGGATTTGGGTTTTTTTTTTCCATTTCCCAGGGGACACCTTATTTCAATGCTCTTTCACAGTTGGCCTCATGTGGGGGTCACTCGTATCCTCTGTGTCTACAACATTCCCTGGAAGAGTCTACAAATGCAGCAGGATCAACTTCACACTCACCATCAGTTATCAGCGCTCTGCTTGTAAGCACCTTTCCCAGCATAAATTTGATTACTGCCAAGGCAGTGCAAAGGATTCCACTTAAAACGGAGACGCTATACAGAAAATCATCCTGAAAGAAAAGATGTCAGACGTTAGTATATCTTCTGATTGTGCCCCATATATGAAATGACAAATAGTACTGGTTATTGCGCAATTATTTGTGTCACTGAAGTATACAGCCTGAGAAAAAGATTTCCTGAGTTACGACTTTCCCAAAAGCTGGTGCTTACTTTGCTTATACTGGTGTCTGTAATTGCTTTTGCAAACATAATTGATGATGGTTCCAAGCAACAAATTTTGAATTGACCCAAACTCCTCAGAAACAGGAGGTTATACACCTGCAGGGCTGACTGCAGACTGCCGAGTAATCTAGTGTCTAGTGAAATCAGTAATGAAGTCCCTACATGCAGGATAAGGGCTTGAGAGTAGAATCCCACTTACCAGACCTTTGTTGATTTTTGGTGCGAGAAATAACCTTTTAATATTATTTCTGATTCTGCGCTTGCTTTGGTTTTGTTTGGTTTCCTTCTTCTAAGGTAAAGTCTGGTCCAAGCTACATGCGTAAGAGTTTTGATATTGACATGCAAAGTCAGGCTTAGCTCTTTCTTAGAAAACAAATACTCCCGGGACTTTCATTTCACAGCTACAGCAATACCCACATTGCTTAATTTGAATGTACAACGTGGGCTCCCTAGGCTCCCTCAACAGAACGCTGCGTGTCCGTGTAGGGCAAATAAGGGTAACTAATTATTGTTTAACACATTCTCTAAAAGGTCATCTGGAGACACCTGCCTCTTTCTGCTGACTATTTTGTGTTTGGCCGGGGTGGGAGGAAACGCTCCTGGGCGCTGAAACGCCGGCCTTGCAATTACATGCCTAAAGGGAGTCCCTGCGCCTTCTCCCCCCTGAGGTACAGCAGCCCATGGGCTATGCTGAAAAACCCAAGCGAGCTCTTAGCATGCTTGCCTGCCATCTAACCACAGAGCTTTGAAATAGATTAATTTATTACTCTTAATAGAAGCTTTAATTTAAGCTGTTGCAACGCCAGTACAAATAAAGGAAACAGCAAGAATTTTTTTTTTTTTTTTTTTTGTTATCTGCATGTCCAAGTGGGCCAGGGCCACTGGGACCCTGTTACTGATTACAACACTCTGGCAAAAATCCCCGTTGATAGTAAACATTGTCATGATGATTCATCATCAGCTCCATCCATTTTCATTATTTTAGCAGCAATTCAAAACTCAAAGAAATCAAAAAATGGTTTTGAAAGCTGCTTAGGAAGATACTGGGAATTAGATTACTGGTATAATGTACTCACATCCCTAAATAAATCATTCAATAGATTTTTATACAATTTTTTGTCATATAATTTTCAAAGTCTACTTCATTCACTCTCAGTCATGAGCTCATTCTCTCTAGTCCTGGTATGGTATTGAGTATTAAGACAAAATGCACTGAGAGTAAAATAGAAGCAGTGAGAACACAGAACTCAAGCACTGGGTAAAGGCAGGATAAAAAGCATTTGTAAAATTATTCTAACAAAATGACTGGAAAATACCCAGGCAATTTTGGAGTGCTAGGGAAGGACTAAGGAAGGACTGGGAATATTTGCTTGCTGTCAGCCTAGCAAGGAAAGCTGGGAGCTTTCAGAAGGTCTGAAACGACAACAAAGCTCCAAAGGTCTGGACAAGCTTTGCAAAAAGCACTTGAAATTTGAGATCCTTGTCAAATTCATGCTTCTAAATTTTGTGCATCTTTCTCAAAAATGTATATACACCATGCCCAAAGACTTAACTTTGATAGCCTGACAAATTCTGATTTGTCTTGAGATTTATCTGATCTCTAATATCTTTATCTAATATTTTAGCTATTTTCCTAATATTCAATATACAGCATATGTGTAAGACTTCAGAATAATCTGAAGCAGAATGATACGCTCCACCAACCTAGTCACCTCTACCCCAACTTGCCGAGTTAGCAGTCAGAGTGCCATTCCCACACTCTCATACAGACCCTGAGCTTCCCATAGATGAGTGAGTTCGGTTTTTACTTTAATCATTTGGAACAGTAAGCATGGCAAGCAAACCCGCTTGTGATGCTCTCAAGAGCACAAAGGCCCCTCACTCGCTAAATGGTGAGTGAGGAGGGGATGACAGAGCAACGCAAAGGGGTGGACAAACTCGATGTGCTCTCAGCTGTGCCCAGGCCAGTGGCCAGCCCCAGCTTTCCACAGGCGACGCGTCTTGAGCGAGTGCTGAATGGAGTAATCGACAGTTCAACGCTGTGTTTCTCTTGCATCTCCCTTGCCAGTGCTCAATGACTACATGAGATCTCTTATTTCATCATCACCCCACAGACTCTCCAAAAACTTACTGATGGCTCCCAGGCGTCCCTGCCTCTTGTCTTTGCCTTCCTCCTCAGCAAAGCACAAGCTTTGTCATTAGCACAGAACTGAACCTTGTAGAGCCAGTGGAGGTGACAGCATAAATCACTGCTATCAAAAGTTATGTTACTATCAGCCTTGGGCTGACAAAATGCAGATTTCCTACACCTATGAAATTCTTGGGTACGGACCTGAAAATAATTACAAATTCACATAATTTGGGAAAAAATACGAATCCCAATACGAGAGATTCTAAAAATTATTCATACAGGTGTTCAAAAGCCCAAGTATTAATTCAGAATCTGTGCCTTATTCCCTGTGTTATAGTGCAAGGTTTCGTCCTCTGCATGGCACATTATTTTGAGCTGATTTGTTTTTTTCTTGTCATGGCACGTACCATAGATTTTTGGGGTGAATTCAGGGGTTTTTCCTGTATGTATCACTAAACTCACAGTATGTGGAAATGCATCTTGCCATTTGTTCCACCTATATGGTTGTGATCAGAATTGGTCTAGCTGCTTTACTGGAATCCCAAGAATGACTTAAATGTGATACAGATTTCTGAATCAACTCATAAAGTGAATTAATGAACAGGCTTTTTATAGACAATTCAGGAACTAGAAATTCTTCATAAGTTTGGCGGTTTCTTCATTGAATCATAGAAGACAAGCTCATTTTGTTGCTAATACTAATCCAATAACCACTGATAATGCAGAAGACCTGACAAATGGAAGCTCCTTTGTTATCACAGTCGACGCAGAAATGGAAGAAATTAAAAAACTCTGCTCTTAATGCAAACACCTCAGCAGTTTCTTGCTTCGGACCATTGAATAGATTTTCAGAAGAGATACTCCTTTTTTTTTTTTCCCTCCTCTAAATTCCTAAATCTAAACAGGATCTAAATCACCATCTCCAGCTGTGTGCAGCTTTCCGCAAGAGCCACGGGGAGGCGGCAGATACCTCAGTAACGGAGCACACGATGCATGAAGACAAAACCAAAGAGGGAAAAAAATCTTTTAAATTCACCGTCCTCAGTACTTTGCTATGCTTTCTGGATGTGCAGGCGCCCAAGAGCTGGAAGAAGAGGAGTGAGGCTACTTGCTACTAACAAGAAGGTTTTGCAGATGTAAGACATCAGCCCAAAATATGCGGCGATGCCCAGCAGCCTGGACCGTCCCTGGGGCACGTCGCCTGAGCAGGTGAGGCAGTAACAGGAGAGAAACGGCTCAAAACACTGCCTTGGCACTACTTGGCTGCAACGATGAGATGCTGAAACCAGTTTAGGACAGCAGGATTCAATAAATGCCCTGAGGGAGGGCTGCTGTGGGCTAAGCGTGCGGGCTGGAGCTGGGCCCGGCGGAGGTGGCCAGCCGACAGGACACACGACTGACACATGCACTTTACTGCAGTGCTATGGGCTCCAAAGAGTTAAACATGTCATGCCGTGGCTGTGAAATGATGCCTATTAAACTAACTCATCCTTTGGAGAAATGAAGAAAAGAGAAGCCATAATGGAGATCTAAATTAATAAAATAAGCCTGGCCATCTGGCACCCTCTCCCTCCGGATCTTCCCGCAGTCCTGCCCTCTCTGTACCCCTTGCCTTCCCATCTGACAGTCATTAAGAGCACGAAGCACATCTAGCCAGACTCACTGTACACGTCCTTGGTGTTATTTTAATTAAAGCAGCAGCAAATTGTGACAGATGATAAAAATTTAAATTCTGATCATTTCCATATGATAAAAGGCTTCTCGGCGTGGTAAATAAAGCTCTTTCCTTTTCCGTTTCTTTTCATCATATTCCCTCATTACTACTACACTCTACATGAGACCTTAATTAAAGGACACATATATCTTATTAGATGGCTTCATGTATAAAACAGCACTGCACATAAAGCGAGGTGCCCATCCTGGACTGCCATCTCATTACACACCACTCTAATAGCTGCAATGTCCCTAGTTACGTTTTGTTTTATGCAAGATTTTATGCTGTGACAGTTTCCCAAAAGAAAGCTTTCCTAGGATGCTCTTTTTTCTGTCCTAGGAGAGGAATAATAGAAGTCAGCAGGCAGCTTTCCTCCACTTGATCCAAACACGTTGTCCCCACCAGTGCAGCTGGGAAGAGGGGTCTTCAAAAATGTGACAACAGTTCTGTCCCCGCTTTCAAGGATTTCACCAAAAGCAGCAGTAATCTTATGGCTTAAGGAAAATTTGTTGACGATGATGATGTGACTTTGATCTCTTTCTGAATCTACTGTAGAAACTAAAAAAAAAAGCCACAGGGAAAGCTCCAGTGCTTGGCTTATTAGGTGGAGATATTTTAACTCAACTCCCAGCCTAGTAACTAAATTTCAGCTGATTTGTGCTCCTAATCTTTTCCTAGAATGCATCTTGCTAATTCTGACCCTAAAACTTTGCCCTGGTTTCATACATTATTTCTACTAAGTCCCCTCCACTCCACCTCTCCTTTAATTGCAGTCCTTTCACCTCCACTTCTGGGATGTAAAAATGTTCTCATTTCACCTGAAGTGTACAGTGTTGAGTAAAAAGGTATTCGTTGGTATGGGAGGAAGGTGACACGTTCAGTGTTCCTCCCCAGTGGCCACAACACGTACAATATTATGATTAAAATCTACATACAATCCTCCTCTCTGGCCCTCCTTGGTAGCTCATTCTAGTGTGACTTCAAAACAAGCTGCTTCTCCTGCCCCCCAACAGGTCGGGTTTCTTTCCACTCTTCTGCCCACTTCTTAGCTTCCTCGGTGAGCCAGCCAAAGGCTGAACCACCTCCCCACTCCTGCAGAAGCTGGGAACAACTGGTACCACCTTTTTGATGCCACTTTTTCCCCTTCCCAGAGAAGCCGGTGTCTCATGGTGTTGCACCCCTTCTCCACTGAGCCTTGCTCATCTTGGCTGAGGAGGTAGGGACGCATTTCTGGAACGCTACAGATGCTGTTGGCAGGACCGATGTCATGGCTAGCCCAAACTGAGCTGAATTTGTCTTCTTAAATATTCATTTTGCCCATTTCTGCAACTCACCATCTGTCTCACAGGTCCTAACAATGACCCTTCTTTCAGTCCAGGTGACTGGTCTCCATCCTCCTCCCCAGCACCCGTCAGGTCCTGCTACCACCCTGCTCCTCATCCCCACCTCCACACGCTTTCCACTGCCTCCTGCTCCTCCAGGTCCCTCAGCAGCTCTCACATCACCTGGGCATGCTGGCTGTCAGATCACTAAAAGCCCCTATGTGCAGCATGTTACTTAAACAAAAAAGGACTGGTCCCGCCCCAAGGATTCTGTTTATATAGATAGTAATGGGGATGTTTCCAATACAAACACTTTAAAAAAAAAAAAAAAAGCCCAAATGTCTATCACACTTTCTCCCAAGTAATAAATAGCTTATGTAATCAGTCTAGAGGGAGCTTCTGGGAAGCCGGAGGGTCTCTCTCACCAGCTAACTTCAAAGTGGACAAGAGTTTTAATTGCACTTCACTGTCAGAAAACAAACTGACAGCCCAGTGTCTGACGCAAGTAGGAGACAGTCTCTTCACATGGAGATACCAAGATCTATTATTAGTACACCGAAAAAAAAAAAATCTTATGAATGTTTAAAGTTGTATCTTTGGTGCTGAAGTGCTGTGACAAAGCAATTCCACAGCACAGAGCACTTCTTCAAGAAACAGATAACAAGGACAGGGTGCGCCAAATGCCACGGCGGGGGCACCGGGGCCGGGAGCCGAGGGGCTCTGAACTCCGGAGAACTCTCTTAAGTGACCTTAGGGCTCCTGCAAAGGGTCTGCTTGAAACTCTGAGATCACGTGTGCTTCACATTTTACCAGAATTCATCTACATTGTTTTAGCATCAAACAGCTATAAAACATAATTTAAAACGGTATTTGTCCACCCTCGGAAGGGTCTCTCTAGCGAGCCTGCCATTTCTCCAGTTAGGAGGGGATTGAGACCAGCAATACATTTCACATAACCTACCAAGTGGCGAGCAGTTGCCAACTTTCGTTTCTTACCACCACGTGGTAAAGTCTGAAAAGAAGACTCTCCACCAAGCACTTGAACAAAGAGTGAAGCGTAGTTGATACGTTTTTCGTAACCCTGGCTTACTAGCTAGTTCAAGTATCCACAACATTCTCACCAACCTGTAAGCAGCACTTGTATTTTAGGGTTAAATTAATTGTTTAAGGCCAAACACCAAACCACCAAACCATACATAATAGGTAACATTGTAAAACAGGATTCTAATGAATACTTAATGTATATGGTACTTTGACTTGAAATGGCAAGCAATAAATTATATACATATATATGAGAGATTAGAAATGTATAGGGAAGTATGTGTGAGGACATATATTATGCGTATATAATCATAAGTATTATTTGCTATATAGCTATTGAGCTCTAATTCAGCTGTTGATGTTGTTAAATATGTTTATGATGTCTTTATTATACACAATTAAATTAGTAAACAAATTAGAACTCCTGAAGCTACACTGTGTCACTCCTAGCTTCCCATTTCAACTCTAATCAATAGTATATGATAGAATTACATGCGGCCTAATCTTTCGAGTGATTTCATTTATAAAAGCATTGGAGGCGCCACATCAGATGTGCTGCACGTCTCTTGTACACAAACTGATTACATTTTTCCTTCTTTGTTCTGCAGGAAATGTCAGAAATATGGCATGATGCTTGCTTACTCTTGCAAAAAAGTGTCCTTTGCCATACTAATGAGGACAAATGCCAAACTGCATTGACATTACATGTGTTATACTATTACCTAGGGAAATGCAAGCAGTAACTGAATAGTAAATGGATATTGATTTACAACCCCAGGTGAAATTAAAACAGTCATTCTCAGTGTGGCTGGGTTGGGCTTTTTTAGCCTTCTTTAATAAACAAGAAAAGGTTTGCAAATTCTTTGTGGCAACAGTCAAATTAAAATACACTATTTACACTTAAATTATATTTATACTATCCAAGAATATATAGTAATTGACATGAAGAAGGCGAAGGGGCAAATTAAAAAGGATTTTTATCAGGGAGATGGCGAGCATTCACACTAGCAAATGCAAATGCAAAACAATGCTTGAAACCTATGCTTAATTTGAGTTATAAACTCCTTTCTCAATATATTAATAAAATATCAAAAAAATCACTAAAATTTACACAGAAATCCAAGCATGATGTCATCAACAATATACAATATCACTATTCCTCCTTATTTTTAATGAAATGTGTTTGTGCCAAATCCTCAGGGTCAGTACTGGCTGTGGATATAGCTCTCTGAAACATCAATAAAGGAATGGTAATTCCTTTTCCTAGTGGGAATTATCTTATTACAGCTAACATAGGTTGGAGAACAAATGCTGCGAGTAACAATAGAGGAAATATGCTGAATCTGATAGCTAGGAGAAAAAAACCATAGTAAATCATTTCTAAGCCAATAAGAAGTTACTCAATTTTAGGTTCAACACTCAACATTGTAGGAAAAAAAACCCCTTAAATTACACGATCTGAGAAATATTCATTTAAAATTAAGTGGAAGGGTAAACAGAATGAAGGTTTTATATTCCAAATGTCAAATACTGATTAGCTTTGTAAGTCAGGTGTATTGAACAACAGCTAAAATAATCAGAAATCTTAATTTCAAACACTCCAGAATGAAGAGCAGCTGGCCTACTTCTTCTAACACTTCCAGCAAGTGTATTAGGAACAAAGAAAAAGGCGGAGGGAGGAAGAGAAAGATCTGATCAGTGAAAAATATTTCCTTAGGGGTCAATGATATGAAACTGAAATAATAACTGCGCCATGTCATGCTGAAGCAGACCCTCAAAGAATAAAGATTCGCAGCTATGTAAGAAATTCACAGCTATATAAAAAACAGGAGAAGAACACAGAAAGCAGTGGAATTTGTAGCTGTAAGGGTCCCGCACATTAATGGCACACCTCTCTTGCCTGTAAAAAATTTGTTTTCTTTGGATTTTGTGATCTTTCCAGATTTTTTCAGGTTTTCCAGGTATACCATAGCATGTTCACAGCTACTCCTCATTGCAAACATATGCATAGTGTTTGGGCAGATCCACTGTACAGCACATGCTCAGAAGGTCTAAGACAGTGTCACTTAAAAATTCTGGGAAGGGCTGGGGCCACTGTATGGGCCCTATACAGCACATGTACACCTAGTTTTTACAGGAAATCTTACCCAAATATCTAAGCATCCTAGCTATATGATAAGAATAGGAGAGAAACAATAAGATTTCCTTCAAAATCAACACGTTCCAAGAGAAGTGGAAAACGTTATAACATCTCTAAACTCAAAAAATAAGAAAGCTTTAATTAAAAATATTTTCAGGCAAATGAGAATGGAGGTCACAGCTTGATAAAGAAAGTGACTTGCACGTATGTGTTGATGCACGCAGAAACTGCGTCTACATACATATCCCCACACAAATTTGCCTCCAAAGGAAAATGAAGCATCTTTGCAAATTCAACGTAAAGTTACATGACAGACAGATCCTCTCTGGAAGGGACATGAAAGCTTTATTCTCATTATTTACTCCTCTGTCCAAAAATCAGAAACTTATAATGCATTTTCTGACGCTTACTAAAAATAATGTCCAAAGCTTCAAATTCTGGGAGAAAAAAAATCCATTACACTTCTCACTGTACATATTCAATATTGGTGGTTTCCAGACTTTTTGGATAAATCCTTTCAGTTGCAATATTTCTCCTACATCTACCTTATCATCAACCCTGTAATTCAGGACTTCATGAATTGATTTATTTAAAAACACAATAAGCAATACAATTCTACAGATCAGTTGTTGGAAAACACTGCTGAGGATTACTGTATATCTCAACTACTTAAAAAGAAACTTTTCCCCATGATAGTAAGAAGTGTATAATTAACACAAATACAGAATTATATAGTAAGTGTATAATTAATTCACTGGCCAACTCTCCTGACACAGAATGTCATTTTTCAGGGCAAGCTTCGTTTTAATTATAATATAAATATATGGTACTGTGCACAGGGAAAACCCTAAGTTTACCTAATAGTGATAATTTCTGAACTTGCTGTTAACTGCAGCAGGTAGAATCTACAGTTAAAGTTCTGCAAAAATATCAGTTCAGTGCTCAATAGTAATTTGCAAAAACGAACATATTGTATAAATCCCTGGCGACCCCTATACCTTGAATCCTGTGGGCTCTTCAGGCTTCCTCATCTAAAAATGGAGATAAAACTAAAAAGAGACGTATGGGGAAAGTCAGTGATGACCAAAGATGGGCCTTTAGCCCGGCCCAGTATGGCCACAATTGCTGTTGCATATAGAACACACACAAGCTACTGGGAGTCAAAATTCCAGACAAACACTTATCATTAAACTTATCCATATTTTAAACCTATTAATCTTCCTAGTCATTCACATCCTGCCTTATGGCTATTTCAAAGTTAACTACAGTCCTTGGCATATCAAGCAAGGGAACCAAAAGGGGAAATACACCATTTCTGCATTTCCCAAGGTTTTGAAGCGTTCAAAAGAATTACAAAAAATATTGCCTGTGTTGAAAGCATGTGTAGTGACATACACTACCTATTATTTATTTTTACTTAACTCAGAGAAAGAGGTAAAACAAACAAAAAGCAGAAAAGAAAGGCAGAAGCAGTATTAAGAAATGCAGAAAGTCAGGAGCTCTAATTGTCCTCCCTCCTATGCCAGTGCAGATCAGGAGTGCTGTCATTCCCAGTGTTTCAACAAAATTACATTAGGCATGGAATAAAAGAGAATTCAAATAGGTGACTGAAAAATGCCTCACTGAGCTAAACCTGAGCTCCTGTCCTGTAAATTAAGTACCTGCTCTCTGCAGTCTAACAAGAAACTGCGGACATTTAAGCCCCTTACAGGATGGGTAGTCGCGCTGGAAATGCCATTACTGTGTAAACCTGTCATCACCATATGAAAAGACAACAATACTGAAGACTCCTGTTTCTAAATGTCCACATAAGTAAAAAAAAAAAATCTGTGTTCAAAACATTTGAAAAAGCATTTCAAACAATTTCTTAGTCACGTGAATTTTGTATCCTTTCTTATTGGTAGTATTTTCATGAAAGCAACTCTTCTGAGATCCACTTCAAGGACAACAGAATCGCTACATTAAAGACCTCATAAATTCTTTCCAAGGAAATATTTTTCTTGCTACATGCATATAAAGAACTGACAGATATGTAACCGATGTATCTTATATGGAACAAGATTTGGATTTTAATCATAGCACCATACAATTAGCAAGCTGATACTTAATTGCTTGATCTGTTTCATTTCTTAAACTAAATTTATCCATATCATACTATTTTCTCTTATGCAAATTAAAATGAACTCAGAGAAATTATAACTGCTCCCAATTTTCAACTCTGACAAAGTCACTGAAGTTTACCACAAATTAAGATGTAAAAAGAGACTTTATAGTTCTGAGGACGATACAGTCAGTCATGTTGCTCTGCACTAACATTACGTTAATCTTGAATTCCCCACGAACAGTAGAGCAATGCATTCCAAACCATTTCTGTCTTCGCGATCGTCAATACTAGCTTTGTGTTCAGCATCTGAACACCAAGAACAGCATTTTCTAGTTGGGTTTTAGCCACATTATCTCCCCTAAAATTGAAGTCACACATCTAAAATGTCACAAGATGCTTTGAAAAGTACCCACATCTTCAAAGACCTTTGCTTCAAGAAAGATTAATAAAGATGTAAACTGGCAAAAAAAATCATGCGACTATGACTCACATGTGAAACTTATGTTGAAGCATATGTCCTCTTAATCGAGTGCAGAGCTCTTCACCCTAGTTTTATACCAGTTTGGGACACCAGTGGAGTTACACTACCTTTCTTTGGTCTTATTGTTCTATTCTTGCTCACACCATGAGGATACTTCCCTGGCATCACAGCAGGACGTTAATATGAAAACCCAGTAATACAGAAATCACCATCAGAAAATATTTCAGGCCACTATTTTGATGCACAACCAGTGACTTCACCGCTATGCAAAAAGCCATTAGCAGAAAACACTGTTCTATTATTTTTCCATATATGTCCATACATTATAGCTAAATTACATGATGAGATGTTACAGAAATTAGTAGCATTAGCAATTAGTTCATTGGTGGTCCAAGAAGTAGAAGACAGCACCCTAGATAAAAGAGTAGAGGCAGAAACTTCTCCCCCTTACTGATTTAATTTGAGCAGATTTTCACTCTGCTAAAATGCTAATGATATCGCCTGGGCAGCTGCAGATTAGCTGAGAACATACTCGATCAGCAAAGACCCAAACAACTGGGAAGAACGACTATTTCTGCTGAGACACAGAGCAGCTAAGGGAGCATTTCGCAAACAGAAAATCAGCATCAGATTCAGGCACAGCTAGGGCAACTGAAAAGGTTTCTATTAAACAACATCCTTTTCCCCCAACTATTTTTAATGTAGCAACTCTTAGGCATAGAATCAGAGTGGTTTGGGTTGGAAGGGACCTTAAAGACCATCTAGTTACAGCCCCCCGGCCGTGGGCAGAGACACCTTCCACTAGACCTGGTCGCTCAAAGGCCCATCCAGCCTGGCCTTTAACACTTCCAGGGATGGGGCATCCACAACTTCTCTGGGCAACCTGTGCCAGTGCCTCACCACCCTCCTACTGAAGAATTTCTTCCTTATAGATTCATTTAAATCTCCCCTCTTTCAGTTTAAAGCCATCACCCCTTGTCCTAGCACTACACGCCCTTGTCAAAAGTCCCTCTCCAGCTTTCTTGGAGGCCCCCTTTAGGTACTGGAAGGCTGCTAAGAAGGTGTCCCCAGAGCCTTCTCTTCTCCAGGCTGAACAACCCCAACTCTCTCAGCCTGTCTTCATAGGAGAGGTGCTCCAGCCCTCCGATCATCTTCGCGGCCCTGCTCTGGACTCGCTCCAATAGGTCCATGTCCTTCTTGTGCTGGGGCCCCAGAGCTGGATGCAGGACTCCAGGTGGGGTCTCACCAGAACAGAGTAGAGGGGGAGAATCACCTCCCTCGACCTGCTGGCCACGCTCCTTTTGATGCAGCCCAGGATACAGTTGGCCTTCTGGGCTGCAAGCGCACATTGCTGGGTCATGTTGAGCTTCTCATCAACCAACACCCCCAAGTCCTTCTCCTCAGGGCTGCTCTCAATCCATTCTCCGCCCAGCCTGTATTTGTGCTTGGGATTGCCCCGACCTGTGTTCAGGACCTTGCACTTGGCCTTGTTGAACTTCATGAGATTCACACAGGCCCACCTCTCAAGCCTGTCAAGGTCCCTCTGGATGGCATCCCTTCCCTCCAGCATGTTGACTGAACCACGCAGCTTGGTGTCGTTGGCAAACTTGCTGAGGGTGCACTCAATCCCACTGTCCATGTCGCTGACAAAGATGTTAAACAGTACCGGTCCCAATACTGACCCCCGAGGAACGCCATTTGTCACTGGTCTCCACTTGGACATCGAGCCATTGACCGCAACTCTTTGAGTGTGACCATCCAGCCAATTCCTTATCCATCGAGTGGTCCATCTGTGAAATCCATGTCTCTCCAATTTAGAGACAAGGATGTTGTGCGAGACAGTGTCAAATGCTTTGCACATAATACCTCACTGACCATGACTTACAGCAGTAATGCTGTTCTCTTGGTCTCCCCCTTTTTCAGTGTTATTCTTAGTTTACACAGAGATATTTCACCTGTCGTGCAACCCTTACTTAATACATTTCCCACAGTGAGATGTACCGAAAGACTTTGAAATGAGAATCCTTGCCATGTCATTTAAAAGACACTGAACAGAAGTACCATCTCTTTTCATCCCTTGTTCTAACCTACTTTCCAGGCAGAATTGCAAGGTATGAAAAACCTTTACGTGTGTGCATGTGGCTTTTACCCTGCCGCTAGTCAGCCACAGTCTGTGCCTTGCCAGATACATCTTTCAAACTATTGATAGTACCTGAGTGCATAAATGAACAAGAACAGTCAGCCCGATGTCACAGGAACTAAATTATCTATTTATCCTGATCCTGTGTCAAACGTAAGTGGTATCCACCCTAACTTTTACCTACTTGACACAGTTTAACGCACCAAAGTCTGAATCCAAGGCAGCCTGTGACAAAAGGGATCTGTAAAAATTATTCTTACAGGACACTTGCAATGTAATGGGATTTTCTCTTCAGGGATACCTTTCTGTAGCTCTGATTTCATATTTTTTTCCTGCCGTAAATGCATTTCAAAAATTAAAAATGAGGAAGTACAACATGTCTGCAAGTCATAAATAACTTTGATGCTGCAAATAGGAGCCATTTCTCCCCATGGAAGAAACAGAGCCCTCACCTGTAGACAGTACCTGTAATGATGGAAGAGTGAGATACAGATGACTCACCTTTCAAACTTTTGTTCCTACTGCTGGAATTATTAGGGCATTTGCCCACAATGAATTAGACTGAGACATCCAAATTAATCTGATCTACGCTACCATAAATTCACCAAATGCGTGTTTTGATTATTACTGCAGCCTCCTTCCTTACTTTACTTCTGCTTCACAGAGTCAAAACTATCTATTTCATTTTCTCACTAAATAGGAGCCAAACAGTAGCCAGATGCACTGTTGGGTAGAACTAAGTTAAGAGGTTGTCCTTTAGGTGGCCATCAGTGTAGGGTCTCCCCTCAGCCTTATCAGGACCTCCTTCAGCCTTACTGCACAATGGCATCCACGCTCACTCTCTAACCCAGTTCTGTCAACATGTCTTGGTTGAGTTTAAGAACTGGCTATTAAAAGTGTTTAAGCTAACCTAGATCATTTTGACAGAACCAGGCTGGTGAACAACTACATGTGCTGTTACGCTGGCAGAGTTGAGGAGACAGTAAATTATGAAGAATGGAAAAGAGGAAAAGTAAAATGCAAAGAGAACATGAATCACCTGCAGTCAAACAATGCACCTGGCTGCAATTGACTAATGCATTAGTTCATGGCCTTTTGCTACACTACTCATCTTTGCCCAAATTTCACTAATCTGCTGAAAGAAAACAAGTTTCTGCAGTTGCCCAGCTTCTTGAAAGTTTCTATGAGAGCACAGGACCCAGTAGGTCATCTGCATTGCTAACAGCAGGTAACAAGTTGAAATTCCATTTTGGCTTTTTTTTTCCAGCTCTGCCTCCATCTCCTGGTCTAAAGTGAGGAGTTTAGGTTTCTCTCTAGTGATGTGTTGAGAATGGTACTTGGCAGGGTGAAGCCCCAATGCGAAAGTCTGCACGCACTTACAAATAGACCAAACTTCATGAAGGCTGAATACAAAAAGTCAAAGCCAGGTTGTATATACAATAACTGAACTGACGCCTTATTTTGTTTGAGCACATTAGCAAGAGTCTTCTGGGAGTGGAACCATTGCCAAATGGCTCTCCCAGTGAGTAGCTGGTTTGGATGAGTAGAGCTCAGGGAAGTTAATACCCACTACTGAAGGGAAGCAAGCAGGACAGGACAGAGCAGAGCTGAGAGAAAGGCTGCTGGGGAGAGCTGCTCTATAGGCCAAGTAGGGGCTGGCTTTCATAACCAAAAGAAAGCAGAGAGCAGGAGAAAAGCCCTTTGTGATGCTCCATGGTGAGCCAGTTAAAAAGCCAGCTCTTTCACCCAGCATGCTCCCCTCACCTGTTTCATTCCTGCTACTCGTACATGGCTCTGGAATTGGAGGCAAGAGCTGGAAAACAAAAAAATACAATCCAAAAATACATTTTTCCACATTAAAAATAAAATACTGAAGCCACTGGAGTAGTAAACTGTGGAAACATTCTCCTCATAAAATTCTACCGCTTTCATTAAGCCCAGAGAGACCTCCTCTCTGTAAGTGAACTCTTAGTTCTGTACAAAAGCTTTAAGTGGTTATGCTGAGAAAGATTTGGCCCATAAAGTTAACTATAGGGAAGAAAAGATGGGGTCAAGCCTATAAAAACCCATAAAGACTAGACTCCATCACATAAGGAAAAAATAATGCTTGAAGACTAGGACCGGTATGTGCAGTCAGGCAGGATATGCACCTGCTGCAGCTTTGCTGAGTTCAACGGGTCTTGTTGAAAGGAGACGCTGGCATTGCTCAGTCTCAGTGGCAGTGTAGGGAATAAAGAGAACATTTTAAAGAACATGAATCAACTTACCACTTCTGGAAGCACCTTCTTCGCAAGATCATGGATGGCTTTGATCACAATACATAGAGATGACAGGAGGAATATGATACCCAAGATAACACAAGCTCTGGGGAAAAAAAGGAGAAAAATAAAAAGAAATGTTAGGAACATACTTGGAGTTGTCAACTCTCCCACTGCTGAAGGATAACACACAACAGAATATTAATAATAAAAAAATCTTAAGGAGCTAGAGCCTTGAATTAAAGAAGAGAATGAAATGTCCAGTTCCTCTCCAGTTCTTGAAATCTGGATTATATGTGAGAAGACAAGGCAGACCAGATGATGTTTCAGAGTGAGAGAGAAGGGCATGTCTCTTCTGCTCCTGATGATTTATCAGAGTCCTCTAGAGATCTGTTTCTGTGTGTGTTTGTTTTGCTAGGATCTTGCATTAGAAATAATTAAAGGAACTTCATTCTGTTTACCAAACCAGGACAGATGTTTGGTAAATCTCGTCAGTAGCATAACAGAACCTGAAAAAGCTGTTTCCTCCCGAAATCCCCAAGAAAAAAAAGATTTTAAGTGCAGTTATTGAAAAAAAACCAGCAGGTTAGGTGCATCACTTCATAGGCTGTCCAAGGGTCTCTCAATACCTAAATAAGGATCAGAGTCTCATCAGATTAGGTGCTATGCAGAATTAAACTCTCTATTACTGCCCTGCAGTAATATAATCCCATCTTATAAAAAGCAAACAAATGAGTTAATGAAGAGAAGATAAAGTGACAGAGAATAATTAATAGTAAGAGAGAAAACTCTTGCTTTTGTTAAAACATACAGACCAACACTACTCTGAGATGGAGTTCCTCTTGCTATGAAATACTTCAGGATATAAGGCTTTGATATCCTGCACACAAACAATAATAGCCAGTCTATTACAGTATTGATATATCCATAACTCCACTTTACTAACAGCTTTTCATATAAAATCCTATTACTATAGATAGATATACCGTAAGAGCAATTTTAATGTTTAAAGCATGAAATAGTTAAGAAGTGATATCTATATGTACATTTTTTTCTTAAAAGTTGTATTTCCTTTGTTTGTTATTCATCATTTGGTACCTATCTGTTAGCTCAGTTTACGGATGCTATATTTATTCCAGTAGCGTGCTACTATTTTCAACAACTCAGACATCAGGCCATCTGGTGGTTGGCAGCACATGTAATGTTCACATCAAGCTCAATCTAGAGACTGCAGCTGAACTGGCATTGCTCTGCCTAGGTCAGAAGACGCAGCTGCAGCAGTGGCACAGGTGAGCAGCTGGTCATTTTATTCCCCAGCACAAGCGACACTAAACCACACTGTGGACAATCCACATAATCCTACAGACAAGTTCTCAGTAAAGGGGCTGCCCTTCTACAGAGAAGTACAGACAATGTAGACGCTAGCATCCTTCCTAGCAACGGAGTGGTATTGTAGGTACTCATTCCAGGTAGGCAAAACTCTGCTACACCTATTTTAAGACAGATGGTTAACTCCTTCGTAGTAAATTGCAACACAGCCCTCATTCTTGTTAAACATAACCTGTTGTAAAAAGTAGGCAGAAAAAGCTTGAGACCGTCTGATTATGCTAAAGTCCTTCCCCTAGACTCAAACACAACAACAAAAATCTGGCCCATAATCTGTGATAGAGGAAGAACCTCGCAGGATGGACTCTCTGCAATCTTGCAGTGAGAGGTGATCATTCAATAGTAATACGGACGGGAGGAAAGTTCATCTTCCAAAAAGAATGAGTAAAATTGAAAATTAGAGGGCTTTCCATTTTCCATTGCATATTTGCAAGCAGGTCCCTGTTCTGCAATAGATTCTTTTCAGAGATTTGCAGTTTCACTCTATCTGAATAGATCACTGTACAGAGATCTGTCCAGAGCCTCTTGATTTGCTTTTATCAAACTCAAAACTTTTCAGTACCACCTTTATGTATTACTTCTGTAATATTTAGCACTGCCATAACCTAAGAAGCTTATACTGCACAATTCTTCACAATAGACTCTTTTGTAATGATTATTTTATTTTTTTGGATGAGGTACAGAAACATATACTAAAAGTTCTGCTCATTTACCTGGGACAAATGCAGGCGTTAGGTAACTTGAACACAGAACCAGTCCACAAAAGTTGGCTGACTTGTCTAAGGCCACTTGCTGAGCCAGTGACAGGTTGATATAAGATACATACACTTCATGCAAGAATATGCTGGCATTTCATCTGAAGCAACACTGAAAGACAAGCTTTTCTATCATTCCCGGCAGGCTTAGACCAACACAGCCACAAATCTGTGAGCTGGAAACAACGGATTAAACTTCCTTGTGCCAATACGTATCGTTGAACGCCAAGGGTATGGGAAAGAGAAGACAGTGAAGCATCATCACTTTCCCTTAGCATACCTTCTATTCCCTGCACACATCTTCTGAGGAAGACAGGCAAACATTCCCTAAGGGCTTGACAGGAGCCTTACTGGCACAAGTCTATGTGTCCAGGGAACCAGCACTTGCCCTGACCGCTGGCTGGATTCGGTTCTCACGTATGTTGGAGAGTTTGGGTTATCTCTGTAAACTCTCCAACCGCCCAAGCCTAACGGCAAATATTTTGCATCTTTGCCTATGCCAGCAGATAAGTAATGACTTCAGCAATCTTGAGCTGCTTCTCGTATTCCCCAGATCAGTTTTACTGTGTCAAAAGAATTCCCATACACCTACTTAACCAGAAATAGCTAGAAGTAGAAAGAAAAAAAGGAAGATGTTAATAACAGTGACAAGGGTATTAATAGCAGCCAGAAATGCAGTCTGAGGTTTGAATCAGCATTCAGCCATCATATTTAGCAAGACTAGCTTCTCCTTTATATGCTGGCTTTTGGAATCCATAGCCATGCAAAATTCATGAGCAATAGCATAGTGCTTGAAGTGCAAAAATACGTGTTTCTTGTCTTCTTGAGTGTATCAATTTATCTGCAAAACCACTAGCACAAAATACTGCATAGTGTCTTCTTTCAATCTCATTTGCCAGAAAAATAATTTGTCTAGATTGCAAATCATGCAAAATTCAACTACAAATGTACAAAATAAGAAACCTCCAAAAATTAATCTGAAATTTTAACTGTAGTACATAATAAACAAATTGTAATTGGTTATTGTAAGCTTGCTTTATTTTCAAGCCATTAGACAATGAAAACTTTAATACAAGCCTGCTAACTTCCATCTGCTAACCATTACTCAACTGCAGTCGAAGGGGCAGGCAACTCAGGAGGACTACAAGGATGTTGTGAGGTCATGCAGGGAGAAAATTAGAAGGGCCAAAGCCCAATTAGAACTTAGTCTGGCTACTGCCATAAAAGACAACAAAAAGTCCTTCTATAAATACATTAACAATAAAAAGGGGACTAAGGAGAATCTCCCTCCTCTATTGGATGCGGAGGGAAACTTAGTGTCAAGGGATGAGGAAAAGGCTGAGGTGCTAAATACCTTCTTTGCCTCAGTCTTCAACAGCAAGGGAAGTTGCTCTCTGGGCACCCAGCCCCCTGAGCAGGAAGACAGGGATGGGGAGCAGAATGTAAACCCCGAAGTCCAAGGGGAAATGGTCAGTGACCTGCTACGCCACCTAGACACGCACAAGTCTATGGGGCCGGATGGGATCCACCCAAGGGTGCTGAAAGAGCTGGCAGAAGTGCTCATCAAGCCACTCTCCATCATTTACCAGCAGTCCTGGCTAACCGGGGAGGTCCCAGTTGACTGGAAGCTGGCAAATGTGACGCCCATCTACAAGAAGGGCCGGAAGGAGGATCCGGGGAACTACAGGCCTGTCAGCCTGACCTCGGTGCCTGGGAAGGTTATGGAGCAGATCATCTTGAGTGCCATCACGCGGCACATACGGGACAACCGGGTGATCGGGCCCAGTCAGCACGGGTTTATGAAAGGAAGGTCCTGTCTGACCAACCTGATCTCCTTCTACGACATGGTGACCCGCTTAGTGGATGAGGGAAAGGCTGTGGACGTTGTGTACCTGGACTTTAGTAAAGCCTTTGACACCGTCTCCCACAGCATTCTCTTGGAGAAGTTGGCTACCCATGGCTTGGATGGGCATACTCTGCGCTGGGTAGGAAACTGGCTGGATGGCCGGGCCCAAAGAGTTGTGGTGAATGGAGTTCAATCCGGTTGGAGGCCGGTCACAAGTGGTGTTCCCCAGGGCTCAGTACTGGGGCCAGTTCTGTTCAATATCTTTATCAATGATCTGGACGAGGGGATCGAGTGCACCCTCAGTAAGTTTGCAGATGACACCAAGTTGGGAGGGAGTGTTGATCTGCTGGAGGGCAGGCAGGCGCTACAGCGGGACCTGGACAGGCTGGATCGATGGGCCGAGGCCAATTGTATGAGGTTCAACAAGGCCAAGTGCCGGGTCCTGCACTTGGGTCACAACAACCCCAGGCAACGCTACAGGCTTGGGGGGGAGTGGCTGGAAAGCTGCCCGGCGGAAAAGGACCTGGGGGTGTTGGTTGACGGCCGGCTGAACATGAGCCAGCAGTGTGCCCAGGTGGCCAAGAAGGCCAACGGCATCCTGGCCTGTATCAGAAATAGTGTGGCCAGCAGGAGTAGGGAGGTGATTGTCCCCCTGTACTCGGCCCTGGTGAGGCCGCACCTCGAGTACTGTGTTCAGTTTTGGGCCCCTCACTACAAGAAAGACATTGAGGTGCTGGAGCGTGTCCAGAGACGGGCAACGAGGCTGGTGAAGGGTCTGGAACACAAGTCCTATGAGGAGCGGCTGAGGGAACTGGGGATGTTTAGCCTGGAGAAAAGGAGGCTGAGGGGAGACCTTATTGCTCTCTACAACTACCTGAAAGGAGGTTGTAGCGAGGTGGGGGTTGGTCTCTTCTCCCTAGTAACAGACAACAAAACAAGAGGAAATGGCCTCAAGTTGCGCCAGGGGAGGTTTAGATTGGACATTCGTAAAAACTTCTTTACTGAAAGGGTTGTCAGGCATTGGAACAGGCTGCCCAGGGAGGTGGTGGAGTCCCCATCTCTGGGGGTATTCAAAAGGCGTTTAGATGAGGCCCTAAGGGATATGATTTAGTGGGGGACTTGGTAGTGATAGGTTAATGGTTGGACCCGATGATCTTGGAGGTCTCTTCCAACCAGAACAATTCTATGATTCTATGATTCTATGAAGGGTGTTAGTGCCAAGGTTGTTGGCAAATGCAATTTCATTAATAACATTCAATTAAATTAGATGAGCCAACTGCCATTTCTAAACAAGTTCAAGTCAACTCAGAAGTACCCATAAAAATTAATGAAAGAGGAGTTATACAGAAGTGAGGTTTGACTGAAAACCTAGTGAAGATTTTACAGATACACTATGGTGATTCTGAGCCAGGGGTAATAAATGCTCCTCAGTCTCCAGGTCCCCCGTGATCACTGTCAGCAATTCAGACATTCTGAAGCAACTGATGGTCCACCTAATGCCCTCATACTCCAGAACACTGGTATCTTCTTGCTAAGACAGGAGGGTACTCTCTGTCCAGTGACACCCATCATGAACAGATCCCCACATATCATATGCCACCAGTACCCACTTACTTAACCTCCAGCACCTATTG
Source organism: Phoenicopterus ruber ruber (assembly GCA_009819775.1). NCBI lineage: Eukaryota > Metazoa > Chordata > Aves > Phoenicopteriformes > Phoenicopteridae > Phoenicopterus > Phoenicopterus ruber. The sequence goes on from CM020220.1 coordinate 36,010,449, forward strand.
AAGATTGTGCACGTTACAGCCATTTCTACGTGAGTTAGTATAAGAGCTTACCACTAAATATCTACTACATCATTGGAGATATAATTGATCTATAATGCAAAATAATTGATCACTACAGGTTTGACAGGTAACAGAAAAGATCTAATGGAAAATTAATGAATCTGAAATCTCCCTCAGTTCCATGTAGCATACTGCATCTAAAAAGAAAGAGCAACAGAGACAATTTAGTCAAAACATTTTAAAACGTAAAGGAAAACCACGATTTGATTTTCAGAAACAATAAGCTTTCTGGAATCTTTCAGAAAGCAATATAGTTTAAAGAATAATAGACTAATTCAGAAAGGACAAGGTGAGGGCCTCTCTCTGATATTCAGGCAATAATCAACTTTTAGGTCAACTAAAGCTCAAACTTCCAAAGGTTTTTTTTCTTAGAGCAATGGCACTTGGAATGCAAGAGTAATTAAAACTATAAGTTGTCAGTAAAGAGAATTTAATATTACGATTTTAACAGTGAAGGCACCAAGCCTTCTTTAGTTTGCTGTAGGTCTTGGTAGCAGATCATGATCTGCCGAAGATACTTCTTGATGTGTTTTTGATGCAATATTTCTACCTGAAAATCCAGAAGATGAAGTATAATTCATTGTATTAAAAAATGAACTCATCAATTTTGTCAACTTTTCAATATAACTTTGTCACAGATGAAACATACTGTTAAATCTGTTGTACTGCAGCCTCAGGCATTGGGAATGAAATTACTTGGACTTTCAAAACTGCCAAAGACTTTATACAGCTTTCAAGTTCAGTTACTGCTAGTTCACTTCTAGTGGAATTCAGAAACATGATTATGTCTAAATCCCAAAAGCTAAACTCATGTCTCCAATCTAAAGCCTGGTTCCGGGTGTGCTACAACCTGACAATTTCCAAAAGACATTCTTCTGAAAGCAGTACTACAACCCATATATAACCCATTTATATTTATACAAGCCTATAAATATCCATTTTGTATTACACCAGTCCTGGATATTTGCACTCACACCCATAAAAATAAGATTGCTTAACTGTACTATTGACATACAGCTGCTACCTCATCCTTTCCGTAACACATTCCCTATACAGAGCTCTAATAGACACAATTCTTCATTTTGATCACAAATTCTCACAACTCATAAGGAAACTAGAAAAGGAAATCTATCACTGTAAGCACCTAATAGTCTTTCCCTTAACCAAAAATTTGTTATTTTGCATAAGTTATTAGCTCTTAAGCAAATAGCTATGAAAAGTACTGAGATTCAGGGGGTTCCATCTCCCCAAACTGTCAATTTTCAAGCTGCTGTTATTAAGTTAACATCTTTTTTTCCTCTTTTTATCACAAAATTAATTTCCTAAGGAGAAAAAGTCCAACTAAATTCATTTGCATCTAGCAGACACAGCAAAATAGCTTTCTAATTCATGGATTTCTCCTTAATTCTGTCTTATATTTGTAATTATTTGTTAACGATTTCCTACAGGTAGTGATAAGACTAAAATTCTGTAGTATTTCCATCATAGAACTAAAGGCTAACCTCACTCAGATCTCTATGGCGATTCATCTTCAACGTAATACAGCAATTTTACCTTTAGCATGGCTCTTGCCACGCTGAATACTCTTTACATGAGTTGACCCATTCCAGCCAAAGGGACTGCTCTTCCGTGTAAGCAGCAGTCAGTCTGAAGTAAGACTGCAGATTTAGACTCTCAGCTACTTGTTTTGCAACATTTTGTAAAAAATAAGTAAATAATAAAGCTACAAATACACCCCCAGTGACAAGCTCTGCTATATACTACCTCAAAAGAGATCTGGGGTAAGCTACACAAGGATGACTGATAACAGAGTTTTCCTGATATCAGTTGACTGCTATAAAATAGCCACTGCAAGAAACTTCCCTTCTTAATTATCATCCTGCTATCTTTCTGGCAAATGGAATACAGTGACACAATCCCAACGAGGCTTCATAATGAAGCTCTTGGTAATTACTCCTTGCAAGTCAATCTGCTCTCATATGCAGCAAAGGTGGTGCAACAGAATTAAGCATTCAGAAAAAATGAGTGATGCATATGAATACACTGCAAAAATGTGTTAATTTTCTCTTAGCAGCTCACAGAGTTGTTTTGGGGCAGTGGAGAGGGAAAAGGGTCTCACATACTTGGTAGTATGTCTGTTACATCCTAGAACCTATTTTACCACCACACTTCAAGTTCATTAAAATAGTCCCTGAAACGTGATGACACCATGTGGAATAAAAGAAGATAGCAGTCTAATTACTTCCCAGTTTTGTTAACATACGATACACCTAAAATGCAGTATTAAAAACCTAACCTTCTTGTCAAATATTGCGCTATTCTCCTACCTTTTTTATTCATTGCTGTATCATCTCAGATTACTTGATCTTTTTTGATTACATGGGTATTTGGTTTTTTATTACTTTTACCAGTGTAAAGAACAGAACAGAACCATAGAAGAGCCCAAGTTGGAAGGGACCTCAAAAAAATCATCTGGTCCAACCTTTCATGGGAAAGGGAGCCTAGAAGAGATTATCTAGCATCCTGTCCAATAGCATCTTCAAAACCTCCTGCAATGGGGACTGTACCACGTCCCTGGGGAGATTGTTCCAGTGATTGATTGTTCTCACTGTAAAAAATTTTTTTCTTGTATCAAGATTACTTACCTTATTCACGGAAAACATCGCTTACCTTATTCATGGAAAACATTTTAATAATTTCAGCAGAGCTACAGAGATAAATGTGACAAAGAGAACTGTGAGAAAAGACATTATAAACCACTAGCATTTGTATTAATATTCGTGAGGTAGAAACTATATTCTCACATTTGCAAAGCTGCCATCAAAACGAGCTTCAGTTCCTCATCCAATTCTCTGGCAGCTACGATACTATAAACAAAAGATAATACTCCTAATTCCTACATACAGTTCTGCTACCTTCCAAGAGCCAGTTTACTCTAGTTTATTTTAATTGTCTATTTTCTTGGTTGTTAAGAATCTTGCCATGATATATTTTTCTAAAAGAAATGAGTTTTCCACCATGGGAATAACAGAACAGTTTGCCCAGAGAAGTTGCAGAGTCTCCATCCTTGGAAGTTTTGAAGACCTGACTGGATAAAGTTCTGAGTAACCTATTCTGATCTCACAGCTGACTGCTTTGAGCAAGAGCCTGGGCTAGAGACCTCCTGAGGCCCCTTCCAACCTGAATTATCCTATGATCCTACGAATTTTTATTAACGAAATCTTTATCTCTGCAGGCTCTGTCAAGATCTTTCAGCACTAGTGGCTCCTAATAGCCCACAGAAAAGGAAACGTTAAAATCTCTACAGGCTGTTTTCACCACTGGAGTGAAGAGGTAGTGTTAAAACTATTACTTTGCAAGGAACTGTAACTTAGCATTAAAATGAGCTGCAGGTCAATAAGAGTAATATGAGCTCTAAGCCCAGGAGTAACGTGAGCTTTTTCAGCAAAGCTGAGCAAATCAGTTTTATGATGGATACAGGATTTAATCTCTGCATAAACCCACTAATGAAACCTCTGGAGTTTAAGTAAGAAAAAATTTAAATGATAAAAGTAATTAATTTAATAAAAACTGTAAATGTGCTAATTCCTGTTTCCCTGTGATATGAAAGGATTTTAGTATTAGTGGGTGACAGAGTGAATATCATGTATGGAATCATTCAGGGGAAGTCATGTTGCACAACACGCAAGGCAATTGCCCAAGAGGTTTTCGCTATGTCAGGAGTTAGGAAAATATTTTTGAGCATACAGTATTCATTCACTTTCTAATTCCGTATCTCTCTATACGTTTTTCTCAATTGTCTTCTGTGTCTAGCCACATGACAGGAACCCTTTTGTATCTCTTTGTTTTGCTGGTATTCTTGTTTCCATGTTTTCTTCCCATAGCCAAATACAAATTACATTCTGTGAATGCTCCTTCATTTGTAACTTGGAGCTTGCAATAATCTGCACCATATTTCTTCTAGATGAGAGGCAGTCAGCCTGTTTAAATAAAACTAGGCCTACTTTAATTTAATATTTGTACTATGGCAGCTCTTATAGTCTGATTACAGCAGCCAAGTATAAAATTCCAGTCACAGCCAGCCCAAGATTTCTCAAGCACAGGCAAAATTGAATGCTGATACTCAAAGGGTGAGAACTCGGAAGGAAAAAGCTTGATTTTTGGTCACCAACAAATGATTTTTTGGTGGCAAACCAGTGGGTCCTGGCCGATAGGGATGAATTGGAGCACAGTAGAGAAAATGGAAGAGGACTCAGAACAAAGTCAGTGGACAAAGAATATGGAAAGGGAAAAAGTCAGAGGATGCTTCAGAGAGAAGGGGCTGAAAGTGTTTGTTCTGGTTTGCAGTCTTTTGGGGTGCTAAGGGACAGCTGGGGATGTTGCAGATGTGGGCCTCTCTTTGCTTTCTCTTCCCTTGATCTCAGCTGCAATCCATGTCCTTCCGAGACCCACAGCTTTTCTTCTCCCCCACAGCAGCCTCTGTTTGCTATCTACACATCCTAATCTGCTGTCACACAAGTGAGGAATAGGAGGAATTGAGCAAGGACCATTCCTGCCACCAAGGAAGAGTATGTAAAGAAGCAGGGGAGAGGCCTAAGCAGCCATGCTAGGAATGTCTGCCTGCACAGCAATAGCCACCCCTGCACAGCCCCCAGACACAGCAGGGGCAGGTGGAGGCGAAATCCCTACGGTTGGGTACCGTATCTCTATGGCAGGAAAGGGCCTGTTCAGTCTACTGCACACTGTGCCGTGAGCACAGCTCTGCTGCCCGTTATTTTAAAAAGAGGCATTAAAATTACAATGCAGCTGTTCACAAATATTTGTTCTTTGCTACCCATGCTGCAATATTGCTGAGATAATTCTAGCTACATTTTTCATTAGGGTGACATCCAGAACTGTGAAGACTGTAAAATCTGCCTCTTAAACCCATTAAAGGGCTTACTCTAAAAAGAACAATTACTAGCCACTGTGGCATATTACTGTAATACACACAAAATATGCAATATCAGCCTCAGTCTTGAGATTCCTGCTTCTTTGTCACGCTCTGCTGCTAATCTTAAACTTCTTTGTGTCCAATTAGACAGTTATATTGCTTATTTATGTTTGCAGTGTAGCTTATCTATTATCAGGTTTAGTTACTGAGGAGGGCTTGGACACCAAACTGTACAGAATCACAGCTGTTCAGAGTATTGACACCTGCCTGTTGCTGGGTGAAGAGAGAATAGAGTCACTTTAAGATGCACTTTAAAAGGAATGAAGTGGGCTCACTGTTGATCACACATGTTCCATAATCCACCTCCAACTGCCAGAATCCAGGTCAGCACCATTACAGCTACTCCTTTTTCTCACCATTAAAAAAAACAAAAAAATTACAAAATAAAGAGAATTCAAGTAATAGTCCAAATTATCATCGAAAGCTGACTTCTCAATCATTATATTAAAAAAAATATACTGTTATCACTTGGTCTAACCTCTTCTTAAGGAACATGCAAGGGAAATGTTTATATCTGAGACTCAGATTAGCTATGCTAGGGAACCATTTTGTGTTGAAAACGTTATAGGTCTTCTGAAACTTTTATTATCCTCGGGAGTTCAACTAGTCACTGTGGAACAGGGTATTTAAAATCACGCAGCTGAACTGAGGCAACAGTTCCATAAATAATTTGATTCTCCAGGTCTTAAATATCTGCCAATAGAAGCTAACAGACCTTTCTACAACTTGGAGATTTCGAAAACTCTTACGGCCTGTTTTCTAGTTCCTGGTCTGCACAGACTGCACGGTTGCACTTAGGGTACGCCTGCCTTATAACTACCGTCTCGGCTTGTGAAGAATTGATCACTGCTCCTAGCCTTGTAACAGGTGATCGGAGATTCTGTCATTCCCCTGAAGCTGGAAACTAAAGCCTTTTGAGAAGTTCTGTAATACTCGTTTTAAGGTGATCATCAAATTCCAGTTCAGAACGTCACCATATCCCTGATTTTATGTATATATCTATGTGTGAATACTAGGCAATATACACAAATACTGCCTAATCAACTACCAGTGAGGTAAAAGGAAAGGCTTTCATAAATTAAATAGATTTTGGATCTAGCTCCGGTAAAATCATTGCCAAGTCTACAGATGCCACACTTTTAGAAACAGATTTTAGAATGTATAAATATATACATTTGCTATTTCATATTTAATATAAATCCTATGTGTGAGGATTTTGTGTGTGTGCATGCATAAATGTATGCATACATGCATTTCTGCCTGGATAAGAGCAAAGTTTATGATTGCTTCACTTGTGCCTGAATATAGGATAATAGATTTGTGGAGAAATGATGCAGTTTAATAAGTCAGCCTAATGAAGCACCTCTAAAACTTGTATCTAGCACTGTACCTGGATGTAGTATTTCAGCTAAATATTGCAGAAGAAAGAATGGTTTATAAGTTTTCAGTGTGGTTAAAAAGAAACTGTATTTCTCCTCCTGTAAAGTAGATATCCAAGCAGAGGTGAACACTTATTTTGCAAACTCTGCACTGTGACCCACTAGGTAGGAGACACATCCATGTGCCACGTGAGGACCAACTCATGGTAGCTGAGAATTAAACAAGAGCTGTAGAGGTAGGTTCTTAGCTATTTGCAGTTTGTAGGCTATCTCCATGCACTTCACATTCTTCCCGATCACTTAGCTATTCCATTCACTCATCACAAAAGAGTTTTTCCTCCAGCCACAGAGGTTTGCCCTGAACTGTGGGTAGGTGTGGATTTTGCCATCTGTGCTTCAAGTCTCTTTCGTATGTATGGCATAGATAAAATTATCCACACTTTTTTCAGTGTGACTGATATGTTGGGTCTGAATTGAGAGGATTATTTTCATTCAACATTACCTAAACAGACAGAGCTCATTTAGTTGGGCAAGTCAGTACAGCAGAGCCAATCTGCACATGAAAATTTAAATACAGTACTAATACTGAAAATTAGGGGAGTTTAATTCCGTGAACCAAGAGAGAATACACCCTGCAAGCATATAGATCAGTATGCTCTCTTATTGTGAATCAGAGGAAAAGAAAGAAGAGTCAGACCTAGCCTGGCAGTATGACAGCCACTTGCTTCCATGAAAGGTGGTTTCTAATTCATTTTAGCTTTGGGTGCAAGAGTAGGATACGTCATGGTCCCCATATTGCATGCCTAAACATAATACACCTACGCAGTATAACTTCAGTAAGGATCCCCATGACCAAACTCTAGGGTAAATATTCTCAAGTGGCATCATCTGAACATAAGCAAGAGAGAAAAAAGGGGTGTGATCACTTTGGAAGGAGAGGCTTACTCCATCTTAGGGTCCCACCTGTCATCACATTTTCTCAATAAGAAAGAGGTCTTTACACAAACTCCCCACATTTGCCCAGCAGCCACGCAGACGTGCCCACTTCCCTTACCAGAGGACATGGCTCTACAGGAGGCGGCAATGGTGATGGCTCTTTACAGAATCTGCACAGAGCAGTAATAGAGGGAAATTCCAACAATCACCCTTCAAAGCAAAAATCACTGGCGGGATGAAAGCCTCTGGAGTGCTCTGGACTAGGCCATAAGCAACTGGACAAAAGACTACAGAGCAAAAGTAGATTTGCAATTTGAAGAGGCAATGCAGTGCAAAGCAGTAAGGTATCATTTCATGAAGCCATACAGCACTTTTCCCTAGTAACTGAAGGAAGATACCATGTACATATCTGATTTCCCTTGCCTTCCAAAAATGAATTGCACTAGAAAGTAAAAAGCAGGAGAACAAGGTGTCAAAGGAGTATTTGTCCTTATGATACCCATGCTGACAAAGGGAACACCACAGCAAAGGACAGTTCCTTCGGGTATATTCAATTCAGAGTGGGCATCCACTTACCATACACAGAGTTGTACAGATGATTTTATTATTGCTGTTTACTTAAGTCTAAATTCCAGAGAGAAGGTAACTAAGCAACTGGTAAGGGTTTCTAATCACTTGATTGGGCTTCTCCAAAGGTCACATGCCTGAGAAGATGTAAGGTTATAGAAGAAAATCTGTTCAAAGCTGTATCCTTCTGCTTGACAAACATCCACAGATTTGTGGCAGTATTTGAAACACAAGTATGCCTACTTGCAGCACTGTCCCGTTTACCTGAAGAAGTTAATTATAATCAAAAACTGGATGCAAGGCTTATTCTGCAAAAAGATAACTGACAGAGAGGAGGCTATCAAGCAAGCAAGGAAAGGGATTGGTACACTGGTAATTGTGGAGCCTTGGGTATTCTAAAAAGACTGTCGATATTATTAATATGCTTCATAAAATGTCTTTAAATATCCTAAATTCCTATGTCATAGGAATGTCCTAGTGCAAAAAGTCCTAGGACATGGTCAGAATATCTTTGTTCCCTTCCTTCCTTCCTCTCTTCATTACACATCCCTATGTAATGGATAAGCCATATGTGTGGATATTCACATAGTGGATTCCTAGAGTTCTCCGACAACTGAAAACCTCAGTGAACCACCAGGTTCTTCTTTCATCAGACAGAAAAAAGGCACAACAGTGCTGAGCATTTATAAACTGAAGAGATATATATACATGTGTATATATATACACACACACATATATAGATTAGAAGTAAGATGTACATCTTTATCGGTGATCATAATTAAATACAGGGGTAGGGTAGTAAAGGATGTAAGAAATTTCTAATTGTTGCATCCAGCATGCTCATTATAAGTCAGGTTTCTTATTTACTCAGTCCCTGAGGAGCAGTCCAATATCTTTCTTAGAGATTGCTTCTAGCGCAAACTAAGTTAGAAATTCTTGGATTAAGCTCTTACAGTTTTGCTCTTCCAGATGTCAAAATAGATGAGAATACTGGTTCATTCTCCCCATAATTTAAGAACCTATTAAGAATCAAATACTCAGGGCAGGCATTTTTCACTTGGCCAATGGGTTCAGCACTAGGATAGTATCAAATCCAGCTGCCACAGCTGAGGTGTAATGTATGGAGATGAAAATTAAGTTACTGACACATAGCAAAGTTTTTAGACAATGTCTAATTGCAAAGCTGCAAAGACTGCAAGACCTTCCTAATTCTTGATGCATTGTTTTTAAATCTAGCACAAGGTGAGAAGAGAGATGCAAAATAAATACAGGCAGAGAGATAACCAAAGCCACCTACTGTTTCAAGTAAAGTGTCATCTTACCCACAAAGAAAGAGCACTCCAGAATCACACGCTGCCACACCAAGCACAGGAATGACTATTTTCTCCTGGCAAAAAGCTTTCTCGGCAGCAGGTAGAGGTATGACAGGTATCTGCATCCTTGTCTGCCACAAGGTAATTCTTGTTATTTTAATATTACTGCCAATGATTTGGATGACAACTTCACCAATATAAGAAAAGAAAAAAAAAAAAAAAAGACATTATCTGCATTCATCATGTATTACGTCATGGCAACATAGAGCGCCATGAGTTCATTAGAAATTATTTGTCCATGATACAATTGAATTTTCTTATTACAGTAATAAAGGAAAGAACAGCTACAGTCTGACATATGCAAAAAAAAAAAAAAAAAAATCCCAGAAGTGAAAGAAATGTGAGCTTTCTTCTCTTGGCTTTATCCAGCACGCTCATTATGAGTAAGGTTTCCTATTTACTCTGGCACTGGGTTAAGAAAGATGTTGACAGACTGGTTCTTGGGAAACACAGAATTTAACTTGGTAACATCAACAAAATAATATATAATAAACACCAGCTGCAACTGTCAAGAATCACTATATTAAATATGCTGCACAGAGTTAGTTTTTGCAATACTGAACATGCAAGCTCAAACAAAACCCATTAGCCAAAAATAAACTAGGAGCAATGGATCCTACGGGCATAAGCAGATACTCAGTCCTGCACTGCATTGTACAGAAATGCAAGACTGTAGCTCTGTAATGTAGCAATAGGGATATTGCTTTCCAGCCTGAGAAGTAGCACTACTCCATTTGACCTGAGCAGGCTGCCAACTTACTTGATTAACTCATCATGAGCAAAGTCCTGTTTTCCTGAGCAGAGGGAACCAAACAAGAGATGTTTCCTTTGTTCACAGTTTCGAGATTTTTCCAACCAACCACACATAAAAAGCTCCATCTTTTACAGATTTTTAACAAGGCCATGTGCCCAAAGTTTGTTACTCTGTTATCTTGATCTTTCCTTTTTTAGTGGTATTTCTCATTTTCTCCTTCTCACACAAAATTCCAGCACGCCAATCCGAGTCCTTCATCTCTGAATTTAACAGATCAAAGAGCTGCCCTTTGGCTGTGTAGCTAGTTACTAGTTCAGCCTCTCATGAGATGTTTTTCGAGGTCCCTAATGCTTAAGTCTTCTATTAAGAAATGACTATTGCTGTTTACTGGGTTTATTTGTGCACATGAAAAAACACGGTTACCACATCAATTTCAATAAATTTCTTCCTTCAACAGAATTTAAATTTGCTTCAGCAACCCAAGAAGCTATTATGTTGCTAAAGATTTACTAAAGGGCAGAATAGTCAGGAATATTTGCACACTGGTTATGGAGAGCAAGAAGGGGGACCATTTAGATTTCTTTGTGTATCTGGAACGGCTCAATGATCGTTCAATGTTCAAATCACAAAACAGAAGATTGGATTCAGACCTTTAACCTGGCAACCTGCTCTAATCGACCCTGCTTTGAGCAGGGGGTTGGACTGATGACCTCCGAAGGTGCTTGCCAACCCCAGCCGTTCTATGGCACAAAACTCTTACCGTGAAGTAATAAGCTACACCTGGCCCAAAGGGCACAGGTAGTGGCTCTACTATATTTTTACAGTCTCTGGTTTATCATATACATCAGAGTATATTCCTTCCTCTTAGCTTCTCTTCTTATGAAGAAAAATAGGGAATTGCAAGAATTTTATTTTGGTTGCAAATTTTCGTCTTTTGTCGATATTCAAAATTATTTCTCAAGTTATTTCAGCACTCTTTTCTTTCTTGGATTTCTTCATCATTGCTTTGTTGATGATTTGTTCAGCACCTCTGTCGTGGGTTGACCCTGGCTGAACGCCAAGTGCCCATGAAAGCTGCTCTATCACTCACCTCCTCAGCTGGACAGGGGAGAGAAAAATCTAATGAAACGCTCGTGGATTGAGATAAGGACAGGGAGACCACTCACCGATTACCGTCACGGGCAAAACAGACTCGACTTGGGGAAAAATTAATTTAGTTTTTTAATTAATCAGACTAGGGTAACGAGAAATAAAACCAAATCTTAAAACACCTTCCCCCCACCCCACCCTTCTTCCCGGGCTCAACTTCACTCCCCATTTCTCTCCCTCCTGCACAGGGGGACGGGGAATGGGGGCTGCGGTCAGTTCATCACACATTGTCTCTGCCGCTCCTTCCTCCTCAGGGGGAGGGCTCCTCACACTCTTCCCCTGCCCCAGCGTGGGGTCCCTCCCATGGGAGACAGCCCTCTGTGAACTTTTCCAAACACAGGCCTTCCCATGGGCTGCAGCTCTTCACAAACTGCTCCAGTGTGGCTCCCTTCCATGGGGTGCAGTCCTTCAGGAACGGACTGCTCCAGCGTGAGTCTGCCGTGGGCTCACAAGTCCTGCCAGCAAACCTGCTCCAGCATGGGCTCCTCTGTCTCCATGGGGCCACAGGTCCTGCCAGGAGCCTGCTCCAGCACGGGCTTCCCACGGGGTCACAGCCTCCTTTGGGCATCCACCTGCCCCAGCGTGGGGTCCTCCCCGGGCTGCAGGTGGATATCTGCTCCACCGTGGACCTCCATGGGCTGCAGGGGGACAGCCTGCCTCCCCATGGTCTTCACCACAGGCTGCAGGGGAGTCTCTGCTCTGGTGCCTGGAGCACCTCCTCCCCCTCCTTCTTCACTGACCTTGGGGTCTGCAGAGTTGTTGCTCTCACATCTACTCCTCTTTCCGCTGCTGTTTTTCCCACAGCAGGTTGGTTTGGTTTTTTTTTTTCCCCTTAACTCTGTTATCCCAGAGGCATTACCACCGTTGCTGATGGGCTTGGCCTTGGCCAGCAGCAGGTCCATCTTGGAGCCAGCTGGCATTGGCTCTATCGGACATGGGGGAAGCTTCTAGCAGCTTCTCACAGAAGCCACCCCTGTAGCCCCCCCCACTACCAAAACTTTGCCACGCAAACCCAATACAGTTTCCTGGGTGTTAACTTGCAACCCAGCAGATCATGCTGAGCAAATCAAGCACTCATGAACTATGTACTCTGACTCACTTTCCACATATCTGTAGTCCTTCCCAATTTTTGCATTTCCTCAAGACCTACAATTCTTTCAACCACTCTAAAATACATGAAAATGTAGTAGCCTGTTTTTACCCTCTTTTATTTAACTGCTAAACCAGAAAGATGGTGAAGTGCAAAATTATCCAAAAAGTACCAGTAACCAACACATCAAATATTCATCCCACTCCTACACACACTCATTAATGAGCCAGCTAGGCCGAATCAAGCAGTGTCTCATATGGCCTACAATCTTACAGTGGTTTATACCTGAACTTGGTGAATATTAATTATATTTTCAAAGCCACTTGGTATATTTAAAAATAAAGCATAAAAACTTCATCATAATTTAAGACATATCTTGAACATAACCAGAGATATCTTTGCACAATGACTTAAGAAAAATTCTCATCGATAAAAGACTTGCCAGCTGTAGCTTCCCAGGCCATCAATATCAAATCATTTTCAAGTGCAAACTGCAAAGGTAAGTGAAAATATATTCTGCAGTTACTACATGTGAACCAACAAAGATGTACATTGTATAACTTCGGTCACATATACACTGAAAAAGTACCTTCTCATCTTGCCCCAGAAAATGAGAGAAATCAAACGAACTAGTAAAAATGAAACGCATTAAACTGAGTTAAACTCAGCAGGACTAATTTTCATGATAGTTTCAGCATTACAATTCCCCTGAAGTCAAATGGAAATGCATTGGTTCAGCCTAGCAGAACTTGGCACAGCGAGCAGTTTTGTACTGTTCATTCTGAGTAGCAGCCCATGAAACGTTGCATCTCTAACTTCCATATGGCTACGTCTTAAGTAAGATTACACAGTTCTTTTACATCTTAGCATTTTATTCTAAGTATTTAATTCATAGCACATCATGAGTCAGGCTGTATTCTCTGTGTCTTTTTCTGGGGTTTTGTTTTTCAATCTATCTTTATGTTCTCTCTCAATGACATCCAACGGTGAGGACTGGATCTAACGTTGCCCATCCATGAGAGGCTTTCCACTGATTTCAACAGATCTTGGACCAACCTCTTGCTGTCAAGTTTATGAAACAAGAAGTTTTATAAATTTGTAATACATAATTAATTGGCAATTCCACTTGGCTTTTGTCAAGGAGCTCAGGTTATTTTCAGGTATGTTAGGATACACAGACAAATGTAATATTTAAATCAATGAAAGACAGACCTACAAATAAAGAACTAAACTGAAGTCACTCTGGCACACCTTACTCTGGTAAACAGTAGTAACGCTTTTGCAGAAACCCAGAGTTTTGCATAGGCTCCTGCACTAAGGCAGAGTATGGCTAGGCACGCACAGCATGATGTAAGCACCGACATGAATTTGCACCGAACTGCCCAGGGGCCTGAGAGCAGACTTTACCCCTGAGGCACTGGCACACAGAAAACAAGGACTGTGAAAGACCAGGTGCAGTTATGATGGAAAGATTATTTACAAGGTAAAAAAGCAGCCAGGAGGACTCATGCAACATTTTCCCAGTGTAGAGGAAAAATAATTACATGCAATCTTTCAAGCAAGACATTGATTAAACACAACAGGAAATTAGAAATGTGCCTCCCTCAAAAATCTGACACAGTAAGAATTGCCTTAAGAGACACAACCATCTCTTTGCTTGTCAGTACTATGATGATTCTCCTGTCAATTCTAGAAATGAAGGGATAACCAGACTGCCTATCCAGTGATTCATATTCCCAGCATATGGTAACATTCTTTCACTTGGTACTGATCTCATCACATAACCTTAGCGCTCTTCAACTAGAGGGCATGGCAAGTAATTCATTGACTTAATTTAGCCTTATGTAAAGCAGAGAAATTATATGAAAGCAAATTAAAAATAAGCATAAAAAGCAGGAAAATATGTTTGCTACTTTGCTTGTTCACTTTGCTGGCTTAGCCATAGGGATATGTTGATTCTTCTTTTGTACTGGGATTTATTTTCTCTATAAAGTACTTTACAAGGTTCACTTGAAAAAGCTCAGCAGAAGGAGATTTCAAAAATATGTTAATTGAATGTTGACAGGAATCTCTGTGGACGCCCACAAAAGCAAGATACTCAGGAAATGTCTGTTAAGATCTCCAAATTTGTGCAGGAAGACTAATTTTAATCACATATTTCTGGATTTATTTTTATGAATCAATGCCACATCAATCTTCTATGGCCTTTTATTCCAAACTGTTATGTATGGAGCCCTGCCAGAAAGAAACTCACAGCACTGGCAAGCTGGTGCATGAGCCTGAGTTAATGCATGTAAAAACACTGCTTACTGTTTTCTTAGTTTTTAGGAAAGGACTATGAAGACAACTTATAGTCCCCTCTGTGTGGCTTTTTTTTTCCTTTTTACTTAATCCTACCAGTTATGTAAAAGCTCAGTTTCATCAGCCTTCCTTTCTTGTAGGAGGGACTTCATTAGAGGTGTTTCAGAACAAAAACTACCTTATCCACCTTTATTGTAAAATTGTAGTCCATTCCAGGGGATAGCTGAACTATCTTCAAACAAGCCAGATGGGATACTGCTAGCAATTGCAGCACAGAACAAAACCAAAGCAGATAAACGTACTGCAATTCTCCACCTAGATGTACCTAAAATTTGAGTAGGAGGTTAAAGCCTTCTTTATGCACTAGCTGGAACAGCTCTTGAGCCAATCTTTGCCTGATCTTCTCAGCTACCACATGCATTGCCAATAGAAATGCTGCACAATGATGCAGAATGTAATTTCCACTGTGATCAATACTGCACTGCAAAGTAAAGACTTTTTCCATAGTATCTATATAGCAAGCATAAAGTATGCTTACTTTGCAAACATAAACTTTTTTCCATAAAGACGACATGCAAGTATTGATATACTCTTACTTACCAAAACAGAGATAGCTCCATAATAAAAAGGGTGTGTCTATCTCTCTCTTTGTACAGCAGTTACAATAAACTGTGTCACCCTCCTATCAGATCACTAATACAGGCTCAATCTTATCAGGTGTTCTGTAATCTCAACTTCTAATAATATCACTAGCAGTTGAAGTGATTTACATTCAAAGAGAAGGGGTTCATATTCCAATCTTGTTAAGGGAAGCACAAATATAATACCAGCATCAATTTTAAAAACATACTCTAGTAAGAATAATGGAGTAAGATGCAAAATAAAAGACAAATCCATTACAGATTGCAAATACAGTTCATTTGATACAGATACTGCAAGGAAAAAAATCGCAAAGCCCTAACAATTACTATCTTGGCTAAAAAGAAACTGAAAATCACAATCACAGGGAGATTTGCCTAAGGAAAGGCTACATGTTTGGGACCAAACAGTAAGTTGGCAGAAGGAAAGAATACTTGCTGACATGACAAAATGTTTTTTGTCAAAGCTCTGGAATCTGTAGCATCACAGCTTGACAGCAAAAGCTCTGCAGGCCTCTACCAAAGCCAAAAGTAATTAAGCGTACTTACATGTACTCCCTGTGTGCAGAATGCACAGCAGCTGCGTTGCTGTAACGCCACAAAACTATCGCTGATGACAAAACATCCAGGGTAGCATCAAACTGAAAGAGACACAGAGTCAATTGTTTTGTGGGCCATTAAATGTGCCCTGTACTAACAGTAATGCATTTACTATCCTGCTGCACAGGCACAAAGCAGCTTCAAATAAATCATCTTAATGAAAGCAGGATTTACATTGATCTTCACATTTTTGCCATGCATTATCGCACAATGATACAATTCAGAGCTCAGTAAGTCAATCAAAGGATTAAAACTTTTTATTTGTAATCCATCGCTTGCGGAGAAGTTTAAAAAAAAAAAATAAAACACCAAAAACAAAAACCAAAACACACCACAAACCTAACACACAATCAGCCACTGTGGTACCACAAGAGTTAAAATACTATTATGATCCTTATGCGAAGATTCTTAAAAAAAAAAAAATTGAAAATGCCTGTCAAGCATTCCTTTTTCCTGCAAATTCACTGATTTTCTGCCATAGAAGGTTTTGTTTCAAAGCAAGGAAATACTAACTTTTTTCCAAAATCGCATTGTATCCAGATTTCATATTATTCTGTATCATCAGCAAATCTGCCCTGTTTGTATTTCCAGTAAATGAAGACATGATGTCAGGTAACACCGAAAACCAGGCTTGTCCTACTGTAAGAACTTTCATCCTCAAGTCAAACTTTCTACAGAGTCAATCTAACCTTCAAATTTGAAAGCAAAAGCCAAATTGTTCAAAATTAGTCATTTTGCTTATCATTAGGAATTTTTTGCTCTGCCACTAGTTGGGAAAGTCACAGCAACTACCAGAGAGGAAAGCTGCCATCCTGAAGTCAATAGGAGTTTTACCATAGACTTCAATAGGAAAAGGGTCACACAAAGTTCAGAAGGGAACTTCAGAATTTGGCTCAAGTTCAACAATGGAACTAATTAAGCTGAGAGATTTTGAGGAAGAAAACCATATCTGGTGGATAGTATCTATCAGTCATGAGATATAAGTATTGATACTAATGTCAGTATAAGACTTAGTAGTCAGAAATTGAAAACGTATAATGAAAGTATCTTTACTATCCTTTCCAAAGTATGACTTCAACAATATTTTTTCGTCATTGCCATGAACTTACAATAAAAACAAATACAGTATTTCATGTTCAGAAAAAGCCCGTGAAAAAAATGGTAGAGAATATTTAAATTGTATCTCTACTTACAGCAAATCCAAATGATGATGCACTGTATCTCATTACGGAGACAGCTAAAGGAAAGAAAATATTATTTAGAATCACTTTAAATCTTTTTTGTATCCTTTCTTCTTCTCTTATCCGAGATAAGATAGTTTCAACATATGGGCTTAGCTTCACCCAGTTCCCACTAGAATGATCTGACCGACACTTTAAAAAGGTCTACAAGAAAGGGTCTGTGCTGCAGGAAATGGTATGGGTTACTCAAGAGATGCTTTTCTTTCTTCCAAAACCATAATGGGGGAGAACTCAGCTTAGCATTCAGAAAGAGTCTGTTTATGAAACATGCTGCATTTCAGATGCAGTTCTCAGTGAAAATATGTTGACACCACAATTTCAAACTCTCAGAAAACTTTACATGTCTCAAAGTGTGCCAGCTAGGCACAGAAGTCCACCTGAACTGGCTGACAGAAAACAATGCGGGCCCATCCAGACTTCTTGACTGCCATCTTTTCACCAAAAAAGCCTAAGGGTAATTCACACAGCCCCAAGAAATGTTTCAAAAACTCCATCAGATCAGTGATTTCCAATGGAAAAAGCATTAGCAGGAAAAATTTTGACCAGCTCTGATTTTGACCGCATACTGTCTCTAAAAAATAAAATGAGACTTTAAAAATGGGCTAACATCTAGAAAAAACCTATCATTTTTATAATTTGACTCCATGCATCCTCATTCTATCTTCTCACAGTTCCCAGTTCTAGGAGGCACTGTGCAAGGATAAATACCTTTCAATATCCCAGAGGAACACCAGGGAAGAAGCAGGTAGAATAGGCCATCAGAAGAGGCCACCACTTGGAGCTGGAACTTCATCAAACTGCAACCCTCACAGGCTAACAGCAACACTACGGCTATGTCAAGCTCTCGAACACTGAGCAGCGCTAGCCTTCTTGCTGTGTTTTCTAGACTGTTGAATGAGAACCTATGCCCCCTGAATAAAACGCACAGCACTCTAGTTCCAATATTAAGTGGGCTTGGAATAAAGCCTAAAAGAATTAATTTTACTATTCTTTTATGAGCAGATATCAGCTAACTTACTAAGAAAAATACATTGTTGTAAAAATAAAAATACTTGAACTAAAAAAAACGCAGACTCATCAACGACTTTGTCAATCTTAGGCTGACAAAGTCAATATCTAATTTTCAGTATTCCAGTATTCATTAGAAGAGCTTGGCAGAACAGAGCCACTATGGTTTGACTGTTCTTTTCAGTAACAGCAAGCTGCAGTTCTGTGGCACTTATCTGGATAAACAGAAATTAAAATCTTGGAAAAAATAACCCTTTCCTTATTGATCCAAGACCTAGCTGTGGCCACAAGCATGCCAGATATCACAAATATTTGGACTTTATCATTACAGTTGGCCAAAACACATAGAAAAGTCATCAAGTTCATTTCCAGATTCCTGTTTTCTCAAAGTTGAAGAGTACTGAAACAGTGAGTATGGATTTACATTTCCATCTCATTGTTAAATCATGATTTCCCACACTTCATCTCCTAGGTGAAAAAAAAAGGCTATATTTCTTGGTCAGACTTGCCAGGCAAGAGCTATATTTGACAAGCTGACACCAGCTTGCAGTGATCCAGCTGCAAATTTGAACACTTCACTGCATAATAATATATTACTTATCAAATTTTCATTATATGCCTCTAAGGAGACATACAGTTTCAAAAACTGTAGAAGTTGCATCAAAAAAAAATGGGCATTCACAGGTACACACAAGCTTGCAATGTTCCTGTTGTTACCGCTTTCATATGATGCAGTTCAAAGCCACACTTTTACTCCTACTTCTATTTCTAGCCTGCCTCTGTAGTGGAGTTAGCACCTCAGTTTTTACTAAATTGCCAGGTTTTTCCCCACTCGAATCCAGACTTAAAACACATTAACTCTATGGTTCCCTGAAAAATGAATATGTAATTTCTACGGGTGATGAAGGGCATACAGATAGCCACACCTTAAGAATGCTTTAGGGGACATATTTGGTGTATTTAAAGCATAAGGTCTTCAGCATGAGAACTGTCTTTATTTTTATGTATTCTATCACAGCGAGTATCCACAGCACTAACACACAATCTGTTTGGCCTGAGCTATCTAAAACAGTAATTAAAAACAAGCATTAACTAACAGTGTCACAAGTCTGCTTAAGCCTTTTTTCTAGCTAGTGAATATGACTGGTACCCTACAATACTAACTTGTAGTGGTAAAAGGCCACAACAAAAGTAGTAATGACCATTTAAGCACTGGAAAGACATATTTTTATATTATTTATTTACATACTGGTTTTCTAATGGGAGTAACAACCCATTTGTCTGTCTTTCAGAGTCAAATAACAATGTTAAAGCACCTTCAGCCCTGATTTAAGCACATTAATACTTCTAGCTGACAAGTACAGTCATGTAGCTCACCAGTAAACCACCCCAGTTTAAATGCAATGTTTGTCCATGAGTCTAGGCTCTATGGCAGAGAAAGTAACTGTAATATTGGCATACAGGGTATTAACCAATACAGGTTGCCCCAGACTGACCACATCCTCTAAAGACAACTGGCTCTCATTCTAGGCAATGAAGCTGAAAGTACTTGTAGGGAAGTATTTCTTAGCATCCAAGCGCTTGAGAACCCTGGACAAAGGAATAACCAGTGGTCTTTAGGCCTCCAGTATCACTGCCATGCTCCAGGAGCAATGTATGGCACTGCAGGAATGAATCATAGAGCTTTTGCTGACCCCTCACCTTCCTTCTTCTCGATACACATTTTCAGTTATTCCCAGATGATCCTCTGATGTAAAAAAACCCAGAGATTCCTAATCTCCACGTTGAATCCGTACAATGGTGGGAAACAAGCAATGAGGAAAGAACAGAGCAGGTAGCGTAAAAATCCTGTGGAGCCACTGTATACATTTAGCAGCTACACTGCCATGACAGTGGGAGCCTGCTTTTAGCTGTTTTATTGGCTAAATTGGACAGCATTTTATTACCTCTACAATAAAGCAGATAATTCTAATGCATTTTCCTGACATTTGTAAACGGAACTTGCAAGCAGTCAGAAACTAAAAATAGAGCCAGCACAGTAAGCCACAAACCTACCACTGCCTCCACCTGCACAGCGACATCAATTTGTGAAGTCTGCCAACCAATAGGTCAGATTTTGCTGTAATTCCTTCACCCCCTCCAAAGTGATTCTAAATAAAGAAAAATACCCTTTTTTCCCCACACTTTCTACCCTCAACAAAATTATTTTATTTATGCATTCCCATGTGCCGCAGAAAAATCCTATGACTAGGGCTCTAATCCTACAAAATCACTCCAATTTAACTCTTCAGCCATCTAGTCTCCCACCAGCCTTTGCCAGGTTTAACCCACCTAAAATGTGTTCTTGGAGAGCCGGGACCCTGCAGTGACCCTGCACCTCTCACCTGCTTCTCTGCGTTGGGGGAGCACCATGGTACCTTTTTGCACAAACATACGAGGCAAAAAATAGGAATCAACTCTGCCTCCAGTTCTCCCAAACAGAAATCTTTGGGATGATTCTGGCTACAAATGAGAGATGGTACATACAAACAGCTCCTCCATCTGTCATAAAATCTCCTCTTACCTACTGAGGGAAAACTATTTTTAGGAAGCTCCTCTTGATGGGACAATCACTCCATCATGTTCGCTTTGAAATTAGCCTTTTTGAAAAACACACCTGGATGTCAGCGCATAAAATGTCATGGCTTCAAAGCACATGACCTGCATTTAGCAGAAATCATGTAGGCAATTTTAACATCACTGCAAGTGTTGGATTTATTTCTACATATATTACCGTGCGTATCTTGCGGGTTGTACAGAGTCACAAGCAGTAGGAACTGGAAGTTGTACTGAATCAGAAGTGAAACTGAAATACAGTCTGTTTTCATTGCCCAGTGTTGGTAAAACATCAAAAACTAATGTTACAATAAATATTTTGAAACAAATCCATTCCAAGCACAGAAAACCAAATGAGTAATACTTTTTACAAATGCACAAAAAAAATCCCTCACAACAACTGAAGGCAAAGAACAGACATGATTCTGATACCATTAACTTGTAAGGAACTGTACTGACCAGGACCAACAGGTACACACACATTTCCCCAGGCACCTTAGTCCCACACAGAAATTTTTGTAGAGCAAAATTTAAGGATTTTTATGTACGTGCTCAAAATTTCTGCAATCAGCACACTAGCTACAAATGGCTGCTAAACACCCAATATCTCAGACACGAGTCTGCCAGAAATCTAATCTACATAGGCAGATCCAGTGTTATCCATCAGTGTCATGTTCCTACACCCATATTTCTATCCCAAAGTCATTGGCAAAACTGTACCAACCCTATCTACACAAAATCTTCAGCTCATTTTCCCAGTTTATAATTGCATCAACATGGTAAAGACCGTTATTTCTGGGCAATACCATTATACCGTTATGTATGTATCTACCAAGTGGAAGCATAAGTTTGATGTATATTAAACCTGAATCTTGATCTCAATAGAATTTACGACCAATTTGCAAAGAAGTCCCTAAGAGGGTTCATTTTTCCACCTCTCTGAAAGGTATCACAGTAACTCTGCGCAGAATGAACTGCAGCAGAGTACTAGGGGACTTCTGTCCTTGGGGAAGACTCAGTTGTGCGATGTGACTCAGAGAACAGGGGTCTAAAGGAGCCAGACATCACGTCCTCAGCTCTGCCACTGCCTGGGGCATGACTGTTAGGTCAAGAAACTACTCTTCGAGCTTTTTGTTTTTCCAATTTCTGCATTTGTTTTCTGTACAAATTCTACACACTTCAGAGCAGTGACTGTATCTTCCAGTCTGTCTCTACTATCCCCTGGACTATCGGCAAGGCTGGAACTTCTGGCTTCTAAGTGTGTAGAAAAGCAACAAAGCTAAGGAACCTAGGATTTACTACTCCCTTCCTTCAAAAAGAAAGTGCAATCCCACCAAAACTATTCATCAGCTTTACCTTTTCCTTCATTTTTTTTTTTTTAAAGGACTGAGATCCTTGACATAAACAAGTGACTCCATCTACTATTTAATAACAACTTACTTTACTTCCTCCATAACGAAAAATAGCCTCAAGGTATCCTAAAAATCTTTACAGCTTCAGTCTGGTAACAAATTCCCCTATAGGTAGTGGTAAAGCTTTCTAGAAATATCTTTCTTTCCTTGTCTATTACTCAGTTAATTTTTTTTTTTTTGGTTTGATTTCATCTATTGCAATGGTCAAATCTTTACCAGCTGCAAACTTGCATAACTTCATTTACTTCAGTGAACTACAACAGTGTATATCAGTTTAAGATTTTCCTCATTTCTTACTACAGAAACAGTAGAATTTCAGGGCTTTGTGCAAAAGTTTTTGTTTGAGTTTAATCTAAACAATTTTTTCTAGTTTGCTGATGTGTTAGCAAAAACCATAATTATTATCATCTCTGACTTCAGGATTTTCTATCTTAAATCATTCATTTTTCAATGTTTCAATTTCAGAATTTTTTAAAAACCTATTTTTTGTGGTTCTTGCAAAGAATTAAACATCAGTTATCCCTTAATTCCCTTTGTTTACATGTTTTCTGATTACATTTGTCTTGTGGCTGCAGCAGTGCCTCATGATAAAAGATCAGAAGACTTCCATTTCAGGGGTTAAATATTCACAATATTGGCTTTCACGCAGGCAGCGCAGATGCAGTTTTCCCAGACTGACTATTCATTATACCATGGTGCTCACCAATAGCAGCAATCTCAAAGAACAGCAAAGCAGTCCAGTCCTAAAGCTTACTTAGTCTCCTGATTCACTTCTGTTTAATTTGCTTTCACCTTCCCATTTACTACCGAAAGGGCACCCATGCCTCTGCTGGCATGTCCCCCAGATGAACAGAACAGACTGGGCAACCGAGCAGGACTGCACAATCCTGAACTATGAAACAGTCCTACTACAAAAAACAAGGCATAATTTATCAAATGATGAAAAAATTATCCATGTGGAGAAAACAGTGAACCAGCTTTCTCTACAATACACAGTAGACAGTCCCCAAGCGCATACCAGTAATATAAAAAACCCAAGCAAACACCGAATGATAGACACACACACCCCCTGAGGGTAAATATGTTCCTGATTTCAGAAAAAATAATGCCTAGGCTCTCTTTTAACAGCTGCTGAAATATCTTCTATATACAACAAGCCTTCACTGCCACCCTTCAGTGAGTATAACACTAAATAATGGTCAGCCAAATATACCAAAACAGTCAATTTTGTATGTCACTCCTTCCAGCATAGCTCGAGATGAACATGAGAAACCATTTGTTTAGGGAAAGCTAAACAAAAAAAAACCTGAAAGCAGGCAACTCCGATACAGCAGAGTTAACAGCAATTTCCAGGGCTGCTCAAAAGTCCATGCAGAGGTAATATTACATGAATCTGTAATATTAATAAGTATGTGCAAGCACTGTGCAGAGCAGTGCACTGCAGTGCCGGTTCTGGGAGAAAGCAGGACCCCTCCTGTCCAGCACCCCACTGCTTCACACACTCCCGTGCTTCCTTTCTCAGGTGCCAACCTTCTGTTTTCAAACAAGATCATCTCAAAAAAAAAACCGCAAATAAATCAGAGAAAAGGAGGAGTGGTATTTTTGTTTAGTTTTGGCTTTCCAGGGGGCAGGAACTAAAAGAGGGCCCATATGTTATAGCTCCAGTTGAGCTTTATCAGGATACTAAATGCATACGCTTGCATTTAAGAATAGGAATAATAAAACTTGAAGGTCTATAAGAAACATACTAGTTTCCTTTCCAGGTACATGGTGCAAACTCTCTGCAATAGAATACACAGCTACATAGTTTAATCTGTTAGATTTCAAATGGGGTCACTTGAATCACCCAAAATAACTCAGTGCAATGACATTAAAGCACATATTGTCTTTTAATGAAACTATGTATTATTGATGCCTCAACTCCAAATATAACAACTGAAATGGTCTAGAATGTTGCAAATGCCGGTAACTGCACATTTACCAAGGAAGCTTTTGCAGCTTATACCTACAATTCACAGGCTTTGCAATTTTGAGCCTGAAACTAGCTTCCAAAACCAAAGGAAGCATTTTGGCCCTGGACAGGGACAAGGAACGAGTGGTAACTTGGCTAAAAAAGCCACAACCAACCAGAAATGTTGAGTGATATCAGACACACTCAACAGCCATTTCTAAAGCCTTGTGGCCAAGATTCGTAACTCGCTATATCCAAATGAAGGTTATTCCAGATTTAATGACCTAGGAGACTCTCCAAAGGCAACATTTCTCCCATCTTTTCTCTTTTACTGACTGGAGGCAAAGCTAGTACAGAAGTATTCAGGTCATACACAGCATAAAGAATTTATTCCTGGGAGTTTGGCCAGTTGCTTTAAAGCAGGTTTTACCTAAGTTAACAGAATAAGCCAGAAGACTGAGGTGAAGGTTTGTAAATGCTTATCTGACTTAAATGGGTTTCTGGAAGCTTCGTAGAGATCCAGTGAACTCATATTTTATACGTGTATCCCCAAACGTGTAACAGTTTGGGCATAGGCTAAATGTTTTTACCAGTCATTGAAGGTTTTGAATTGTTAATTGAAAAGAGTTGAAATACTGCCATTATTCTCAGGTTCTGGTAAGTTCCTGTCCTGTGGTCATATTAGGAAAATGGAGAGATCCTTTCAAAAAGATAATTAAAGAATTATATCATATGCAAGCTACAGCTCAGATGTATTAACGTAGAATTTACATACAAGGATTCAGGCTAACTACAGCACAACCAACAATAAATATATGAATATTGTTGGTTGTGCTACGTATTGGTGTCTGTATGAAAAAATTATTGTTAATTAGCTTTTATTTAGAACATAAGCACATTTAAAAGACCATAGACAGTGAGAACTGCATCACCCCACCCTGGTTTTTTGTCTCCATTACTGTAAAGAAGCCTAGTGGTTTAATTTTAAAAATACGCTTAACTTGAAGTTTGTCAAATTTAGACTAAATGAAATATATCAGAAAACTCCAAATGTCAAACCTCCAGACTCAGCATCTTTTTAAATTTATTTTTTCCCTATTTCTGTGCTACTATTTCAAACTTGACTTGATTATGAATTGTATTTTCAACAATTGTGGTATATCAGGCACCAAGAGCATAAAAAAAATCACCAATGCTGCTGTTAAAAAAACAAGCAAGTCCAGTTTGCAAGTACTTCCAAGAAGTGTAAGTAGTTGTCCAACATCATAAAACCTAATTCTCAGCATGCTACAAAGATTCAAACCACAGGCCTTATGGTGCAGACAAACAGTATTTCAGGCTCAAAATCCTCACACCAGCAGACAAAGAGAACACAGCTTTCAATACCTGGAATCATACTCCCGTATAACCACTGCTCCATATAAATTGGCTGACTGAAGTGCAACATGGAGGATTTAGATCAAGAGAGGATTTATTTAGCTTTGCCACATATCATATTTCTTTCTAGAAGTATTCCAACTATCCCGTATCTTAAATATAGTTCTTAAATAAGATAAGGGGGGGAGGAATCTATCTGTGGTTTAAGTCTACTCAAGTTGGATTCTTCCTGCTGTTCTTTAAATTTAGAAAAAAGAAACACATTTTAGCCATGGTAAGCATTTAAAACCAGTCCACAAAAGGAAAAAAAAGTCTTTTTTTCCTAGAATTTCAGTAAAATTTTAAGCAGCTCAATGGGTGCAGCAATGAATTGCAAAATTTTGTACTTATCACAGAAAGTTTTCCAAATAAATTAGAACCTATTTTCTTTATTTGATGGATTTTAACTTTTTCATTCAGTATGTGTGTGGAGAGTTCTATTTTTTGAGGTCATTATAGACATATAACTATATTTACAATTATCTCAAAAAATAAATCAAACCAAAATTACAGTAGTCTCCTTATTTCACAGATAAGGAAACAGAACTGGATCAGGGCTCTTAGGAGATATTTGAAGATAAGGGATCCAGAATAACTTTAATAGCCAGAACAACTGGACTCTGAAGAGTGAGTGTAATTGTTTGAAGAGGCAGCTAGGTCTGGGTAGTTGGCACAGTTTCACACATCATACTGTCTTACTAAGTAACTTTGGAGAAAACCCTTAAACATACCCTTTTTTTATACACAGGGAAAATCATTTCACTGTATGGAAGTACCTAGCAATTCTGCAAAGAGTGACAGCAGGCACCATGAATATCTTACCTATTTGAATAAACTGTTTACTATTATGATCTGCCTTTTATGATATTTCACATTCTCAAAGCACTGCCTTAACTTTTAGAAATGCAAACTTTAACTATGGAAAATGGTAACCTGATTAGGAATGATCTGCATGATCTTTATGGCATTCCCACAGCTTAACAGTTGTAAGACAATCTATTTTTATACTAGAATTATTTCAACAGACTTCTGAAAATCAAAGTAGACTTCCTTTTATACAGAAATATAGCAGTACTTCAGAAGTGTATCAAGTGCTGAAAAAACATTCATATTGAAAATAATTTTGTATTGCCCTTTAACTTGCATTACTATAATGTAATTATAATTATTGAAACTGATGTGACTAGGAGACCCCCATCAATGGATTATTACAAGCTCATTTTTGTCCGGCTGAAACCTCTAGAAAACAAATGCAGTGAGACCCATGAATGCAATGGTGACTACTTTAAGCACCCTTCATTTTAGATACCTTTGAAAGGTTCTGAATTTGGAACACAGAAAAATGAGTCCACACCAAATTGTCAGTTGGACACCCAATAATGAAGACTCAAAATAATTATGAGAAAGAGCTATTAAAAACTACATTTAAACTCAAGTAAATGAGAACACATACTTGTTTGCTTTTTAAAAAACAAAACACAAAAAAACCGCCCACCAATTTCTAGAATAACGATTTATCTGTGTTATATTTTTTTTCAAAAATCACTGTCATGGTTTAACCCCAGCCAGCAACCACACAGCCACAAGCGGGGTTAAACCATAACAATCACACAAATGCAACAGGAAATCTGTCAGAAGGAATGAAGGTAAAATAAGATATTTGTTTGGCACTTTCCTTGGTATTTTTGTCTAGTTCCTCCCTCAACTAACAGGTGGTTAAATCCTGCAATGCTGTTCTTGAGGAGGCTAAACAGAATTAGAATAAATTCTCTGCACATACACATTTGTGATTTAGAAATCTAAGACTGCTCCCCTGGCTGGAGCCCATCTGTGGCTGACTCTTGTTCAACAGATCCTGGGACAAGGAACGGCCACTCTAACCTGGAAGCCTGAGGGCACAGAGCATGATCCGACGCAGATCTGCCCCACACAGCCACACAGCAGGCCACTTCTCTGGAAACAACTCTTCTTCTCTATACATGGATCAGTGCCTTCCCCAGCACCTCCTACACTAGCCAATGTCTAATGGCACAACCGAGTCCCTTTGTCATCCGTGGGAGCAACACAAGAGAGGAGCGTAATAATGCAAAGATTGACAGGTTTTTCTTATTATAATAAATAAAATTTTAAAAAAGAAAAAAGAAGGCTTATATTCATTTCTCTATGCATGGCTTTCCTGAACATGCAAAGAATGAACATGGTACATAAAGACAAGACCAGACGAAATTTGTACTCGTGACATTTAGTCTTATATTAAATGTTTGTTCTCTGAGCATTTTAATGACCACAGAAATATGAAAACCAGGGAAGATTTGAACTGAAAAGCTTTGGTCGTTGAAAAAATAATTAGTCATCTTCACAGCCTTTTTCATCATCCCTATCAATTTCAGAGACAAGACACATATCACTGTACCCCCCATTTTAATTAGATGGCTAGCGAGCTGCTCCAGAACCAAAACAAGCTGCCAAATACAATTAAGCAGGCTGCCAGAATATAACACAATATTACAGAGATTTTCTTTCTACAAAGTGAGATGAAGAATGCAAACCATCCCAAACACCTCAGTGAATTACTGGAGAAGCTTTAAAACCTGACTTTACATAAACATTTAAAAAACAGAATTCCAATTTAAAGTTGCTTTTTGGTGTAAGAAGTTTTAGATACCTCAGCTGACTGTGGAAGAGGACATCCGATCAGACTTCTCCAGCTGTAGACACACAGCCTGTTTTAGTACGTAGGAGCCTGAAGGCCTGCTCTCAGAGGTGAATATATTAGGCACAGAGCACCTCAGGCTAAGGACGCCTCAATGTACTACTAGGCAGGAAATAAGCTATTCCATACCCCA
The DNA here is from genome assembly GCA_009819775.1 of Phoenicopterus ruber ruber. NCBI lineage: Eukaryota > Metazoa > Chordata > Aves > Phoenicopteriformes > Phoenicopteridae > Phoenicopterus > Phoenicopterus ruber. The sequence continues at coordinate 36,038,758 of CM020220.1, forward strand.
TTTAATCTTCAATTTTAACAAGAGAAGGGTTGTTGCTGCCATTTAACAACTTAAACTTGTAAAACTCTCACTGGGGCATTCCCACACTGTAAGAATCTGCAGTTTTAAAAATGCAAAATCACTTGCCGTCCCCCTTTACTGGTCTGTACGTCCAAGAATTCCTGATTGTGGCATATTTGACAAAGCACTAAAATTCAAACATGGAAGAATTATATTGGAATAAAGTAATATTTATTTTGGAACTGAGAGTAAATTGGGTTAAAATGTCACAATTTTACACAATAAATTTTACTGGTCAATTTTGCTAATAAGCCTAAAAAAATGCCCAAACAACTATGGTAGTTCCGAACCAGCAAGCATTTTCATAATTTAGTTTTATTTCAGTACTGTCCTATCAACATTTATTTACATATACTGTATTGTCAGAGAGTTTGTGGCAGTTTATCATCTAGATTCTTACACTATAAACTCATTTCTATGGTCAGATAACTGGAAAGCAAGAGAGGACTGAAAATGTTATCTTGTTTACTCAGTTAGACCAAGTGGCAGATTACATCGCCTACTTCAGTATATTGTACCATGGGTTCTGATCAAAGTGGCATTTAACTAACATTCCTATCTCTATTAGGGAAGATTGTTTTAGTTGCACAAAGTAGTTAAATAGTCCAGGTAACTGTAAGCAAAATGTATTGATAAAGAAGGGAGGAAATCGCAAACTTATATATTGCTATTCACTAGGTGTAAGCAAACTGATGAACATACCGATGATTCTAAGTCAACAGGGCTCTGAGGGACAAAAGAGGTTTGCTCACAAAATAAATGATGAAACTAGGATCTAATATGTATAAAGCCATTTATTTGAGTTCTCTAAGCACAGAGGAAATGACGTTTGCTGATTGCTTCTTCCTGAAGGCCATTTTGCAACCCCAAAAGAGAAGGGAGGAAGTCATACAAGTATAAACCTTTAAGATAGGCACTCCCTACAGCTCTTATTCTACAAAAGCTATCCACTCTTAGTTTTATTTCAGTGTTGTTTTCAATGGAAGGCATGTTGGTTCATTCTTGTATAACAACTTTACTCTTTTCTATTCCAAAATACACTTTAAACTGTGCAAGTCCAGAAGATTCTCTCTTTGCTGGATATTCTTTGCCCATGCTTTTTTAACTAAAAGGTATTTTGCGTGTTCTGTCACCAGGATTTCAGCTCAACAACTAAAAGATACAGACTCTTGCTTTACTTCTCATACGGCTGCGGGAGTGTAAAGAAATCTTAAAGTCTGAACTGGATTATTAATGCTCCTTTAGTACAGATCACCAAGCAATGAAAATTCACCCTTGTTACGCATATGTAATTAAACATCCAAGTTCTGAACACAGACAATTCTGCTAAATAAATCAAAAGTCAGGAAGAACAAACAAACAAAAAAATCTTTTTTATCTTTCTAGACTGAAATATAAACAAACCTTCCAGGGAGAGAAGCAACTGTCTGATAGTTCTCTGCTGAATTTAACTGTAGGAAGGAACTGCAAGCCCTTCAGACAAATCTCTTCCACAGACAATGTGTTAATGTTAACAATCTATTGCTATGGGCCACAATAAAGAAGCCTGTCATCAATCCTACTTCAGTGTTGTAATATGGAGGTGTTCTGCTAGCAAGGATGACACAGATGCACTGTACACACAAAAAAGCACTGCAGTCAGGCCTAGCATACAGCTCGAGAGCAAACCTGATATATTAAGTTAGTTATGGGCTCTAAGTCATTAAGTAAAAATTACAATGAAATATGAGTCTTAACAGCGAATTTCCTTTGTTCTGTGGTTTTTAATTAAGCTTTGTTAGTAGCTTTTTAATGCAATAATTCTAAATAAACCTTTTTGGAAACGTGTAATGCTCATTTTCTAACAAAAATGTTTTAAAACTGTTACAGTTTTCTTCCAGTTGCACACTCTTGCCAACAGGTAGCAACAGGAAATTGTACTCAGCAATTCACAAGACTAGGAAGATTGTAACAGCTTCCCTGAAGGATGCGGAGTTGTAAAACTAAAACAAAAAACAGTAGGTGATTGACATACCACACTACTTTGCATCTGTCCAATTTCAGAGTAATTGGTTTGACACGTCCACTGCTAATTCTGATCAAAGTAACAGAAAACTTGCAGTCCTATCTCTGTGAGATGAGCTTAATTTATTCGGACAAAAAATAGTTCAGGTAACATCACAAAGAAATCTGATGATAAAACAGGAGGATACTACAAAGTTGTACATTGCTATTTACAACATGTAATCATGTCAATAAAACTCAAACTACATCAATTTTTTTTTTTTTTTTTTTAATGCACAACTGCTCCAAGCAGCAAGTTCTGGAAAAGTGTTAGAAACATATTCTCAGGATAAAATCCTTTATGTCAAGTAGCATACACCTCTTCTTTTAACAAAGGGCTTTTGCTGTTGCCCTTTTTGGTTTTTTCTGTTATATAGGCTTATTATTAGCATGAAACAACATCAAAACAAAGAAGAAAATTCTACGTTTCAGTATATAGGGAATGTTTAAAGCAGAGTAGACATGTACCTGACTTGCAATCAAAATGACTTCTCAGTGGAGGACCCAAAGCACCAACAATCCATGGAGTCACCTGAAATATCCTGACTTAATTTTTCTAAAATTATAAGCATAGTCTCTGAAAATCCAGTCTCAAGTTTTCTGCCAGTAGCACTTCTGAAAATGGAGCTAACTTTAAAAGGATTAACATGTCTTCTACAATCATAACACCAACAGTTCTAAAAATTTTTGTTGGCAATGATATATTTTTAAAAACATTGCTTCAGATTATTGAAAATGAAAAAACATACACACACAGATTTTTATCGTTCTTAGATCCTCATCACTGCTTTTAGAGATCAGACAGTATCTAGTCATTCTCTGGCCCCATGCATAAGCTAATTGATGCTTTTCTTTTCATTTGTAAATCATGTTGAGAATACTCGCTTATTTATAAAAGGAGAAACCTAGAATTACTAATACCAGAACGCTGGACTTGTATTTAAAAAAATCCAGTGGTCTGAATTTGTAGTCACCAATCCTGATCCTTGAGTCTGAGATTAACTTACTAGAACTGGTAGGTTTTGTGACAGCTGAGAATTGTAAAACTACTGTAGCATTCCACATTGGCCAAAGATGTCTTGCTCGCTATTCCCACTGTGCCAGACTTACTGCTTTCCTTCCTTGGTGAGGAAAGGCTTTGAACTTTCTTGGCCTGATGCACCAATACGGCATCAGCCTGATTCCCTCAATGACGCAAACTCCGCTGCCCCCTGTGATTTCAGCTGCCTGCTGAAGAAACGATGTTCCTTTGGCAAAGCCTTCCAAGCCAAAATCGGTATTTCATATTCAATTACAGCTCTAATTATGTTAACTTATTCACTGCTTTCAATGACCTCTCAGCCTCCCTCCCAGGTAAGACATTCTCTAAAGTTTACAAGTTATTGTATTGTTTTCCCTGCACTGCTCTTAACTCTTCTTTCCAGCTGCCTAGTGGTCAGAGCCATATTACAATGTTAAGTATGCTTCACAGCAAAAAGAAAAGAAATTGCAGCAAGTTCATTCAGCCACTTTAAGAGAAAATCAAGAATAAAATCAGCAGTGTAAAACTAATGTAAATGATCTGAAGTTAATGTGTACAAGCATAGAATTTAGATATATTTGTAGTGGTGTTAGAGAAGAGTCCAGCAAATATTTTCCCTCTACCTCCAAACAGCTTGGCTCTCAAATCAGAAGATACTATTGCAACATTCAAACAAGTAGACTGTATTACTACATTAAATAATATAATATGAGAAAACTAGCTTACTTTTGGAAAGTGGAAAGAGCAAGCTACTTTTTATTCACTGCGCAAAGAAAGAAAACTGATTGGTGGAAAGAAAAAAATTTATTCCTGTGAACAATGAGACAAATTGTTTGGGTTGTTTTGAAAAATAAAATACTACTCCATCACTTTTTCTAAGCCCTTTTCAAAGCAAACCCACTGACAATGACAAAGGCTAATCACTCCGCGTGCTTAGCCTCCCTCTTCTATACCACGGTATTTACAAAACCTTGTTGACTTACAATGACTCACCACACTTCTATATGGTTCCTGTAGTTTGAGAAAGATTAACATAGCATTGCCATTGGATAAACAAGAATAGAAATTAAAAACAATCACAAAACGTAAATGTAGTTATACACCTGTTTATTCTAGCTCATTTTAATCTAGAATTTGTCATTAAAATCAGGTCATAACCAGTGCCCAACAAAAATGAATGGAATGACTTCAACTGATCTTAGTATACACCGGACCAGACCTACAATTTGTTTAGAAATATGATTTTGTTGTAACTCATTTTCCATGTAATAAGTATGTACATCTACATAAGTGGATTTTTAACCTTTTCTAAAAATGCATTAAAACCTACTAAAAGTGAATCAGTGGCCTAATTCACTCTCAAAGGTAGCTCACTACAAAGCTCTAGACTTAGACCTTCAAAGAAAATGTCTTATTTTTTTAAGCTAATCTACTCTAAAAAAACGAAAGCACTTATGCTCTTTCAATGTTACTTAAGCCCTATGTCTGAATACCAATGTTTCAGTAGTTTTTCCACAACAACTTGAGAACATTTTTAATTCCTTATAAAATTAACTCTAAGAAGAAATTCTGATCCATAAGCAAAAAAATGTCAAATTAAAGCACATCTGTAAGGCACTGGTTCATCCTTAAACTTCGAAAGAAATACTTAAGAATCCACCTCAAAGTTTATTACAGCAAGGATAATGAAAATATCCTTTCGTTCTTAAAGAAACACTAATGTAGCTTGAAGAACAATGTGTATGTTGGCTGAACAAAAATATCTAGAAACAGCATCAAAGAAAACCCTGTATAATGTTACTACACAGATCTGTGTAATTATTAAAAATGCATTATTAACGCATTTGCATATAAATACAAAAATTAATTAAAAATAATTAAAATTAATAAAAAAATATTAAAAATGCAGACAAGGAAATGTCTGCATAGCAAGTTCTGCAGAGAAGATGAGCCGATTTCCTAAAGAATTTGGTCAATTATATACCTTTTATGTTACTTTAAAGATGAAGGTCCTCTCTTTACTATAGCTCTTAGTGCAATGTGTTCTTGTGACACATAATGACATTATTAGAACATGAAACTTAAATAAGCATGTATTCTTATTTTTCCTTTGCTTTTTGGAACTATTGCAGAACAAGCACCATCTCCAAAGCTGCTCAAGTAATGAAAAACACAGTAAAAACAACTGGCCAAAACCAATCACTCAGCCCCTACATGTTACTACAAATTCAAGAAGCTGCAATGAAGTACAACAAAGCATAATTCACATCGAATCAAAACAAATACAAACTAGTCATTTGTACACATCTTCCAACTAAAGAAAAGGACCAGTTTAGCACAGCAAAGCAAAATATGCTTCCACGTGTTTTCCACGTATATGTAGGCACAAATACACACACATTGGGAGGAGGGAAAGTAAACCAAACTGAGCTGACAGATGTGGCAATGTACTACATTTGTAGAAACACAGAATGGTGCTAATACTGAGCCAGTCTGTGGGATAAACTGGAAGAAGTAGAGCTGGCCTAAAACATCAAAGAGCAAGAAAGAATAGTCACACTTGTCAACATCCATCACTAGCAGATCCTTCCTCAGGTTCCAGCCTTGTGTCATCAGCAGGAAATGCTTCAAACGGGGGAAAGCAAAGGGAATTGTATACAGGCTTAAACAAAGCCTTCAAACTCAACCACCCAAAGCCAGCTACTCCTTTTCCTATCTAATACAATATATGATGCCAAAGCAAAAGGAGAGAAGCACCATTCAGCTGGTTCGGTTGCAGGTTCAAAACAATAGACAAGGTGTTGGCTTTAGCTTGGGCAAGCCTAAGACTTCTGCTTCATCCATTTATGACACATCTTCAGCTGTTGCCATGACAACACTGACATCTCTCCATGCTGTGAAGTGCTCTTAGTTTAAATATTGTATAAATGAACATAAATCTTTCATATATCTCATGCAGCTATTGTTTGTGAAAGGGGGGCAGTATTCCTCTTCTCAGTTTTATTAAAGGAAGAAGTATTACACAAATCAGTCATACTGAAAAATTTCAACAGCCCAACCCAGCATAGCTTTAATATTTTTTATGAAAAGCAGTACAGTAAGGATCTCTGTATCTTGAGCACAGGAAATGACAGTTTCAACAAATTTTCTGTCCTGAAAAATTCAGGTGTGTTGGAAAACAAGACCTCCATGATAGCTTAAGTTTCTACATGGAAAATAAGTTAGCTCAAGTAAAAGAATTTTTTTTAATGTTTCCATATTCTAAGTGAGCATTTTGCAAAGATTTCCAATTAATGTTTTTTGATATTTTAATTTTTAATTCCTTTTGGATAGTATTCATAAACATTGAACATTTTCTTAGGATAACAACACGCCCATCGGTTTCTGTCTGAGTTTCAAAGCACAAACATAATGCCATGCTTTCTCTCAGGGCATCCTGCACTTGAGAATCACTAAAACCCCTTATAGACAGACTACAGCTTCTTCTATCACGTACATGTAAACCTGTAACAGTGATTCCATTATTTTCAATTCTACATTCATAAAAGTATTTGAGATAAACCTAGAAATAAATGAGATCTTCCTAGTTTCCTATTTGATGAAAGAAATTTTAGAACAAATACACCAACAAAGAGAAAAAAAGAACAGTCAGCCCTTTAAAAAAAAACAGTACTTTTCCACCGCAAAGGCCTATGAAGACATTCATGTAGGTATTATAATGTAAAACTGGCACCTAGTTCATACACTGTTATCACTTTACATCACTGCTTTTGATACTGAGTGGTTGTTTTAAGAGGGTTGTCTTATAGGGGGTGGACCTATGTCTTTGCAGACAGAGCTGATAATTTCCATCCACATTGGTACAACACAAGGATGAGTTTATTTAGGACTGAATGTAGCTCATAGGATTGGGAGTGCACGTACTGCACCAGACAATGTAGCTCATAGGATTGGGAGTGCACGTACTGCACCAGACACTGTTAACATTAGAGACAGTGTGTTTTGCCTGCCCTAGTAAATCCACATCCTTCAGTTCCTTTGCCCACAACGGAAATCAACTTCTTGTGTGAGCTCTCTATCCTGTGCCCTTCTTTCCATACAGAGAATATGGAGCTTCTACTAATGTCTCATAACATATGTGTAAATTTTCTATTACTTATATACAGGTATTCCAGAATAAGATGACACTGGGGAGCACGGTATTTCTGTTTGCAAGTACACCGCAATGCTGCAATGACCTATAAGGAAATACATGAGAAGATCAGGCTCATCTTTAATCACTCCCTGTATTTTCTTTATAGACAGGCAAATAGATAGATAGATAGATATTTCATCTTCTCATTTTTCTTTTAGGCTCACTCTTTGTGGCTGCTGTAGCCTTTAAATAGAGTTAATCAGTTCCCTCCAGAGCAAAGGCGAGTACTATAAACAGAGCTGCATGGCTCAAGGGATGTTCAGCAAATGTGTTCAATCAACACTTGCTCCTTCTGGAATAAAGAGGATGTGCCTCCGCATCAGATTTAGCCCTTGTCTACTGTTTGAATTGTGTGGCATTCTCTGTCTATGCCATAATATGATTTGGATTGAGGGGAAAAGGGCATAGAGTTATTCTAAAACTGTACTGCAATGCCCAATTTCCATCTAATGAGGATTATCTAATTTACATCTGAAAACCGGTCCCTACTGCAAGTTACAAAAGAAGGTGTGTGCAGGGCTGGAGCTGCTGGTAGGAAGGCAGATTTAATTTACTGTGCTAGGACTCTTCTTCTATATAAGCATGTTAATTATTATCACCAGAATAAAGGTTTTATTAAGCAAATGAATAAAATCTTGAATCACAATATTATCCTTTTTTCTGATGAATGTTAATTATAATTGAAAATAACAAGCTCACGAGCATAGCATTTGCTGGCACATGAGACAGTCTGCTGCTTTAAAAGGTGACAATGAGAGCTAAGTCATTCAGTCATAATATGCATTAAAAGACAGGATCCTTATGAATATCATCAATAAATAAGTATCAAATAGTAGTCCTGATTCTGTAAACCCCCACAGAAATTAGCAATTTCAACCATGTTTAATGTCTCATTTAAATGGGTAAGATTATCCAAATTCTCATAAGTAACTCTCTCTCATTATTTTAGTACATTATAGGTCAATTATGAAAAGATTTGGAGCCTTCCTGACCTATCACTTTACATCCCTGAAATCCATTAAGGAAAGATAACACAAGGCCATTGTTGCATGCAGACACATAGGTTCCTTTCATCTCTAGAGCCAAGTTGTATGACTCCAATTTCCCATTAATTAGATAATCTTTCAGAGGATTATTTGCTAATTATCCTCAGCAGGATTTCACCATATAAAAAAATACACAGGAAAAAAAAACAGAGATACTTCTCTAAGAAACCTGGCATGCTATATGGAGCACAGTATGGGATACCCCACAGATGCCTGGGGATCCTTCAACCGTGACATTCCAGGTATAACCACCTAGTTGTGTTAACTGCTCCTGGGCAACAGAGTACCCAGGGTCTATTATACTTCAAAATCATCCAACACCAGGCAGGACTTTAAAATAAGATTATTTTACTAAAAAGCATGTTTAAGCAACTACTTGACAGATTTGGAAACAGGCACAAAAAATAAGTGTGATATCTAATAGCTATGTGTCATTTATTAGCTATAGGAATTTCTTCCTTTTTCATTCTGCTAGCAGAGCTGAAGATAGACACAGTAGGGATTTCTGCACTTGTAATGACCAAGGACCAATTCTTAGACAAAGCGAGTTTTCCAAGCAGTCTCTTCCCAAACAGAAACGCTTGCTTGGGGTGGGAATCTTCCCTTGTAAACCTCCCTACTACGAATTCCTTAATTTCTGTTTTTCCTGTAATGTTTAATGCTGACAGCAAATTCAATCCAGAAATATTTGCAACTTCCTCACTAATGAAATACTATTTGTGGCAGTCTTACTTTAAGCTATATGATGGTGCTTTTGAAACGTGCAGCCCTTTCTGCCAGGCCTAAAAAGTATTAACATGTGGTTTATTAATAATATATTCATATGATGTAAACACAATTCATTCTGCCAGAACAGCTTAAGTCCTGGTACGTAATATGTATTTTGAGAATCACTTCTCACACAACGTTAGTGACACCGAGAAGTGCACATTGCTATTTGCTTATGATCAAAACTATCTGTGATGGATGAATTCAGATTTGACGATTCCGATATATTTGGGCAAAGTTACAACTTTATCACAATTTCCAGGATGTGGAGGGCGTGAGTTTCTATACACTCTTGCTGCCTATATGCTTTTTGCAATACCACATAAATAAAAGTATTAAGATGACTCATGATACTGGTCAAATGGGCTAAACAAGAAATGTTGAACTGCTGCTTCCCTTAGAGCTGAACACGTGGTAATGAACAAGCACACTCAGACAGTATGTGCTTGAAGAAACCTTTTTTCAGCCTTGCAGTTATAACTATCCATGCTTTACAGACTTTCTTTCACAGTCCTTCACTTTCCTTCACAAAGTTAAACCACAGTTGCCTGGTACTCATGTGACCAGCTGACATTAAAACTGTCTAGTTCTGGGGTTTGAGTTGCTACACGTCCACCAAATGCTACAGAGATTGCATCTAGAACCAGTACATCTCTTCGAAACTGCTAGTCAGTTGACAAATCAGACGTCTGTAACCAGAAAGGATGAAACAGGAAGAGAGAGCTGTCAGACTTATCCTAGCAGTAGCAGAGTTTTATTCCTTCACCTCCTCCCAGCTAACAAAACTATGGTACAGAGTTTTGGCTGCTGCTGTCCTTGACTGTTCTGACTTGCTGCTGCCATATCCTCCTCCATTATTTCCAAGGCATAGCAATGCCAGTTTTGTTCCAGGATCCCCTACACCCAAAATCTGAGCAGCAATGTGCAGTCACATGACTTGATGCAACTGAGATAAGCAAAATGATGCCTGAGCCAACTATCCAGCAACCAGAAAAATGACAGATCAGTGCTGGCAGCTGCAGACCACAGTCTTCTTTGCTGCTGAGTCAAGCATTTGTAGCACATTTGACAGTAGCAGACACAGCCAAGTGTGTTTAAGTTCCAGCAGCGTGGAAGCATCCTGCCAGCAACTCCAGAGCCACAAAAATCCTAACGAAGACATCATCTAAGTTCATTAGCCTCCAAGTACTTACCAGATGTGAACTTCGGTCACTGAAGTCAAGAGAGCTATTCAGAGAAAGTCAAGCATTGTTTATTCAGTTGTAGAACTTGGGTGCCTTGGGAATATGTCAGAAATTTGAAAAAACTAAAAATGTTGTGTACATGTCTATACATGAAAAAAGCATCTACCTCTTTTGGTGATTCAAAGGAAAGGTAAAAATCCTTACCTATAATAGGTTCGTAAATACTTCTTATGCTACAATTTCTGGTGTAATGTGCTGATGTCTTGAGTTACTGTAGATTGAGTATACTCAAGAAGGTAAATATTACTATCCTGTAGCACTGCATATAGCATTCTCCTGCTGAGATAACAAGAATATTTTTCAGTTTGACAGATAAGAAAGAAAACAAATGTACAAACTGCTCAACAAGAGCTGATGGTTTACCAGTAAAGACGACTTTCTTAGAGCACTTTAGAAACATCTGGATTAAATGTGCACCTCACAGCACTGCCTATACTTCCTTGAGGGATTGCTTTTGCAAAGAAGTAAGGCACCTAAGTTTTGAAGTTAAAATAATGAAATAAAAGATACTCCAGTCTTACGTTCTTTTAATTATCAAGCACTAATGACAGTCAAAATGTGTTATATTTCAAAGTCTTGTTTTTAAAATTATCTGCTATTTTCAAACCCACCACTGGAGAGTCATATATGTTATTCAGCATGTCAATCCTTGTGATAACATTTAGAAAACTAAGGTATATTTTGGTATTGTTACAAACTTCATGGCTATAAAGATATTGTAAATAGATTATTCTCACTATACCATATTGAAGATTTCTATGCATAGATACTCTTATTCACATGCACCAAAGGGTAAGGAATTCAATCTTCAAAAAAGGAAAAGTAATCACCACCACATATATTTAATGCACGTCTGGTGGCCCAACTTCAAAAATTCGCAATTGCTCTTTCTTCAGTAAATGACTTTATATTTATCTAACCATGTTGCCATGCATATCATCTGAAAGCAGGACACTAACACAATGTTAAATGTCCAGCTCACCTAATAGCCTCCCAAGGAAGCAAACACATTTTGTTCAGAAAAGGAAAAGATAAATTATACTACATAATATGAAATTGTTACACTGTCTGGGGCATATAAGTGAAGGGTCCATGAGTAAACACGGTGGGTATTCTGCGGATGTAACAGATGTGGTCAGCTTACTGTCACATTCACAGAATTCCCAGAGCAAGCAAAGCAAACAGGGAAAAGGTTATTCAAAACAAAGCCATCTGCACAGGACATTTAAGCAAAACAACGTCCCACATTAATGAATGTGCAACTAAGGGCTCAGTTATTCTTCTCTCTTAGTACAGCTAAGGTCCAGGATGAGAATACATCGCTAATCTCTGCATTACCGTTATGAGAATCATTTTTAATTGAAATTCTCTGGTATATGCATTTGCTGCCAAAATCAGCTCCCCTTATACTTGTCCACTGAGAGTACAAACGTAGTGATGCTCCGGACTCCCTTCCAGACAGTGTGAAGAACTGCATCTAGGGTCTACCTATACGTAATTATTACATTTCTACTGACATCAAAGTGCAACAAAATTTTGAGTTCCTTAGTTGTACCACACAAAGACTGCTGGCATTAAAACTTAAAGAGTAAAAGCATTTGCATCTTTATTTTCTCTTTCCAATTGTCTGCAATGCAATCTAAAAGGCCTTGCATCAGATCCAATATGCATATTAAAAAAATCTGTTTGATTTCTATTTTTAAAATAACTGTAATAAAACAATGGGTATAAAGTTTCATATGTATAATGAGCAGCTCTGGAACAGACTTCATTTTCCCTGACAAACTTCCTATGACAAATGTAGACCTTGAAACACAAATATTAATGTCAATAACAAAAATAATTTGTATTTTTATTTATTTTTGGGCAAAACAGATGTACTTAATGACACCAATCATGCCACTATAGTCTACCATAATAACACATTTTAGAAAATTATATAAATAATCACTTTATAAGTAGGGGTGTTTTTGAAAGACTCATTACAATCTCCCCAATAAATATTGGATGTTCTAGTGTTTTTAGAACCACTGTATTGCTGTAGTCAGTCCTTTCCCAAAAATAAGACTTAAAACTGCATTATATGGTAAGAGGTTATAGAGTTTAGAATTAAATTCTACATATATATGATGCCAGCTCTGTTCGTCCAAGCAAAAAGAGCAACCATGTATGTTCAAATAGGTCAGATTTTATTTTACATTAAAAAAGAAAAAACACTCACAAAAAGACCAGAGTAAAATTTCTACATGAGTACAAAATTCGTACTGCTCTGGTATAGTGTAATATCAGTTTTGCTGCTGAAAATGCTGCTGCACACACCAAGTTCCTAGAAACTTACTTTTTTCAACTCTTATTGAGGAGTCATATGCAAACCTCTATACAATTAACAACTTGCAGTCTAAAGTCGTCCTGGAGATGACTAATACAATTTGGCTGAAAATAAGAGCAGATTTCAATCATGAATCAATTGCAATTCAAGCTCTAGCACATGCACTGAGGCAGTCCCATTTATGTCAAATGGTATCCAAATAAATAAGTTATATATAATATTGGTGCTTACCCTGAAACTTCCATTTCTCCCAATCCCTCCCCTGCCTCCCACCCTTCTGATATACTGAGAACATACTCCAGTAAATCCTGGATTTATCAATGAAGTAGCCAAAAAAAAAAAAAAAAAAAAAAAAATCAACAACGAAACCTGTCATGAATAACGTTCCCCTTCTTTCCCCCACTATATCTAATTTTCATGATCATCATATGAATCTGATGATCTATATTCTTCTTTTCTCATTTTTTTATATGCATTTCCTTTATGATATACCAGACTGATGAATTACAGGACTGACAACTGTCATAATAAAGAACTATTCCTAAGATGAGCCCTAAGTATTTTTGAACTTGATTTTATAGTAAGCCAAAGCTGTCTGGGGTGGTTCAAAGTTCAGGATCTCCTATGTCTGGTTTTCAGCTGCTGAAATTCTGAATTTGACAAGCGGTAGCTGTTGCATCTTATTCTACAGAATGGGGTGTTATACAGACATCAGCCTACAAAACATCTGAAACTCAGTGTAAAACTGCCTCCTGGCGCTCACAGTATTAACACTCCATTTTTAACATTATATGGGCAATCCATTAGCATTTCAATTCCTTAGATAACTACAGCCATGGACAGTACAGTTAAACACAACCTATTAAAATATGCAACAAGCACAGGAAGTTGAATTTAACACAACAGCCGTTTGCTACTCCTCTGCCAAACAGAGCCTCAAAGGACTCCCAATATCAAAAATCTGAGTAAGAGGTGAGAAAAAATAATTGACTTGGAACCATTAATCCTCAATGAAGGACCTTTCACTGGTCAAGACTCATGGCAGTTGATGACAGCAGTAGGTATTGTACAACAAATTGAAGATGAAATCCTGGCTCCAAAGTCCATGCCAAATTCCAGCAGTACTTTTGAGCAATTCTTAGCCCTTCTGACTCAGTTTTTGAACTGTCAGTTGAGTGGGAGGTGTGAATTGAGGAAATGTTTTCATGAGTTTCCTCATTTAGCCATTTTTCCATAACATACATTGGCAGAGCTCAGAGAGGAAAAAAAAACCACTCTGCAGACTGTTCACTGTTTTCTGAGAGAATTACTCAGCTTTTTAGCTAAGCCAACGCTTACACCTTCCAGGGTTTCAAGAAATGCTGAAGGCTGCAGTTCTTACTCCTCAACACAAAGAGCCAAAGCCCAGGAACAATTCTCTTTCTACAATCATATTTTTGCAGGTCCCTCATCATATAGATATCCACATGAAACCTATTAAACTTCAAGCTATTACTGAAAGGAAAAAACTGCTTGGAGACTTTAATGCAAAGAAGAAACACGTAGGCATACATAATATCAATTATCATCATAACTTCAATACTTATCATAGCTTGAACTTCAGAAAAACTTAAGCAGGCTGGGGTAGGTAGGAATTCCAGAGCAAGATGGCAAAGATGTCTCTGACCATCACTGAGGCCAGGAGTTGGCAGTCTGATCTCTGGGGTCCCATTTCCAGCTCTGCTACTGCCCGATTCTGTGACTTCAGAGAGTATGATACAAAATGTAAAATGTAAAGATCCCTGTAGGGCCCAATCAGCTAAGTTTTGGCCATAACAGAGAGAACAAGAAACATCCAACTGTCTTTGAAATGCTTACTTGAAAGGGGACAAACCTTCCGCACTCCTTGTCTGAGAGAACAAATGTCAGGATTCAAGTCATCACTACAGGATCAGCTTGGTGAGAGAGTAGATAGAAAAAAAGAACACAAAGCTGGTGGGTGAAGGCACATGGAATAGGTGCACAGGGATTCAATTCTGTTCAGCAAAAGCCTTTTAATGGGTGAGGACACAAAGGCATGGAGGAACCCATTGCTAAATCTAAATAGATTCATTTCAGTTCTGATGGTATGGCATCTTTAGACACTGCAATGGTTTCTTGGACCATGAAGAACAAACAGATGGTGGGGGAAAAGGTCAGACCTAGAGTTTTCAACAGTAGGACTCTCCAGGCTTTAAATGCTTTATAGTTTCAGAACTCCGAGTATTTTAAGCATTCACAGAGGTGCCTGCCTGGTCCACCCTTGGCAAAATGGCCTTAAAAACAGCTGTCAAGATGTGGGTGCAAGTATAAAAACTAGGAGTGAATGAAACCCTCGAAGTGTCTGCCCAAGACTGACTATGCTAAAGAAGATGGCATAAAGGGAAGCAGGAAGAAACATTTGAAACAAACACTTGTAACAACAGCAGGGAAGCAGTGGTGGAAACAGCAGTAATCAAAACCAGGTCTGGCACTACCAGAAGTCACCCTACCAGCATTGCAAGCTCTGCCTAGGAGCTGCAGAGCAGCCTCCTTGTCAGGCCCCACGAGGAGCCGGCACTCTAAGCTGTGGGGCAACAGTATGGGGTACAACAGGTAGGGACCCTGCATGCACATGGCCTTGCAGGGTGTCCAAGGATGCAGATTAACAGATACATAAAGTAAGAACACCCATGTCTCCAACTGGAGGGGTGTGACAGGCCCAGCACATGCCCAGAGAAGACGCGTTCTCCTAACCCTTTCTCTCTGTAATGAGGGGATGGGGGTGCACATACAACCTTGGTGGGACTAGGGTTAGTTATAAAAGAATATTTAGAAATTTGCTGTTGCATATAAATATTTTGTAAGTGTCTGATTTTGTGGTTTATCCATTGCATTGCTGATAATGATCCTTAATGTACAATTTACTGATTGACAGTTAATTACATGTTATTAATAAATCAATAAACCACTTTGATCCTTGTTTGATTTAATCTATGTTAACCGAGTAGTTTGTCCCTGCAACCAGCATTCAAATCGAGTGCCACTGCAGGAAGAAACCCAAAAGTCACTATTGCCTAAATAATTACCTGGATGTCCCCCAAATAAAAAAATCCTTTGTGGGCCACAACATACATGGAGAGCTCCAGGGCAGAGAGCATTTCCACTCAGAACAGCAGCGCTCTCCAGATACGCTATAGCTCCCTACACACGTAAATCCAAGCTATCATTGTATTGCTGTGTGCCATTATGCATGCAAACTATTGAAAGGTATTTCTGTGCTCTATTCATAGACTACTTTGCAATGGTTGGGAGAGAGCCCATACTCTAATAAATAAAAACTAAACTTTGTTGCAGTCACCATTGGGAAAAGTGCATTTTAAGTACAATGTACCACCAAGAATCTTTGGGATCTTCTCAGTTGGAGACAATATTGCTTTGCATAGCAACAGCCATTATGCGCAGAGTCTGCAGAAATGTATTTCAATGGCTCTGTAAGCCCGTTACAGCTGATTTTATTTAAAAGATAACAACAATGAAATTAGCAGGGAGATAAAAAAGTAGAAAAAAATAAAATCCAAATACATTTTAAACGTAATCCTTTCCAATGGGTCAAATTATTTATCTTTTCCATGTCTACCATTATGAGAGCAGTTTTCAGTTATACCAGTTTACTAATTGCCAGTCTCTCCACAAAATGTTGACAAAACAAAACCAAAAATAACAAAGTAGAATACACACAGCACTGGTTTCTCAAGGGACCCGTATACGTGTTGATGCATGACTGCAACATGAATAATTCAGAATCTTCCTATCTGAAAACGGTTTTTACATAACTAAGGTCTAAAACCCCGTACATTCATTAAGAAAGATTAATAGCAACAACTGCAAATTCTGGGATTTCTTATTGTCATTACACTTAATGGTTAGAATGTGAGTTTTATACAGGCAAGGGACAATGATCTGTCCGTGCTCTGCATCTTCTGAATGTATCATTCAATAGCTTTTCCTTAAAATGCATTTTAAGGATATTGATCACTCAGGTGTGTTACACTAAAAATGCACCATTTAAAATACTGTTAGGGTAAAGAGCTAAATAAAAAGCTAAAAGGAAGCTTCTAATAAGCAACAGCATGAAGACTGTCAACGAGACAATGATAAGCCATTTTGTGTCATATCACTGATGAATCTGAGCAAATGAAGTATATACTACATGGTTATCAGGGACTCGCCCTGATGCAAAAGAAAATCCTTAGCAGGAGGGAGGAAAGGCAGTGGAGATCCTACAACAGCCACCTTCTCTTCTACTAGGGGAAGACATTCCAGTTCCCTGCTTTTTGGGGACATTAATAGATGGTGTACCCTAGCAAGTCCTACAGTAACTTTTATTTATGCCAGGGCACTCACAATTATCGCAAGGATGCTGAACTTGGGATGGGGAGGGAAGCAAGAGAGAGAAAATGCTCTAGGCTACCATTTTTGCAGTGTCCTAAGTCCAGTTAACTGTGTTGCATGCAGTTCAAGTAGACACCAGTGAAGCCCTACAAAATTCTCTACTATATTTTGTCACTTGAGTGTTAGCAAAGGATGATGTCCAATTACTGGTTAGCTTTAAACATTTTTTTAAAGCAGAAGATGTGTTTATGCTTCCAAAGAGCAGCCTCTTCCAAGAAAAACAGTCAAAGCATCAAACCATAAACGAAATATCCCATAACCTTTTATAAGTGATCCCTCTAATATTAAATGAGGTTAAATGAGCCTCACTAAAATGATTCCATTGACGTATTTATGTTTTGTATTTGTGGCTTTTGTGTTCCTCTGCAGAGTCCACTAATGATAATAGGGCAATTCAATATACATGCATTACCCGTTACTATCCCATTAGCAAAAATATAAAGCCCAGCTATCAAAAAATGTCTGATGGTTGTGATCCTTAAACTGTATACCGACACTCTAAGGGCTGCCTACGGAACCCCATCAGATTTTTAAGGATTTAAATGCATTAGAACAGCAAAACCCAAAAAGCTCAGGTTCCTCATGCCAGATTGATTGATATCAGACATCTAAGTCCATAGCCTAAGTTTTAATTCATAACTACTTCAGAAATGGCGTAATTCATTATTCTGTAAAAGACAAGAACCTTAGATATTGTCACTTACTAGTTTCTGGGTTTTGCTGAAGACGTCTGGAGAACCAGTGTTGTCCTAACAGACCCTTGAGATTAAACTACAGTAAGACTCCTTGAAGGTACACAAAATGAGTTAAACACCTCTTTCTATGCACGTATAGTGAGACTTGCATGAGCAAATACACGTCAAAGAGTTGAAATGCATTTGCTCGTAAACCTAAATAAAACGTGATCAACTCAACAGATCCACTGAGAAAGTTTCAGGGTCTTTTTTCCAATGAAGCTTTTAATCTTCTCCTTTGCAGGTAAGGTGATCAGTTCAGCTGCCGTGACTTATACGCAACCACCCAGCTGACAGAAGGGCCACTATTTTAATAAGAGGAGTGAATGGTGAATGTCCAAATGGACAAAATAAGCAGGAAACCAGAGAATTGCTGCAAGATAGCTGAGCAGCAAGGAAGCACCACCTCCCATGCCATTTGCTGTTTCATTGCTGTCTTCAGTACTTTTGGTCCAGGTCTGCACAAAATAAGCCCACAGGCCAAGTATATCTTGCAGCCACCAGTAAGACTATACTGTATTATGTTATAAATTATATTTCAAGAACACTGAATAATTTATATCAAGTATCACTTGTACTTCCAAATGCTAAGACATCAGAAGGCACTATTCCAGGATAGGAAATAATCACGGCATAAGTTGGAAGGAACTGTTCCCCTTAGGCAAAATATTAGCTACCAAAAATATAAGTGAGATTTTCAAGTTCCTCCAAATGTTTTCAACTTGCAAAATCAGAACCAGAAAAGCTCATGCTATGAAGTCACTAGTGCGGCAAAGCACACAGTACTAGCATCCCCTCCAAGCATTTAATTGGTCTTAAAAGACATATATATGATGATAGAAAGTCAGTATTAGGAAACAAACATATGAAAAACTTGGGCTAACTTAAAATTATCCAGTAAAAACACCGCATCTGGGAGAAAAAACAGAGAATTCATTACAGAGGGAAACATTCTCATATTGCAGTAGAGGAAATAGGGTCTATTCTTGGATATATAGATTTTACACAGTATCCAACCAGTATCAAGATTATAAAATATTCTTCAATAAGGAGAGCTTTCAGCCCTTGCACATTAGATCCTCTAAGTCCAATATTTCTGCAGGAAAGACCACTTTACTTGGTATGGAACTCCACAGTAGGCTTTTGATTTAGCTTAAAAAAACATTTCCTCTCTAATGCAATGAGATGTTTTAAAGAATGGAATTTTTAAATTAAATTTTCTAGCAGAAAGTCCTATGCCAGACATTTGAACCACTGATGGCAGCATGACAGTGTTAAGTTTCTCTACAATCCTCTCATGGAGTTTCATGCCACTTTGGAAATTTCTACACAATTTCTTTCAGTGGTCTTTCTTACTCTAGGTCCAAGAACATCTTTTTGTTGATACACACAATTTTAGGGATCAAGAAAAGTACACAATACCCCCAAAGTAGTCTCTATTTCTACGTAAGCTCTTCATTTCCAACATTGCCTTAACCAAACCTTTTCATATGAATGGTTCGTTGCATAATTACCATTTAATTATCAGATGAAATAGATCAGACACCTCAAAGGCACTTCCTTTGATAGTCTTGCTGGTTTAATAGCAATGCGTCCTACCCAGCTGACATGGGACGTGTGAAAGCTGATGGTGTAAAACTCCACAGTGGTAGCACCTTCAGGTTCTGACACAAACATAGCTTTAATCTATTCATTTATACAGCACATAGCTTGTTAAAATAGCTTGGTGTTTTGAGTTGGTATAAATTTAACTCATGGTGTAATTTTTAAAATTACAATTTCCCCCAGTAGATTGCTTCAAAGCAGAGCTGTAAGTTTATAAGATTCCTTCTGAACCTTTGCGCTAATAAAATAAATATTTCATTGGAAATAATTTTGCTATTTTTTCCTCTTTTCAAAAAAAAAAATCAATGCACATTTATGACTACTATTCAGTGAACTCAATTATATTTATTATTGGAAGTACCCATGAGGACTATTACCATCCTCTGCTTTCTTTCTGATAATTACAGTGGTGTTACACATGGAAAATCAACACATGCCCAAATCAGAGTGCAGGTCAGATGTTGACTATACATAAATATTTGTTAGTGATTCATTAATATACTTCTCATCTACACAACAAGCTTTTCATCTTTGATTCTAATGAAATGTGCTTCAACTAACACTTTGTGTTTCCCAAAGATATTTGTCGCAAAAACATGCCTTGCAAACAGCTATTAAACAATCTCTTCATTAACACTCACAGGCTTCCTACTGAAATTCTGAATGCTTACTGAGCATTGACTCAAACTTTAAAACTTCATAAACTTCAAAACCTGACTTCATAAATTTCAAAAAATTCCTGTTAACACAGGGCACACCACAACAAACACAATGTTAAGCTTCACTGTTTTGAAATCTTGAGTTGCCAATCCCAGCACCTAATGGGTTAGATTTTGAAAACAAGAAACCTGATGGAAGACTAGTGTCCTGGCCTATGAGTCCTTTGGAATTAATAAACGTAAGTATGATTTTGAAAATGTTACAGACAAACTTCCCTTAAAATGAATAAGGTATGGAAAATAGTTGCAATATTTCTATAACAACTCATTTTAAACAGTTTAAGAAAAGCACCATGTAATGCAAAACTATCCACGGGGAGAACATTCAAAGAGGTGATCCGAGATACTAAGAGTCAAAATTAATCCTCTGAAATCAGTATTCAAATGATTCTTCTTCAATGTAACCTTCCCAGTGGCACAGAATAGTAAATATGATCCGATTCACAGGCATCTAGTTGCTAGTGATAAATAATAAACCAAAAACATAAAATACTGCAACATAGTACATATTCAGAATCTGAATCTGTAGTTTTGAGACATGATCAAGACAAGAGCAGAGTTAAGTCCAGGGAAACCACAGAAACAGAGAACCCAAATGCCCTTGAAATCACACAGCAAGGTTATAAATGTTAATCTTATTTAAAGCTTGGTAACAGCCTAAGAACAGCTACCTGCCCCCAAAGTCAATAATCACTATATATATAACCTAGAGAGAAGACTTTCACCTAAGAATAATAAGAATGTAATAAAAAGTATAGTGTTCAGTGATCAGAATGGTTTAAAACATGCTGTTTAAGCACTTGAACAAAGCATAGTTTGAGATCCAAAACAAATGGGCACTTAAAAAAACCCAAAACAACACACACAAAAAAACAGGAATGGGAAAAGGGGAGGAGAGTGGAAGAGAAAGGCAATATGCAGTTCTTTTAAGTTTTATAACTTCTAGAATAGTATCTTAAATTATTAAGCACGTAATTTAATTCTAATGGAATTTTTATTCTAAAGGCTATTTCTTCAGAAGAGAAAGATTTTTTCCCTATTTTTCAGAAGATTTCTACCCAGAGCCAAAATAAATAAAAGAATAGTGATCAGAGAGGACAAATTATCCATTGATTTGTATCCCAACAACCCACCACGTCCACCAGACCTGACTCTGAATTTGTCTTCATCTTCCTTTAAGAATAAGTAGCACCACAACACAAAACCGGAATTTGGACTGCATCTGTATTCTCATTCTCCCCAGCTGGGAGAGAAGAGCAGAAGCATGCTACTTGTTTACACCTCCAGAGGTTGCAGTACAGGCAAACACAATCCCTGTCTTTCTTAGGACCGTCAATCTCTCACTCAAACAGCAGAATTTAGGGTAACACTCTTTTCCAGAATAAGATTGCTTCTCCTTCTCCAACCTTTCTTTTTCAATTTTAAACCTCTATTACAAAACAATTGCTTTCTCAAGTACTTCTGGAAAACCTAATTTAATTTTTTAAGACGACAAGCTATTCAGTTGCTACGGACTGAAAACCATTCAAACAAATGTCAACTGCTTTGAAGTCCACTACTTACAAGGCTGACCTAACTCCAGCTAAAGGCAATTAACTGTATGAACTACATCAGCAAAACAGACTCATACCATGAAATATCTTTTCTTGGAAGAAAGATCATTACTTGTACAGTGAACACAGAAGAGAGGATGTTGCTTAATATTCTTAATCTGCTAGATAAATCACCTATCTTTCCATTAAAAAAAAATGGTAAGAAACTTTCCTGATTTGAAAAAGGGTTTCATCTGACAGATAAGAGTGGGAATGCATAAAGAATTCATGTCTCCAGGTTCTGTTGCTTTCACACCATCCCTTAAAGCTAAATTCTGCCTTTCTATAATCCAAGCAAATCAGGGGAGAAAGAAAAGAAATTGTCAATTAATTTTGGACTCGCAAACTTGACAGTTGTTCAAAGCAGCTACCCCTGCTATTTTTACTAATCTCAAAATTCAACATGCGCTATGTGGAGCGTTATGAATCACTATGTTATTTTCTAAACCAGCTCAGATTTAATCATCATTTCACAAAACAGAAAAGTAACACGATGTTCTGGATCCTTCACCAATATCTGTGGAAGTGGGCACGGCACTAGAGGCAGACACTATGTTTGAGCTTTTAAGTGTGATTCAGGATCATAGCCTACGTGAAATAAAATACAGAGTACAGTACCCCTTGCCAACAAGGAGGTGAATGAAAATTTGAGAAGATTAATAACTGTCAATGATCAAACTTTGTCATCTTTCGATCTGTCACAAAAGTCATCTGACACAAAAGTTTGTCTCTGTATGGAGTAAGAAGGAAATTAGGCTTGCCACACCTCTGTATTGCTGCTAGCCACTGAAAACAGCATCCGGCAGTATTTTTAGGCTTAGATTTTCAAAACAGCCTATGTAAATAGATCCAGGGAGCAAAAAGGATATGTCCAGTATACTCCTAAATACTGTAAATAAAACTGTGTACTAGTAAATGCTATAACCAAAGCATTGCAATTTCCTTCACGTGTATATTTAAACTCAATATAAAATAGCTATTTTCATATGGGAAATAGAATAAATAATACTAATATAAAAATGCCTATATCAGGTCAGATTTTCTACTACCACAAAACAATAATCAAAGCTCTGAAAGTTATTAACAAACACTGAAGACAAACAGGCCTCATGTTTTTTAATCAGAATAATACGATTAGTTTAATAAAAAGAAGTTAAATTCCAGAATGGCATACTTTTTCCAGGATGGAGACACATTTAAAAAATACCAGCCTTAACTTTCATTTTTCAGGGAAAGATAATTATTTTAAGTGATAGGGAAAGTTGTGTACCACATTAAGGCATACACAGCAAAACAGACCACCTACTTAATTCTCAGCACAGCCCCCCCTAGAACAAGCAGTCCTCAGAGAAAGCTAACATTTCAGAGATGTCATCTGAACAGTAACTGTAGCCTAGGTTGTGCTACTCTCTTCTTCCAGCATTTTACGTGCACTGATCCACACCACCTTACACTATTTTAACAGCAATTTGCCTGAATGGCTGTAGTGACAGGGGCAGGAGCAAAGATAAAATGAGCTGTACAGCAACGTAGCCTTCTCCCGTAGCCTGTGATCTGAAGCACTCTTCTTACTGCGCAGTGCTAATGGGGTTTAGTAAGTCACTCTTTTTGAAACAGAGATAAAATGTTATTATTTCCATCTACTACTGGAAAAAGGCAACAGAGGGTGTAAAAACTTGGCCTAGAAAGCAAAGCATGCCAGTGTACAACATAGAATTGAAACATGATGCTTCTTCCTATAGGTAAGAAAGTCAGTCTTACTGTGTACAAAAAAGAAAGAGGGCCTGTTTTTATTATTTTCTATGTAAAAAAAAAAATAAAACTGAATAACTAAATTTTCAACAGTGGCTACTGTTTCTTCTCTGGTTCTCAATGAACATCATATATCAAAGATTATAAGCCTCTCAAAACGGACCTAAAACTGCACTTAAAAATCCCAGAACCTAAAATCAAAGGGTGTTTTTCTCATCATTTTCTCAGCAGTCCCCACTGCCTCATAGGCTGTGTTCCACTCTGTACTATTAGCACTTCCTTGAAAAAATAATATAAATTTAATTTTTAGACATTCCATAAAATCACAATCCATTATAAACCACAGGAATTCACTCGAATTTCAGAGTCTGAATTTGTTTTTTCATTTTTTTTTAAAAACCCTTGCTTCCAGACTCTATAACACAATAGCATTGCTCCTGTACTAATGCACAAGCCTTTGCTCCAACCTTTTGTCCTTCCAGAGAGCAAGAAGCAAAAAAAAGCAATGTTTTTCTAAGTAGCCATTAGATTTCTCCTAAAATAAGAATGGGAACAGATGAGGCAATAGAGACATAAAGCACTGTTAAATATAATTGTGAGACATGGAGGGTTAGGTTTTGTTCTTCGACTTTGAGTTGAACACCACCACTAAATCCGAACACAGGAAGATTAACAAATTATTCATGAACAGAAAACTGTATTCAAGTTACAGATCTCATCATAGGAACCAAAGGCAGAAAACATTCCAAAAAGGTCATACAAGCCAAGTGGAATGTTTTTAATGGGGAAAAACAAATACTCCTTGCAATTCTTGATACTGTTAGCAAATGACATTCTGGACCTATTCAAGAAAGAAGAAAACTCCTAAAAAAGCTTCCCTGGGGCCAGGGTTCTGAACCCTACCTCAAATTCTACAGTTTTACCTATGGGTGACATGGAAGCACGAAGCTTTGATCACATCCTACCCAACCTCAGTAGAAGGACTGAAGATGATCTAAAAAAACAGTATTAGAATTCTGAATGATCTTGATTTTTTTTTTTAATAGATGAAGCTAAAAGGAGGAAATTCAACTAAACCATATGCAACTATATTTAAACCTCCTTCAAGATCCTAAGTACCTTCTTCCATATTTCTGTGATTTCTATAACTACCCTAGCACTGTTATTTTTACCTAAAACTGGTGGAATTCTATACTATATTCTACATTATACCAACACTTAGAAAAAGATATTCTTTCCTACAAATCTCAAAGCCTAAGACCATGATCTTACTAAGGCTTATGAATACAATGTGAATAATCTCAATGAAAACAAAATGAACAATTACATCAGTCATTTAAAGTTCTAATTTCTATTTAATTTCTAATTCTTCGTCTTAAATTAGAATGACTAGAACTGAGTGCAGCTCTCAAAATCTAAGTGCAATGTGGTGACAGAAAAATTAAATGACCTACCCGCACCAGAACTAGAAACTGAACTCAGATTTTCTAGAGCCTATCATTTGCCTAAGCTAAAACAATTAACTTACATTAAAAAAAAAAAATCTGGACTTTACAAGGTAGTAAATGAATACACTCTGTCCAGCTAACTCCATTGTAGGGACAGTATCTAGAGGCAAAGGGACAGAGGAGACATTTGAAGACAGCTTACTGATAACTTCTTAAATCATAGTAGCAAGATTTACAGAGCTTGATTGCTTCAGTGAAAATCCCACGTCTAAAGCATGAACAAGTGTTCACTGGAAGTATCTTCACAATGGGAATTGTCTGTCTTTGAAGTAGACCGATTCTTAGGTTCATTAGTCTGCTGTTTCCAAACAGCTACAGTGCTGAGGGCGTAGTGCTTAGTTTACCCTGCATGCTTATTGGTTTCATTTTATTTTGTGGCACCTATGGAACAGTGAATTGGAAAACATAACCTAGCTAGCTCTTTTACATATTTTTATTCTTTGGATTTCATGCACTTTTTTGCAAAGTCTAATCTTCCCAGCTGTTGATGTCACCCTATGTCAAAGGATTTCTATTGATTGCAGTGAAGATAATGAATACCAAGTATGTCCCAAACAGAACCCCTTTATCAACAGCTTCTGCTGACCCAGGATGTTGACTTTCCTTATCTTAATTTTTTCAATATCACAAGACACACACCATAGCACGTGAATGTAAAAATCAATTCTGATTAAAGTCATGCAAGTGAAATCAAGGCAGATACATTACTGTGAGTAATCCCATTGTTAATGGGATATTTTTTATTAATTTCCCTGCATCTTACCTAACCTCCTAGTGAAATCATTGTATACACATACAAAAAGTTGAAGTGTAGAAAACAGACTGTAAATGTTTAGGTCTACAAGGTCTTCTTGCACTATGTAGTAACTAATACTTTTTGCACTTCTAGCTCACTGCAAACATGAAGCCTAGGCCACCAGGAAAAGAAAAGCACACCATTTGCATTCCTTCCTAATTGGACCCCAGAGATGGACACATTCAAACTGAAGATCAAATCGGCTGCTTTTCGGAATAAAACTGCTGTGTAACTGCGAAACTGCCTGTAAAGCACAGTTAGCAATATCACTTCTTAAACTAGTTAACTGTGATATGTATCACTTGGATGACAGTTAAATAGATTCATTACAAGCAAAGGTCAGGTCCTCATGTGTCCTCTACTTTTGATGAATAACCTATTTATACTTGCATGAGAAATTCTTTAAAAAAAAACAAACAAAAACCAAAAAAAAAAAAGACATAGCTGAACATCACAAGCATCAGCAAATGCAATTCTTTACCTTCAAAAGTGCCTTTTCTCCCAAGATTTCCAAGTGTTTCGAAAACGACAGACTGGGACACTCTCCTTCTGAATTAAATCAGTTTTGTATCATTATCTGCCATAAGCAACCTTGCTCACTGTGCCAAGCAGCAAGGGAATTGACTGTAGTGCACAACAGTGCAAGCCTGGTTTTATAACCCTTGTCCCTCAGTTGCCCCAACTCTCCTGAGAGCTTACTTCATCTGAAACTGAGAATGCATTTTTAGAAACACTACATCCACGTAAAGTAATTCCTTATTACATAGTACTTAGCAAGACACCACACAGTTTGTGCTCTTGCTTTAAATCACAGTATCTGCATGCTTATGTTTGTACATTCATATTAGATTTCCAAACCAATTTGTAAGTCCTGCAGCTACTGTGCAACGCAATTGTACAATCTGTTTCCCACATGCCCTCTACTGTGTAGGACAGGATGACTGAATAACACCTCCCTGTTTATAAAGTGGTGTGCTGACAAGTTTGATGGGTTTTAGCCTGGATGATCCACTCAAGAGTCCGTTTCCACCTGTGTTTAGCATTGACATCACTGGATTCTATCCCTCTTTTCCAACTGGAAGTATGTCTGCTTTCTTGAATTATGTGAAAGTCATGGAAATTCTCAGATCCACCTACATTTTTAAGACTGTCATTAAAAGAAAGGCTGATTGTGGTCACCTCTATACAATAGCACAGTAAAACCAAGAATACACAAGGGGAAGGCAAAAATCAAGAAACCTCCCATCTTTAAAAGCACTCAAGTCATCTGCTCATATGATGGTTAGACAAGCCTTTGGCTTTTCCTCATGCCAGGGACACCGAGTACTGTCAGTGTACATGAGAACAGTGAAGATACTGGGACTGAAAGTAGCTCTGTAAACAAAGCGTCTTTCAAAGACTTGAGAACCATGACTTGTGACACACAAGACACCGAAACCTTCTCAGGACTGACCTGTAGACCCAGCAGATTCACTGTTAGCATGTAATCTTCTATCCCTAAGAACTCCTCTGTATGTCTCCCCTAATTCCCATCCACATCCTCAAACTCTGACTATGCCATATGAGGCTGCAATAACTGTAAAGATTAGGCAAGAGAACAATTCTTTTGTAGCTCTTCCTCAAATCATCTACCCGAAGTTCCTCTCCACACCAGGCATTGAACTGACAAGTATAACAGGCTCAAAAAAGAATACATCATCACAGAAACACTGTACCTTGTACACTCAAGAAGTGATGTACTTTTGATCATGAAAAATGGATATCATCAGTGATAAGCGCTATCTTAATTTTTACACAAACAACACAGCATTTGGGGTGCTTTTTTTGTTTTGTTTAAATCAGTACCATATTTAGCAAACCTTTTCTCCTGCACTACAGAAGTTTGCATATTATTTTGGCTTGCTTTCTGTAACAGCAAAATTTAGCAAAGTTTTTTTTTCCAATCAGCAGAAAACTGCATTGCAGCAGGAAGCCTATACAGAAAATGCATACAGTAAACAGCAAGAGCAACAAATCACCAACTCCACTAAACTCCAGTGTGCCCAACAGTCACTGCGAAACAGCATTTATTTCACAGTGAACTCTAAGCATATCAGGAGTAGATATCAACTGAAACTTTATATGCAGAAAGTTGTTTATTATGGTTCTAAGACAACATGGCAAGACAGTCTTCTCCATTCTAAAATAGGTGGATACAAGGCTTCATCCACCTAAGAAAACCATCAGGGACACCGTCTGGTTGATAGTATCAATGTTCACGTTAGTAGACTTCCTTAGCCTTCATAAATGGATTCTTGCTTAGTTTTTCAGCTACAAGGATTAGGGGGACATCCTCCAACACCATAGCAATCTTCAGGGACACACATGCTGTAGCTAGTCTGACCCATTAAACTCCCATTTCACTTCTCTGTGCCATGCCCTAGAACAGCTCAGTTACAAATTATCAGCAGATTCTTACAGAGGAGTAAATGCAGTGACCAATCTGTCTATATATGTGAAAGACGCAACTTACCTAGTTTTAGAAGGCCACACCTGAGCCAGCCAAACCCCAAATGCCTGTTCAACTCCTGGCAAAAACAAAAAGTGAAGAATAAAAGAATAAAGGAGAAAACATTTGGTAACCTCATGGAATCCAACTGCCCTTTTGATGCAGCTTTCAAACCTTACTTTTGAACCATGGACTGCTGAGCTTTGTTACAAAAACCTCCTATTTTCAAAACCTCAGGCTCAGTTTTTCCCAAAAAAACCTAAAAGTATGTGCAACAAACCTAGCATAGCCCTGCAAAAAATAACATCAGACTTGTGCTGACATGAAAAGTTACACTGAACATCGGGTCAAATATACAGCTAAAAAAAATAGGCTCTTTCTTCAAAGTCAAGGCCTCACTAATGTGTTCCTGACAACTGTCAATGGTTAAAATCATCTTCCTTCTGCTCAAAGACACTTTAAAGTTTTTTAAACTGCTATCCTCCATAAGGATCTCTTCCTTGATCTCTAAAACTTCATGCACTTAGAATGCAAGGCAGGTTATTTCCTAGTGTTCTCTTGCCTTCTTTTATTTCTCAATGATACTCATTTGACAGCAGTTTTAAGTTGTAAAAGTTCTTTCCAACATCTGTCTGACCAATGAAAATGGTTACTCAAAGAAACAGAAGAAATACAAGTTTCTCAGCACTGAAAAACAAATTAATAGTATTTATCTTTCTCTACCATCTACCAAATGGGGGGGGGAAGATCCAAGTCCCTGAGTACTTCACTTCATGAACCTTGAGAGGCACTGCACATTGTGAAGCTATTCCACCAACAGCCACCACCATACACAACTGCACAATCCTGTCCTCTTACTCTTAATTGTCTAGCGGGGCCTTTACTCTGTGCCAGGTCAGCAGCAAGCGGGCTAACTGCATCACCACAATACAAACAAGAGTAACACCACGTTCCTCAAAACCCACCAACCCAAAACACATCACACAACTGTAAAGTTACTACTGCCCAGGCAACAAGAAGTCAAATACATCTAAACACATTCAATCACAAGCATTACAGCATTAAAAATTCTGTGACTCTGAAATAGTTTTCACAAGGTAAACCACAACAAACCATGGAAATTATTCCACAAATCAGTAGGTCTAGTACTGAGATGAAGCAGCCTGCAATACCTGACTAGAACTGTACATACAAAATTCAGAGCATGTTGTCACTATGGAAGATTTAGGATACACATAAACGTGTCAACTACTATATAGCAAAACATTCCAACTTTTTGGCAGAAAATTCAGTTACTTTTTCATGTATCAAAACCTGATGTGTGCAGATGGAGAACAAGCTTACGGCAGTAAAATCATTTTCCCGAGGCTACAAAGAAAGCTTGGGCTACACCCAGAATTAGAATAGTCCCTGGAGCAAATTCTTGGCCCGGTCTCTGTGAATCTAGCAGGATCTGAGTTAGCGTTAATTCACCTTTTTTCCTCAGCATTTAAAAATGCTCGTGAAAGTTTAAACAGGCTGCCTTAAGCAAATATTATCTCACAAGAATGACAGACAAGAGTTACTATCAAAAAACCCAAGAAAATGCTAAAGGAGATACAAGTCTGAAAACACCTATATAAGTTCATCCTATCATTTGCCATAAGCTTTAAGGCCAGATGCTTATCTGTTTCAAATTGAAATAAACCCATGGAAGTCAACAAATCTATGTACGCCAACTGAAGATTTGTCCCTATAAATTACTTTAAGTGTATTTAGGAATATTTCAAGCCTAAAGATTCCATAAGCCATTAAACATTACTTGCAACATTGACCCTTAAATCCAAGTCTTGCCTTCATCCACCAGGTGCTTCTCAGCAGGGAAATGTACACACGATAACCCAATGAGTATCTCTTAGTGGGAGAGTAAAAGGAAATCTCTCTTTGCGTACAGTTTGCTCAAGTGTTCACCAGGATTCAAAGTAACAAAATTGGATCATTTTGCTGCCCACATCTCAATATCAGATGCGTTTGTGGGTTTTGGTTTGGGTTTTTTTGGTTTGGGGTTTTTTTTTTTTTTTTTTTACACATGCACAAGCAGTAACTATGGGTTTCCCACAGTCAGCACTCATATGGTAAAAGGTGCATAACTATGAATTTTACCTCCTTAACCAACAATCTGTACAAATTAATTTGCTGACCTATTTTTTCATGGCTAGAGAGAGAATTGTTAAACAATCTCTCCTTTTCTTATTGCAGCTAATTACACACAGAAATACCAAGTCATGCTAAACAAAAAGGAGACACAGTTTATTAGTAGTTTCTAATGCGCCACAAAGATAAGCAAACGAATTGGCTCTTTTGGCTACTATTAGTTCCACACAGTTAAACATTATAGTCTGATATATGTTAGCCACAGCCATAAGTCAGAGAATAGTGATGTCTATCAAGTCGGGAGGTAGACAATAATCCTCCAGGCAGACATATAGCCCTCATTCACGCTCTTACAAAACAACAAGCTAAGACTGATGCCTTTCATCTGCCTTTCTATATCCCTAGCAGCATGCATTTACACACATACAAATTGATCAATATAAAACAATGCTAGTACGGGCTGTCTTATTTTTTCTTGTGCTGTTTAGCAGTTTTCTTGTAACTCCTTAACCATGTAGTTAGGAAGTGATCTGCCACCACTGCAATCACAATCAGTTTTGTCACTAGCTTCCATGATGCTGTTTTCCATGGAACTGTTAGAAACGTTTTTCTAGGATTAACTCAATTCACACTAAATGTGAATTTAACTGTTCCAAATATTACAAACCTGTTATTAAATATCTGAAGCCATTTGTTGCTTTGAAAGAGCATTCTTACCATGGAAGGATCACAAATCATTCTTTTGATCAAGGTAAAGTAAGTTACATGGTTTCCACAAAACACTATTTCCAAGGGGCTCCTTTCTAATGACTTCAGCATTTCAAGTAAACCTTAACCTGTCTATCAGTTGTCTGTCAGGCCTACCAGAATGGGAATGCATGGAGCTTTTATTTTCCCCAACTACACAGCCTAGCTGACACTGCAGGCTGCATTTCCATTCTATTAAATCTCCCACTGAACGATAATAAATCTTTCCTCTAAAAGTTGAGATTTTTTTTTCAGAGCCTGGGGAAATACTGTCATTCTTTAGCCATTGAAATGTTTCATTCAAAAATGTGATCTGAGGACAACGCACTTAGAGGTATATTTTCTTCACCTTGATACATTGAAAAGATACATTATACTTAACAGTTCCTTGATGCATAATCTTTAATAGCAGAAGATAAACAGTCTTCATATCTGGTAAGAAATCTTCATTTAGGATTCAGCTCAGGATCCTGTTCTGCAGTAGATCTTACTCATGTTCTCAGCATTGCACCTAGGATGAAAATGGCCCAGAGATCTCTCCAGAAAGGCAGAGTTCGTGGTGCAAGTACCAAAAGCCACTTATTCTGCAGCAGTTCCTGGAAGGCAGATGCCTCTTGTCTATTTTTATGGCATTTGTCAGACTATCCCACTTCCTCTGCATTTTTTCTGTCTAGCAAAAATACCAGCTGGTTACTTCTGGTCATTCTTCTTTGACTAAACACTGACTAATCTGCTGCTTCTAACTCTGAAGCTAAGCTTATCTGTCCCTTTTTCTGCACATCCAGAGAAGAAAGAATGGTAACAGGTCATACACGAAAGTCAGAAGAGATACTTAGGAGCTCTTTATGGTTTTTCTGGAAAAGGCTGGTTTGCAAATGAAGGTTAGTGTCTATTAAAAGTTATCTTGCCTTCCCCAATCTCCAGACTTTTAGTTTCAGTGTTTACTAAGGACTTAGGATAATCCTTACTTGAACAAAACTAATTTGACCAGGTTGTATCACCCTTTTAATACAATGTATCAAAGTTTTCCAATCTTTCAACCTGAAAGACTTGACCAAATGGCACTACAGTTGCTTGACAGGATATCAAAACCTGTAAATGCAAAACAGAGATCAGAACAACTGTAGACCCTTATCATCCAAGTACCATGCCCCCAATGAAAAAAAAAAAAAACCACATGAAAAAAAACACCACCAACCAACCCAACCCCACAGTATTTTTGCCTATTTTTCTTTTAGACTAATATTTGTGTAATATTTTCAGTAAGGTACAATAAAGGATTGATCAAACCACTCACACGCATGTGTCAGAAATGCACACCACTACAGTGGACAAGCACAGCTGTTTAACAGACCGTAATGGGGTTCTAGTCCAGTTTGTCACCTACAATGATAAATAATATTTTTTTTCAAATGAAATAGATTAATTTACCAAACTGAATTTTTCACAAGATCAGTATTAACTTGCCTTTTCTTGAAAAGTGTCATAGCATGGAACAAATAGGATTATCCAGGACATAGTATCTAGGGGGTACTGGTGGATGAAAAGCTGGACATGAGCCAGCAATGTGCGCTCGCAGCCCAGAAGGCCAAGCGTATCCTGGGCTGCATCAAAAGAAGCGTGGCCAGCAGGTCGAGGGAGGGGATTCTGCCCCTCTGCTCCACTCTGGTGAGACCCCACCTGGAGTCCTGTGTCCAGCTCTGGAGCCCCCAACACAAGAAGGACATGGACCTGTTGGAGCGAGTCCAGAGGAGGCCACAAAAATGATGAGAGGGCTGGAGCACCTCTCCTATGAGGACAGGCTGAGACAGTTGGCGTTGTTCAGCCTGGAGAAGAGAAGGCTCCAGGGAGACCTTCTAGCAGCCTTTCAGTACTTAAAGGGGGCTTATAGGAAATATGGGGACAAACTTTTTGGCATGGCCTGCTGCGATAGGACAAGGGGTAATGGTTTTAAACTAAAAGAGGGGAGATACAGACCAGACATAAGGAAGAAATTTTTTACACTGAGGGTGGTGAAACACTGGAACAGGTTGCCCAGAGAGGTGGCAGATGCCCCATGCCTGGAAACATTCAAGGTCAGGCTGGATGGGGCTCTGAGCAACCTCATCTAGTTGAAGATATCTGCAGGGTGGTTGGACTAGATGCCCTTTAAAAGTCCCTTCCAACCCAAACTATTCTATTATTCTGTTTTAAGTTTTATGCTCTCGCTGGTGGTATTTCCAGAAGCAAAAGTGTCCTTCAGTTAATACTGGGTTATTAACCTCAGAAGGGGCAGTGCCACCTATTCAAACAACATCACCCTCCATTATGATAGATTTTCTCCGCTACCACTCTGTATATACCCACAGTCTCTCAGATGCTCCCATTTCTCATCTAGCTCTACCATTGCTTCACCAGAGTTGGCAACAGGGAAGCACGTGTGTCATCATGTTCTGCTGCAACATGGTATAGATCTGCTGGGAGCTATATTGCATTGTAAAGAAGCAGATATTATTTATGTGATTATTTTACTGTTATTAAGTCCTCCTACAGTGCAGGCATACCAAAACAAGATCAGTCATCTGCAAATAAAATTCTGTACTGCAAAAGTATTAAAATCTAAGAAGCTTCAACTTGCAATGAAAGGAACTCAAACACTGTTACTGAAAAATCACAGAGAATAAGAGACAAAAAGAAACACCAAACACTATCAACCTCCCCAGTAAACTAAAAGTTATAAATGTTATTAAAAAAATTAAATTAGGTATGAGATTACATTTTGTTGTTTGCATTTTCTTGTCTACTAAGTTAAAACACATGAATATTTTAAAATTTCTGGCAGAAGTAAAGAAAATCTAAGGAAAAGAAAGCTGTGTTCTGATTTTCATCACTTTGCTGCCTGAGAAGTTTGTTTTAATTCAGTAGTGCTTTACAACCTCACAAACTTCAAACAATAAAGTGATACTGTACAATGAATATTAAACATCCATTTTCTTTCATTAATCTTGATTTTCAGCTCCAGATACAAAGAATTACAAGTTCATCTTTGCCAATAAGCAAAGAAGCGCATTTTTAAATTGGGAGAGCAGAGAAAATATCTCACAATCTATAAAAATCAAATTCTACTGGTATATCAGGCATTCATAAATAAATCTCTTAACACATTTGTGCCTTTGCACAAAAGGTAAGCCTGCAACAGCTGAGGTACTACTTTGTGGAACTGATACTACAGCGATTGATTGAGAATACATTTGACTTTTAAGACTGCAGTGATGTTCCTTCAAAGGGCAGATGCACCACCACTTACCTATGCAATATACCAAATAAAGAAAGAGCAGCAACTGAGACTTGTACTAGAGGATCATTTAAATTCAACTGTACACAGAAAAAGTCAAACATTTTTTTATGGACAACAGTTAATACCAATCACATGCAATAAACCTAATATTCTTTCCTTTTCTCACTATTTTTGTCTACTTTTAGCCAGGATACACATTTTTCATTCACTACAGGCTAGGGATGGCTGTAGGGCACGCCATTACCTCACCACCCAGTTATCACCAAGTGGCGTGCCTAAAATCCTCCCCATTAAGTGTTCAGCTCTTTCCCATATGCAAAATTCACCCTTTACCTACGTCTGACTCTAATGGCACAGTATAATTCCCTCAGGGATATGAGTAGGATCCATGACACCAGCCCAATCACTTAACACTGCCCAGTTATTTACCTTACTTATTTGTATATTGTACCTTGCTACACAACCGTATTCTCATAGTTGCAACTTCTGAATCATCAAACACAAAGTTGCCTTTACTGGAATCCTAGCAGAGATCTGACGGCAAAACTGAAGACCAAATTTCAAGTGTCTAAAATCTCCTGCTATGAAATAAATATATATTAGAATATGTATATTATATATATTTTATATGGTATAACTTATGTAATATAATATAGATGTTAATTCATTTAAAGGACATTACTGTTCTTACTGGCCTAGATATTGCACAGACTTATTTCAGAATTTTGCACAAAAAACCCACAATCTCAGAAATGAAAAATAAAACAGAGGGAAGAATTGCGACTATGATTTTTACACTAAATAACCTAAACTTAACATACTTGTGTGTTCCTCATTCTTCATGAAATGATGTTATAGTGCTAGTTTTCCCTCAATATCAGCATCCTGTGTTAACTTCAAAATTCTTTGGGATGATATTCTCTCATGAGAAAGGAATCAGTACTTAGCACAAGGAATGACTAAATTGCAATTTTCTAATGCAAAAATACAACAGGCTCCTATGCTTTAAAGGCTAGCATTTAAACACAAACTCAATTGTTTTAATAAACTTCCACCACAGCACCAATTTTTTAAATTGTTTACTGTTCAAATACATAGACAGAGATCATTATATAGCCTGTTCTAAATTTCACAGACTTCTATCATCATTTTGCCTGCCAACTAAGGAAGAGATTTCATGATGTGTGAAGCATTGCAGATTTTAGACCTATACTTCTGTTCAACAGCTATCAGTCTTGAACTTGACATCCATATGCTATTTTCTCCTCCCAAGAAAGTCACTTAGAGTTTTGTATGCCTAAAAAAAGACAAGCCCTTACTGGCCTCTCATTTCATTTTCATTGAAGGAAAATTGCATTTTGCTGTTACTAAGTACAGACTGACCTATACAAAAGGCTATCTTTTGCCAGTGCTGCACAGGCAATGGATTTTTTTTGTTCTTTAGATCTTACATATAACACGGTTAGGACCAAACTCTGATTTTGACTGTAGTGACGCAGCTACAACAAGGACGACAGGGTTGCACAAGCGTCACCAATATCAGAACTCTATCTTGGGAATTTAAGTTCTATATTTCATTAACACTTCTGTGAGACTACAGCCCTGAAACATCTGTCCTTTTGTAACTGATGTAATTAAATGCCCTGAGAAATATGCAAAATGAGGGATCTGCATACTATCACACAGCAGTTCTATTCTGTATTTAGCCTTCACTTGGCTTTAAGGGTCTGCATGGTATCATGACTTGAAACGTAACATTCTGAATAAATGTAATGTGCTCTAC
Source organism: Phoenicopterus ruber ruber (assembly GCA_009819775.1). Taxonomy (NCBI): domain Eukaryota; kingdom Metazoa; phylum Chordata; class Aves; order Phoenicopteriformes; family Phoenicopteridae; genus Phoenicopterus; species Phoenicopterus ruber. The sequence continues at coordinate 36,075,050 of CM020220.1, forward strand.
TGGAAAAAAAAAAACCAAAACAACCAACCAACCAAAAAACCTCTCAGGTCTTTTGGAGTGAGAAATGCAATTCTATATAGCTCCTGGAAGAAAAACCACAAAGATCAAGACTGTTCATGTGGTCAGTGATCCCGGAGAATTCTGTTTAGGTACCCAGCTGAGACGCTCTAAAACAGGCCTGAGTTCTGAATGCCCATCATTCGTCTGAAATTCAGTGGCCTTTAAAGAATGTTGAATTGGATATCAAAACTAAAGAGCCTCAGAACCATGAACCTTCACCTATATTCTTTATTAGTAGTATTATTATTCACAGCTGTGCCCAGGGTACACTAAGCACTGTGCAAACATAAGGGAAAGCCTACGTATCTTTAATTTCTCAAGCAAGAATAGGAATGAGTCACTGGGAAAATGGTATATTCATCAATAAATTAATATAGTCACTCTCCAATTCAGTTGCCCGAGTAGTATACCTGAGATGAGCAGTGAGAAATTACATCAATCTGTCCACATCCAAGCATGCAGAGGATAACACCTTCAATTGCTCAATGTTTGTCCCATGTAACTCCATTTGCAGTGCACCAGAGTAGCATAATAAGGGCAGAGAATCAGTAGTTATGTCCTACAGCTAGCCAAAATGAGATTTTATGGCTCAATTTAGTCATTCCAAAGAAGCAAGTGGACCTGAATCCATACTTTCTAAGGTTTGTTGGCATTTGAATCTGGCTGTTAGAGAGTCTGAACTGGGACAAAGCTTTAATCTGAAAGTAAACTCTACTCTGAAATTTCTAAGCATATGGACCATGCATTTCAAAGAAAATCATAGAATCATCATAGAATGGTTTGGGTTGGAAGGGACCTTAAGGTCATCTAGTTCCAAACCCCCTGCCATGGGCAGGAACACCTTCCATTAGACCAGGTTGCTCAAAGCCCCATCCAACCTGGCCTCAAACACTTCCAGGGATGGGGCATCCACAGCTTCTCTGGGCAACCTGTTCCAGTGCCTCAATGCCTCTCTAATCCCAGTATATAGAAGCTCACTTTAATAAATCATTTTTCAGTAATACATTTTGAAACACGGATGATTTTGTATACAAAATCAGAATGTCAGTTTCTTTGCATTTACTTGTACTGTCTTATCCATGGGTCAATAGCTAATCCTATAAAATACTCCCACTTACAGAATTGTATCTACCAAGTTTCCATTTGAGATACTACACAGATTAATAGAATCATAGAATCATTTAGGTTGAAAAGACCTTTAAGATCATCGAGTCCAACCATTAACCTATCACTGCCAAGTCCACCACTAAACCACGTTCCTAAGTGCCACATCTACACGTCTTTTAAATACCTCCAGGGATGATGACTCCACCACTTCCCTGGGCAGCCTGTTCCAATGCTTGACAACCCTTTCAGTGAAGAAGTTTCTCCTAATATCCAATCTAAACCTCCCCTGGCACAACTGGATGCCGTTTCCTCTCATCCTGTCACTTGTTACTTGGGAGACGAGACCGACACCCACCTCACTACAACCTCCTTTCAGGTAGGTTGTTGACAAGAAGGTCTCCCAAGAGCCTCCTTTTCTCCAGGCTAAACAACCCCAGTTCCCTCAGCTGCTCCTCATAGGACTTGTGCTCTAGACCCTTCACCAGCTTCGTTGCTCTTCTTTGGACACACTCCAGCACCTCAATGTCTTTCTTGTAGTGAATAAAATTCACCTTCTCAGAATAACAGTGCGTATTTACTACACCAGACTAAACGCTTAGCAGGATAAGACCTCAGTTCATGGACATATTTGCTGCACTCAAGTTTTCAATTATTTCTATAAATCTAAACCCTTAAATATGTCTGTGGTGATCTAAAAGGAGTGATCTCTAAAGCAACCACGAGGACAGATTTCACAACCTGCCTGCTATTTCCCCAGCATTTCGCAAATAGCCCAGCACCAACTCCTCCTGTGATGCATTGGCATGCAGGGCCTATTCAGGCGTGCTCTGACCGCACTGGGACAGGCTGTCTGCAAGCTCCATCTCGACAGCTGCCTCATGAAAGCCCTTTACAAAGCTTACATTTACAAAGGCATACATTCTAAATCTTTACTCAATCTCTGACTACAAAGAAAGCTTTTAGTTCAGAATTCGGTCTATACATTGTTTTGATATATTGATATGACTACTCCATTCACTGTGAAACAATTTTAGCTAATCAAATCAGGAAGATGAATGAACAAACTACATTCTGTGAATCACAAGTCTACATTGGACAAGAAACAGTAGAATGCGAGTTTGTTTTCAGCTTTGACAATATCATCAGAGATTAGCTGCTTGAGCAGAAAATAAACTATAACAGCAAAAGCCATATTTGCATATTTTTCAAAATTATGTTTTAGTAACATAAATGTCAAGAAACTAAGAATAATGGGTTTCAAAACACCAGAGTTCCATTCCACTGTAATAGACCCTTGTCCTCTATTATGATTCTGAAACTAGGCTCAGTGTGAACCTACAATACTGCAGCTACAGAGAGGAGAAATTATAGGGGTTATTATGAAACGATTTAGACTGCAGCCTTATACTACACATATATATATACTGCAAAAAAAGTTCATATTATCTTATCATTCTTTTCTTGTATTATTGTAAAACAGAAACAAATTAAAATTATTATTCCAGTACTTACTTGGGGTGCTGAGGAATAAATTAGTGTTCATTTTTATCATGCCCAGTCTCAGTTTATGACTATATATTTACAAAAATGTAAATCCACTCTTTATAAGAATTCTACAAGCATACATGTTTCAGGCAGCATAACATGAAAAGTGAAATGAACTTATTCCTCAGGAATGGAATTGCTCGGTATCTGACCATAAAAGTATTGCACAAAACCACAAATGTCAGAATATGCATAACTGATTCTTAGCGAGCCTAACTTTCAGTCGCTAAAGACGATACCAGAGGGCTCCACGGACCTCAAGGATCTTACAAATTTAAGTCTATAAAGGTTTTACTGAAGCCTTGCGGAATTATATGCTGGAAAGCAACACCTTCAACAGCATCCAAAACCAACGAGACCACAACCATTACCACAGAGTGCAGGAGCTGTATTTAGAGACAGCAGCAGAAGCTTCCAAATGGTCTTTGACAAGTACAGCACTTCTGTAGTAAAATTCAGTATATTAAGTACCTGATAGTAAGAGATCTGTTCTTTCAGCTAAAGAAAAAAGATAGGTTTATGGTCTGTGTAAGTCCTGCTTCTCAATATTAGTGAATGAAAGATGCCAATTTCATTTTCCCTTAAGCAGCCATCCTGCTCCATATCCAGCCTAGCCTAGTTTAGATTTCCAAACCTAAAGAGACGAAACACATTTTGATGTATACATCAGCATTTCATCTTCTGCATTCCAATATTTCCGGCCACAAAACAGCCCATCCCAGAGAGAACATATATTATACACCTGTTATGTAGCAAATGTGACATCTATGTAGGTATATCATAATTTGAATTTATACACTTTTATAACACACTATACACAGGTTCTTTTTAATAGTAAGTCTAACACATAGAGTTCAGATCAATGGATCCCACGCCTCATGTGCCACAGATCATTACCTAATAAGGAAAACACTTTATGTATTCAGATCAACATAAGATTTATCAATCTATCTCTTTCAATATTACCCAGCAAAAGTTAAGCTGGGGCATCATCATAATCCCACCGAAAGAAAACTTCTCATACCAGTCAAGATAAACCATTCCAACTTACTCTAATGCTTGAAAAACACAGCTTTGGAAGCAAATAGACTAGCCTTGAAAGGAAGGATGGAGATCAAGCTGTAGCACTCAAGGGAGAGGGCAGACCATAAAAAAAGGAAAGGAAGCCTAGTTAAAAACACTTGGTTGGAAAAGGAGTCTCCTGAATCACTTCCCCACTCTCCACACAGACCATGTACATGGGTATCACTCCTCTTAGTATTTTTCTTACCGTCCGTGTCCGCCCTTTCTTCAACTACAGTTATCAAGTAATGTCAGCTCCCTGGCCTAGTATCTTTACTGCAAAAGCAGCACCATAAGATACACTTGCAAGAAAGTGTTTTGAAGCATGTAAGAGGACAAAACAGAAATTTACAGGAAGAATTTACAGAAGAATCAGAAAGAGTAGTGAGAACACAGTCAGTGTAGCCTGACAATTAGCACAGCAGGTCCCCATTTTTCACTGAAATGGAACATCAGGGCTGTATAGCTAACACTTCACCATTACAGACAAGAGGTAAAACGGAAACAGAATGCTTTAAATAGCAGGTGTTTGCAAAGAATTGGCAGTGTCACACACCCCATAGTGACAACTAGTCATTTATATCAAACAAGTAGCAAATTCTGGTCACCTGGCATGTCTCCCAACTCATGGATTGGCTAGAGGAACCTGCTAAAAGGACAGCACAAAGGAAGAGAGCAGCCAATGTGAGATGATAAACTGAGCAGAACTGCTGAAATTGCATGGGGGAGCAAAGTGATTCTAGAAGAATGTATTTTCCTCAAAGACTAAAAAGTTTTAATGCTAAACGTATCAAAAGGCCTGGCAATGCTTTTGTGGCATGTAAGTTAACTGTCAACTGTCTATTAAGAGTCTGTCTATACAGATTTAATATGTATCCGTGTGCTGCTTCCTCTTTTATTCTTCATAAATTTAGCCCCTTCAAACCACAAGGAATGATACATTCCAAAGACACATAACTAGTCAACTACTAACAACTGATTTCAGTAGGTCAATGCCTATCCACTCCAGGTGAGTATGCAGTCACAGTATATCCAGGCAGGGACTACCTTCTCTGCTGCTTTTTTTGTATGGTTTCTAAACACTGCCAGAGTGCCACAAATAAGGAAAACAAAATAAAAGCTTTCAGATAGCCTTACTAATCTTAGAAAATTTTTAAAAAGACCTCTTTAAAAGAAATTGAGTGGCTTAGTTATTCATTTTTCACTTATGTCTTGCAACTCTGACAAATGAAAATGTAAAATAAAATGAAGCCATTTTTCAATATTCCCTAAAACCATATTGTTAACAGTTAACAAAATTCTTCTATAACATAGTACTTACTTTTATGTTGCTTCAGTAGCAAAGACAGACTATGCATTTTCATGACGCAGAACAAAATGGAAACTCAGATGTCCTGCTTTCTTGTTAACATTCAAAATCTTTAGAGTGCTAGATTCTGCTTTTAAGCGTTCCTTCTCTTTTCTCTTCTTTTTGAATCAAGTTATTCTACCTCTGTTTCTATATAAATCGTTCTGAGTAATGTATGGTGAGTTTTCAGAGACCATTTGGTCAGATTCTAATAATCTCTCCTGGGAGCTGACACTAACTTCCAGCAGCAGGTCGTACACTGCAGATTAGAATAATAAAACACATGCTGCTGCAGCTTCAAAAAAAAAAAAAAAAAAGGCAAGTCTGTCTTTATCAAGCTGAAGAATGATGTTTTGAGATATCTTAGATGTCTTGTCTCCTAGACAGAGCTTTCCTTTTGTTTATGTAAACACATAAATCCAGCCACTTCTGTTTCTTCCTTCTTTTAAACAGAGAATATTCCATTGCAAAGATTCTGTTCCAGATTCCACATTTTTTTTTGTCCTCACAATAATGCAGTGTTACTTAATTGACCAAGATAGAAAGCTGGTATTTTACAAATTTGCATTGAACTAAAATATATCTTTATTTATACAACGTAGCATTTTTTCCTGTTTTGAAATAAAATAAGTATATTTCATTTTTTCCATAGAAAAGTGGTTTGGGGTTTTTTTCAAAGTCTTTGTGTAAAGGTAAACTAGACAAATGTCTTGAAACTTAAAGAAAAACACTGGCTTAAAAAGAAACTGATATTTCTCCTCCAGATTAGCATTGTGTTAGGGTATCTGTCAGTGTAATACAGATAAATTATATATTTCTCCCATACAATTCACTATTCTTTATTATAGCATTCCCACTACAAATCACAGGTGGATTAAGACTTGTCATATTTGACCTCTTTGGTTAAAGGCAATCCACTGCATAATGATTTTTACACTGTTCTGTAAAATGACCAGTTCCACATGCATAAATGCTAACAGGAATCAGCATCTCCTGTTTCTTTCTCCGACCTTCAACAACCCTATCTGCTGCAGAAGAAAACAACAGTTTCACTAATTTATAAGCACCATGCAGACACAGGCAGTCTAGAGAGAAACCTTTTTAGCAGTTGCAAAGAAAAAACAAGAGAAAGCTTCCACAAAGAGAGAAATTCTGAGAGCCCAAAAGAAAAAAAAAAAAAAAAGGAAGAGGTGTGAAGATTTAAAATATTCCCAATACTCACTGAAAGCAGCCACTGCAAGCGCCAGTGTGACAATAATGGAGACCCAGGAAACCCACAATGCCTTCTTTCTGTAGCTTTGAGCTTCATGAGGTTTTAGCCTTGTACTGCTTTCTAGTAAACCTGATAAGCAATAAGCAAAGAGTGTATGAACAATACATTGCTCCTTTTAAAAACACAACTGTGTTAGTTCAGACCTAGATCACATATTTACATTCTACTTTACACATAGAATCAATGCTGAATCAAACCCTGCTCAGATTATTAAGGTTAAGTGAATGAAGCCACCAGAAACATATGAGTAAGCAAGGAGAGCACACACAAGTTGCTTTGATTTCACACAGAAAAACACACACATCAGTCACTTAAAAAGAGCACTGCAATTGTAGGGCAGTTACAGAATTCACATCACTTAACGTTTTCCACCTGCACATCTACACAAGAAAGGGCTCAGTCCTATACTCACTCAGATCAAAACTCATTTGAGAACTTCAGGATCCTGAACGTAATTAACATAGGAGAAAAACCGCTCACCAGTCTCTGTGAAATAACCTACCGAATGCACAGGAATATACTGCATATACTGAGCACCGAAGTAGAAGCAGGCATACTTTAGAATCAAAGCTATCACAGTTGAAAAAACCTCTTGAAGGATAACATCCTTCATGTGAGGTAAGAATACATCCCCACCTAAAACTAACTGAAGAACCAATTCTGTCCATATTGCAATCAGCACAGAACACAAGGGAATGGGATTGCTTTCTCTATTTTTTGATGCTTTCAATGTGTGGAAGTCTTTCGTCCACTCATCTTAAATCACAGAGAAGAACTTGGGTTAAAAATAAAGACAGTAACAACATTCTTTGGTTTTCATTCTCTCAGTCTGAGTCTTAAGCCACTTTTAAAATGCATTCAGAATTTAACATATTTGCCTTCTGTATATCCCATCCAGTTCTTTTGTGCTTAATATATTCATCTAATTTGAAACATACATTCTTTTTTACCAGCAAGCTCCAGCTCCAATCTGCTTAACTGGAGAGAACACCTGATGGCTTTTAACTTTCTTAATGAATTACTCCAGAAAATGTGGGTGGTTCCTCTTAGATGATGATCACTTTTCAGAGGGACTTGCCTGCAGTGAACGCATTGAACTGGGGCACTGGTTTAATAGCACAACCTTTCAGTAGCTGGTCTAACATCTTAGACAAAGGGGGCTCTGGCAGACCCAGCAGGAGATTAAAACATGACAGCTGAAGCTGTTACTATCCTCACCTTCCCCAGTTTTCTCTCTGATGGCTATTACCACTTTCAAGGCAGGGACACCTGATCTGGTTATCAGTGTACTCCTGAATCCACACCGTGTTTAACCAAGTTTATTAACGTTAACAGATATTAATTTCAACTGACTGTAATACACTGGCTGAAAACTGCAATGGTTTTGGAATCAATTCAGAAGTAAATCAGACATCTCTGCCTCAGGGGCAGCAATGTGTCAGCAGAAGGGCAGGCATCCAGGGGTGGTAACAATTCAAGCCACCAGATTTTATTCCACCACTTGAAGTCTGTCAAAATTACTGGTTCTAATCCTAGCATAATTGGTGGGATTCACGCTGTCTTGGAAAAATTTTTGCTGCTTTTTTCCACCTCAATTACAGTAAAGCAGAGAGAGTTTCTTTATGGTTAGTTCAGAAAGCCACTGTGAGAATTTCATGCTTGCGCCGTGTTTTTAGAAAATTTAAAATATTACCTCACTTTTGTGCCACACGCTCCCCTCTTTATGAATGGAAAATAATTTGCAAACTGACATGCAGAAGAATTACTAGGACCTATATTGAAGTGATGTCTGTTTCTTATTATGTGCATTCTTTGTCTCTTTAATACATGAAAACTACCAGATGACAACTCTGAAAGGATCGAGTCTTTTACTGATGGTACTGTACAGCTACTTCTCACATAGCCCGCTTTCATTTGTATGAAGAATTCTCCCCCCCCCACAACGTTTGGCCTATCTTCTGCCACTACATATAATGATGCACAGTTTAATTGCTGTCTGATATGAGGCAATGTAACAATACCTCTTGAAATACAGGAGAGATTTCTACTAAGATAACCATAGAGAAAACACTTCTCACATTTTGTGTGTTCACCCCTCCTGCCCCCTCCCCAAACCAAGGATTTTAAATTACGGCCCAAATCTTGTTGGAATGTAAAGCAAAGTAGGTTTTCTTACCCAATTTTGATTCTCAATATTTCAAACCTCAAATAAACACAGATCAGAATGACAGACATCCTCACCTGTTTCTTTCTTTAAAGACATCCTATAGTTCATGGCTACAGCTCACTATTACCTGGGAAGTCCAACATACACAGCTGATACTTACAAATCAAATAATATCCTAATTAAATTGAGAAATGAATAATAAGCCCCACAGCTAGTGCAGCACTGCTGATTACTATTCACATGTCAAGCACGTGTCCAGTATGACAGAGACTGCAATCCTTATAAAACTAAACCACTTCTGCCGTGTGTGTGTGTGTTTGTCTGTCTCTCTCAAAATGGCTGGCATATTCTAGCTGTCAGAGATGTGATCCCTTCCTTCCTAAAATAATTCAAATAAATGTTCTGTATTTACAATTTTCATCCCTGAGAAAGATCATATTGCTCTTATGAGTGTCCTAGGGGACGGCACACAAAAATACAAACTCATTCACATGGCTACCAAGCCCATAGCATGAAAAATATTTAGAAGCAACAACAGCTCATTAATTTACACGCAACAACACAATTCACAAGGTAAACCTCCATATTTTTTCCACTGACCATAAGAAAAGAAGTTTTAAGCATCCACAGGAGGCTGAAAGATAATCTTTCAGTATGACCTGCATTGCTACAAAAATAAAAAGCTATTATCTACTGATAAAATTCCTCCGCCCTGAAATTAACACACTGTGTTATTTTATTGCCATTAATTTATTTAACACATAGATATCCTTAAGGTAAAGAAAAGATGATGAGCTGGTTAAATCCACTTAATTTTTACTTTATCTTTCAGTACCTTCATATATTAACAGATTTTCTTCCCCTAAAAAAAATCAGAAGGAGAAAAAACCTGCCTAACAGTTGCAGAACACAAGCTTGGCATATTTGTGAAGTGATTCTAGGATATTCTTTACCATATGCTGACTTACCAGAAGCACTTTTCTATTTGGCTAAGGGATCATTTTAAAATGTCAAGTTAGAATTTGTGGAAGAGATAAGGCTAATAGAAAAATTGTTCACCTAAGATGTTAATTTAAGGACCCCATCCACAAAATTATCAGTGATTTTGGATCTGGCTCTTAAAAAGCAAATATCTTGTTCCAAAATTTAGGGTTAGTTTTTATTTTTAGCAAACATGGAAGTATCATCTCTATAACTGGATCTGCTATGATTCATTGGAAAGGATCATAAGAAAAAGTACAATCTAAAAGGACAGACTGTAACAATTTCAACAGGGACAACCTGCAAAAAGCATACCAGATTTTCCTCTATAATGGCTGGGAATTATCCTGGTAGATGGAATGGGTGCTATAGGAAAGGCTAACAGAAAGCTACTGCAAGGGCCATAGAAAAAGCGTGAAGGCAGAGAAGGAAATAAAATCAGCAGCTTTAGTCTTGTCTCCCTCCTAGAAAGAGGTAAGGCTAAGTACAATAGACACTCTCTCTTTTTGGAATTACCCTTAATACCAAAAGGGTCAGCTTTCATCTTTAGCTCTGTCATACTGTGCACAAATTAAAAATTTCTGTAATCAAACTTCCATGTTTGAACCATAATCAAAATTCCTGATTCCTGGTATTTAAATAGAACTGAAGCCTCAAATTGCCCTCAGTCACAATGTCTGTCCTCTGCCATTGGCGGTGACAGCGAGGGTACCCCTGGAAAAAGGGCTGTCCCCAGCCCCAACATGACTGAAACCTGTCACGGAAGATGATGACTGCTCTTCCCCCTTACTTCTCTACTTTGCGTTTAGGATTTGTGAGCAGGCACAGGCATTTGTAAAGCTGGAGAAAGAATGGGAGATACAGGGGTTACGTGTAGGACGGGATGAAGACCGAGAACACAAAAGGGACTTCAGGATGCTGAAAGCAAAAAGAGAAAGGAAGAAAATGCAACTAGAAGGCTAAAGAAAGCCTACACGTGAAACAAAAAAATGGAGACAAATTGTGTGGAAGAGGAACCTGGAGGCACTGTGGAGGACGGGGCAATGGGGAGAGTTAAAATGGCAGCTGCTTTTATGGGCAGCAGGTAAGCGAGTGCCTCACACACCGTGAACAGATGTCCGAAATAGGTTGCTTCACATTAAAGAGTAACAGGGTTTGGAAGCAGGCAGCTTTCCATCCCTGGTCAGATAATTAGGCAAATAATAAAAAACGAGTTATGTGGAAGCACATTATACGGCAGGGGAAGGCAGACACGGAGTAAGGTAAGCACCCTGACTTCGCTACCCGGCCGGGGCTGTAGCGGACCACCACAGAAACTCCCGGTTGTGCCCCTGCTCGGAAGGCGGTTGCCACAGGCCCCGCCGGCAGGTAACCTTAGCGGCTTCCCTCTCTTCAGCGGCGAGAAAACCTCCGGCACTGCCTGCCCCTCCCGGGAGCCTCCCGGGCGCCCGCCGCCACCTGCGCCCCTCGGCCCGGGCCCTCCCCCTCGCCTGTGGAGCGGCGCCATGTGCCGCCGCCCGCCCGCCCGCACCCGCTCCACCGCCAGGCAGGCAAGTTTTCGGGCGAGGTGGGAACAGCCACGAATAGAGTTTACAGAAATATTTTAAAGCTGTCGCGGCGTGCTCGTACGGGAACTAAAAAAGGGAAAAGCTTCGAGGGCGGAGAGAAGGGGGGAGAAAGGTTAAGCGAGTGCCAGCGGCGGGCTGGGGGGAGGCGGCCGGGGGCACTGAGGCGGCGGCAGGGCGGGAGCGGGGCCTGCAGGCCCTCACGCCGCGGGGGGCCGGGGCTGCGGCGAGGCGCGGGTGGGTGAGGGAAGAGCAAGGGGGCCCAGAGAAGCACGGCGGGCGGCTGCGAGCACAGAGCGGCTGGTGGGGGCAGTTAGGAGGGCAGGAGCCGGTGTGGGGCTGACAGGGCTGAAGAAGAGGGGGCGGGAAGGGCTGCTGTGGCGGCATGAGGAGGAGGGTATGGGTTCAGGAGGGCGAGGCGTGAGGGTGCTGCAGGGAGGGCGTAGGAGAAGCTGTCGGGGGTGGGTGTGAGGCGTCTCGGGACGGAGGGGAGGTGAGGGGGCATGCAACAGAGAAGGGCAGCGTGCAGGAAGGCGGGTGCGGGGTGAGGGACGGGCAGGTGCTCACCTCTGTCCTCCAGCCCCTCGCTGAACTGCCCGCTCTCCCCGATCCGCAGCTGCTCCTGCTGCTGCTCCCGGGGGTGCACCGGCGGGCTGGCGCCGGGGGGCTGCACGATGGCGGGGTCCGGAGTGGTGTCCAGGGGGGCAGCGGACGGCTCCATTTCTTGCGGGGCGGCGGGAAGCGGCAGGCGACTGTGGCAGCGAAGCGAGGAGCGAGCGGAGCATCCACCCCGGGTGCGAGCCCGGGGAGAGGAGGAGACTCCGGCTCAGAGCATCAGGGAGACGGGGACAGGCAGCAAACTCCTCCGACTGCTCCCCGCGGCCGCCTCATCACTAACCTCGCCGGCGGCGGAGGGGGGGCAGGTGGGAGAGCGGTGCCGCCTCCCCGCGCTGCCCTTCCCCTCCCCGCCCCAGGGAGCACCTCCGGCGGCGGGAGCGGCGCCCGGCTCCGCAGCGGGGCGGGGGCCGGGAGCCGGGGCCGGGCGGCAGCTCGCCCCCGTGCGGAGCGGCGTGTGAGGGGACTGTGGGGCAGGAGAGGGGGCGGGAAGGGCTCCGGTGACTCGCCCTCAGGGGCTTCTCGCCCTCGAGAGCCCGCGGGCGCCTGCGAAAGGTGCGGCAGGACCTTGGGCTTAAGGTACGCTCCCGGGGCCGCCTGGAGAAGCGGGAGACCTGTCAGCCTCCCATCGCCGTGGCTACCGACGCTGTCAGGGGGAAGAGTTGTCCAGTGACTGTCCAAACCCAGAGCCCTTGCGCAGCAGAGCAAGAGGCAAAAGCCTCACACCGCTCCCGAGGGCTGCGGGTGCTCGCCCTGTGGAACAAGGCCCTGTCTGCCTCGCCTCCCCTCACACAGGTAAAGACCCAGCGTTCCCCTTTGCTGGGGGATTTGCTCATTCTCCATCCACTGTAGTCCTTTTTCAGGATCAGAGCCAAATCACCACACATACGCACCTCTCAGACCCCCCAGCGCTGACGTTTTGTTACGCTGACAGTTGGTTTTACCAATACTAGCCTAAAAACTGTCCTAGAACATAAAAGCAGTCTCATGCTGAAGCACGGGATTAGACCTGGAGACTTGCTGGCATTCAGGGCCATTCTCAGTTCACCCACTTAGGGCTGCAGAAGAACATAAGGAAAAAACTAAAACCTTAGGAGAACAGAAATGTGAAAAAAATTGAAAATTTTACTGATAGATCTGTGCCAGAGCTGTTTTTTTCTTCTCCGCTGGTTTCTAATGACTAGATAGAGAGGTGCAAATAAACAAAAGCATTTTCTGTGCTAGCACAGTCTCCCAGTTGCATGCATACTAGCATGCAGATAAATTTTGAAACTGCATTGTGTTTTGACTTGAGTCTAGGAAAATATCAGAAGACAATTAGACATTGCAACCCAGGTCCTCAGCTGATACGTATGGATATAATTCCCATTTAAGTTATATGAAGAACAAACTGCCTTTCTCTTTTGACAAATTAGGAAATTTGGGGAGTATAGAAAGGCCAGCAGGAAATTAATATTTATACTAGCATAGGGACATGATTTTATAAGCTGTCAGAATCTTGCTGATGTCAGCCTCAAAAAAAAGTTTTGCGGTAGTTTAGTAATACCTATTTGGGAACGGTCAGTGAAAGATTACTACCAAAATGTCTTAATTTTTAAAAATGCATCCTAATGCTGTATGCTAATCTTCAAAATCTTTTCAGCTGTATTTTAAAGCACTAATTAGTTGAAGAAGTAAATATAACTAAATGTTAAGGTAAGTGACACAAAATATTTTAGAAAGTGATTGGCATTCTGGCAACCTTGTGGAATGGAGATGGCTGTTGTGGTGTGAGGGATTGGTGTTTGCTTTTTACTAATCTTACGATTTCTTTGTGTATAGTCTACCATACTTACTATATGAAATGTTTTTAAGTCTTCATGCCTCTCACCTAAGTTTCATCTTCATCCTTAGCTACCCTACCGGCTTTGTGATACCAGAGCTCTCACTCTTCTAGTGGGATCAGCAATGCCCAAACTATTACATCCTCATGTAATGGATACTAAATTACTAAGTGCATATTTGATGTTAATGTCAAAAGAGGTTCTCATGTACATAAGCTAACACAGGTTGAGGGAGGTGATTCTGGCCCTCTACTCCGCTCTGGTGAGACTCCACCTGGAGTCCTGTGTCCAGCTGTGGGGCCCCCAACACAAGAAGGACATGGACCTGTTGGAGCAAGTCCAGAGTTGGGCCACGAAGATGATCGGAGGGCTGGAGCACCTCTCCTATGAAGACAGGCTGAGAGAGTTGGGCTTGTTCAGCCTGGAGAAAAGAAGGCTTTGGGGAGACCTTCTAGCAGCCTTCCAGTACCTAAAGGGGCCTGCAAGAAAGCTGGAGAGGGACTTTTGACAAGGGCATGCAGTGCTAGGACAAGGGGTAATGGCTTGAAACTGAAAGAGGGGAGATTTAGATGAGTCTATAAGGAAGAAATTCTTCAGTAGGAGGGTGGTGAGGCACTGGCACAGGTTGCCCAGAGAAGTTGTGGATGCCCCATCCCTGGAAGTGTTCAAGGCCAGGTTGGATTAGGCTTTGAGCAACCAGGTCTAGTGGAAGGTGTCTCTGCCCATGGCAGAGGGGCTGGAACGAGATGATCTTTAAGGTTCCTTCCAACCCAAACCATTCTATGATTCATTCTGTAAGTGAGTTCTTTTGAGAGAAGTGGTGGGTTTTGGGTTTGGGCTGAGTTGGGAGGGGTGGAAACTAGTAACTCCATAAAGCAAATATGGTTATTTTCTTTATGGGCTGTTTATTAAGCTCTGGTGATCTTGAACCTGCAACATACGAGAGAAGATTTGTATGTGTATGCATGTGAGAGATGAATGAAAAGTAGAGAAGACTTACCTTTTGTTACTTGCCGTAAATAATAGATTGTCACGTGTCTCTGTCACTTAAAATGTGTTTGTAAAGTGAGAATCCTTAAGTGAGCAGGACCAGTTTTGTAACCTGGTCAGAGACAAGGGATTGGGACCAAATCACTTTTCAGGACCTGGCAGGGTTACAGAAACCTTTGGCGAGTCAGTTTGGGGAGACACTCTCCCATGCAGAGTGCATCCAGTACAAGCCACGAAGAGTCCTTTGAAAGTGCTGCGATGGACGTAATGCTCCCTAATGCAATCATTGCAGGATCCTTCCTTTTCTAAGGAGATAAGTCCATATCTGATCCATTCTAATAGGAACTGTCTTATTCCTTGCAGAAGTGAAAAATTGACTAGAGACTCTCATTGGACACTACCTCCTTTCTGTAAGTCTCTCTAAGCTACTTTGGTATTCTTACAACTTCCAGAAATTAACCCAAGAGGAAAGTAGCTGGAGATTCCTAATTCCTTTTCTTTAAAAGGAGGTGAAAGGGGTAGGTTTCCAAATGATTTGGAGGAAAACAGGAACTAAGAACACCAAACCACAAGTTTTAAACTTCAGTATGTTCCTTTTTCTTTTTTTTTAGTTGTTCTGAATTGCTGTTCTTACATAAAACTGTGTCTGGCAGAGGCTGCAGCTGTCTCTATAAATGCTATAGTGTTTAGGCTATAGCAAAGAATACAAGGCTTGCAATGAGTATTATAGTTTCTTAAATTACTCTCTTCATTGCTTTCAAACATGGCCCCATGTGAGAAGGGATATACTCTTCATTTAGCAAATACAAATTCAAAACATGAAGCAGATCCACAATGAAGAGCCTTTCAGATCAGACCGTTATTTATATAAGCTGGCTACTAAGAAGCAGAAAGATTGCCATATCATAGAAGCTGGAAAATGCTTTCCAGCATTGTCTCTTATTTCTCATGACGCCTCTTTCACCCGAAGTATATTCCATTGGATAAAGACGTAGGGCTAGAGTTTTAAAGATGTGGATCCTGTTTTCCAGCCCTCTTGGGCTTCTTGCATAGGAAGCCTGTAGGCGAAGTCAATGAAGAGAAAAAGGCCTGAACCTAATAGCTGTATTATTATATGATTTTATGTCTTGGCCCCTCAAACCTCCCTTTGTCAGATATGAATAAGGAGAAGCCAAAATCAATTAAAAAAAAAAGCGCCACATCTCTGGATTCAATCTAAATAGACTGACGCCATCCCATATTCTATAGCTGCTGCAAGATTAATACACATTTGCAGAACTTTGTTCCCAGCTGGAACTGCCTGTAATTTCCATACTGTTTTGACTTCCAGAGAAAGGTGATTCCAATCAGGATCGAGGTCTCTTGCACCACAGCAACCAGCAACAACGAAGAGAACGTCTCTTGTTTTTCTTCATCTGGATTGTCTGCGGTCTGGTTTTGCTGTGGTTATTTGTGGTGGTTCTTTTCTTTCTTTCCTTCTGCCCCTCCTCCTTCCTTCTATTGAATAAATGAAAAATATCAATCAGATTTGAGATTCTTCCTCCAGGCCCACCCTAACTCTCAGCAAAGTCAGAGAAAGAACTTCAATTACATTTGACGAAAATTGGATTAGGTCTATCATTTTATTCTTTTCCAAGGTAGGCATTTTCCTGAGGTAATAAGCAATCTCTGGGCAGTGGGTTAGCCTACTTTCCTAAGTTACAGAACCTTTGTTTCACTTAAATATTATTCCCATACTACCATCAACAGTCATTATAGGATGACAAAGAGCAGCATGGTGCAAAAAGGCAGAAAATGCACTGCTATTGCATCATGTAGAGTGAAAGTAGCACCAGTGGGTAACAAAGGCAAAAGAGATCCTGGTCCATCAGTGAGATCGTGGTCACTATATGAATGCAGAATATTTGTTATTCCTCTTCAGTCTATGTGGAGTTAAAATAAATCTATTTTCATTGTAAGGAAGTTTGGGTATGTTAGCATTATATGTTCATTTGTCATTCTAAAAATGAGAGCTGCATCTATTCTGCACTTTCTGGTTTTCCTTTTCTTTTTAGCACTCCTGACTGGAATGTTTTCACCTGAATTAGCAGAACACAGTGGTGCATTCAGAGGCTCCTGAGAAGGAAGTTTGCTTGATTTCATTGATGTTAACTATTCAATGTTCTATATTGACCATCATCCTAAGTGCAGCACTTAAATTAAGAGCAGTCTTGCATATTTGGAGTTGGTCAGCTGGCCCGATGAATAGTTTTTAGTATGTTTAAAGGCATAAGAGCAACATAATGATACTGTCACCATTCACCATTTTGTTTGCAGGGCTGCATTTCATACGCATACTAAACACAAAGCTGCCTTTTTCTGGCAACAAAATACTGTATTTGTCACTGGCATTGTATTGCAGTATTAGGGAGTGCTAGTGTAAGCCAGGATGGTTTATTAGTTTGGTCTATCGGACATCTCATGCCTGACATTCAGAAGAAAATGCTCACTTCTTACTTTCATCAATATGTCTTTCGTGGTACTACAGCAGGAGGTAATGGCATCCCTATTCAGTTTATGGGAGAGACATCTGAAACAAAACCAAGTACCAATCCAATTCTAAATGGATGGGCAGAAATCCGTCCTGTAAAGGTCATCACTATAGATAATCTTCAGTGTTACTCCTCTAGGACCAAAGTCTGAGAATGATTTATCCTGATATTCCTAAAGGCAATGCCTTTGAGTAAGTGTTTATGCTGTTTAAATGCTCTGATAGTTTGCACTACAGCTACCATTTTGTGCCTATTGTGTGGATGAGATGGTAAGATACTTCACATTATTCTTTGCTGTTTAGATACATGTCCTCCTCTGAAATGAATATATTAAATAAGTCTCTTCAGTGATTAAAACCTCTAGATTCTGTATTTCTTTTTTCATGAACCTAATCTTTTCTTTTAATAGTCCCATGACCATCTTGTGCAATATTGGCTACCATAGTTTTCTTCTACAAATACAAATTAGGCTACATTTTGTAGGATACTCCTTAACTTTTTTTTTTGTTCGCTGGCTTACTTGATGGCAGGTAGGCAGAGGCAGGTACATATTTTGCTGTGGTTTTGTAGATCACCTGTAGTCCCACAGCATGTTCAGGGGTCAATAGGATGACAAATTCTACACTAGGTTCTTTTAACTTGGTCTAAACACCTCTCAGCCTAGTATTAGTCACCCTATTTTTTAATTTAAAATAAAACAATCATAATGATGTTAGTACAACAATGCTACATTAATTTTTAAACTGCAGAACACACTTAAATTATTATCCAATGTATGTAGGTCATTTACTGTTTTGCACTGGGTTAAATAGAGTTTAAATTGAAATCATCTCTCTTCTTGGCATTTTTAGACTGAATATTAACTTGGGTCAAAAATAATCAGAATGTTATTTTGAAAAAAGAATATGATAATTCAGTATCTTTTCCTTCAGGCTATGAGAGAGTGCCTATAATATGATTCCCAGAGAATACAGCATGCGGTGACCTTGGTGAGTAATTGATGACACCTCACATAAGCACCTACTCTTCCTCTATATGATGTTGTTGCAGGATCGTATTTGCAAAAAATGCCCAAGCTAGCAAGAGCCATGAGCATTAATAAATTCTATTGTGGCAACAAAGGAGGAATAAAAACATAGAATGCAAAATATGTCATCTTAAAGTGAGCAGAAGATCTTGAAAAAGATTCTTCACAGTGAGTGTTTTCCATCTTGAAACTATTTAAAAAGCTGGTTTTAATTCAAGTTAAAATTGCTATGCAAACATGGGAAACCAAAGGATTACCCACAAAAACTAAACTTACTGTTTTGTTCAGAGAAACATTATGCAGTCATGCAAGACTATATGCCTCTATTCCAAAGAATGTTATTTCTTCATATCACTGAAGATGTTTTGTTTCCAGTTTTTATATAACTGAGTAAAACTGACTTATTTGACAGTGGCTTTATTTCATTGGTAATATTCACAGGTATTGAAGAGGAATGGAAGTGAAAATGAACTGAATTTTAAAGAGGTGGCAACCTGTTACATAAGTAATAATCTTCCTCTTTTTTTTCTTTTTTTTTCCTGCTTCCCATGCTCTCTTCCCATGCTACGTGGAGAGATCTTTCTTCTTCCAGTGAGCCTCTAACCATAGCCTAATAGATGACATGAGTATAAGCAGCTGAGATTTCATTTGTGCATCAAAGAAAAGAAAAAAAGCAAGCTAGGAAATTCCTAGGAAACAAATGTCAATATAATTTTGTAATAAACTTATCCAGTGACTTATAATTACTTGATGATAATTCCTATCCAAGTGTGTCTTAACAACTAGATACTTCCAATGTATTTGCATAACTTCATGTTTTCTCCCATAACTTTTCAAAAATTATATACAATTTTCCATTAAGTTTATATGATTAACCATGAGATGAAATGAACTACAGAAATCACAAAACACTCTTTTTATTATATACGGATTGAGTCACCTTACCCTATTGCCAAGCCAGTGCCCATTCCTCCTGATGCACCTGTCTACCAAGGCCTTTTCCCACCATGTCAGACCTAAGTTGTGTTAAGAAGGCTGTATGCAAAGCTAGACATACATTTCTTTGCTAGTCAGGTTAGACTCATGCATTTATGAAATATTTCTAGTATAGAAATTTAACCTTATGCATTAAAAAAAAAATTAAGAGACATTTGGGCCCCTCACTACAAGAAAGACATTGAGGTGCTGGAGCGTGTCCAGAGACGGGCAACGAGGCTGGTGAAGGGTCTGGAACACAAGTCCTATGAGGAGCGGCTGAGGGAACTGGGGATGTTTAGCCTGGAGAAAAGGAGGCTGAGGGGAGACCTTATTGCTCTCTACAACTACCTGAAAGGAGGTTGTAGAGAGATGGGGGTTGGTCTCTTCTCCCTAGTAACAGACAACAAAACAAGAGGAAATGGCCTCAAGTTGCGCCAGGGGAGGTTTAGATTGGACATTCGTAAAAACTTCTTTACCGAAAGGGTTGTCAGGCATTGGAACAGGCTGCCCAGGGAGGTGGTGGAGTCCCCATCTCTGGGGGTATTCAAAAGGCGTTTAGATGAGGCCCTAAGGGATATGATTTAGTGGGGGACTTGGTAGTGATAGGTTAATGGTTGGACCCGATGATCTTGGAGGTCTCTTCCAACCAGAACAATTCTATGATTCTATGATTCTATGATTCTATAATCCCTACCTTGAAGGTAAGGATTTAATGAGAAACGGGACTAGTTGCATTTACTTCTGGGATTTGCCCATGTCAGAAAAGAGATGTAATAGGTTTTATGGGGAATAGTGCCCAACTCACATCTATTTTCTCTTCTGGTATTTTAAACTCTAATTTGTGATTTGGGTGAATATCTTATTCCTTGGCAATTAGTGTCATCAGCAAAAGAGTAATTTCTTTTTTTTATCTTGCTGTATTTTTATCTTTATCAAAAGATCACGCATAAGTATTTGAGGGAATGACCTTTCTACTAATCTGTAGTAATAATATTTATATTGCTTCTGCTCTACTGGTAAGTACTCCACAGCTCACTTTTGCTGTGAGTTGTTTGATAAACTGTATGATATGATAATATTTATATGTTGTTTTGAATAGCTAATCCACATTATTTAGTGAGTTGGAAAAGAATATCTTATCCTTTTCTTATGCCAAGTGAATTGTAACTAGGGTTCTGCACATTTTCACTTGAGTATTTAGCTAGGGTGATTACAGAAAGTGTTTGAAAAAAGAATGATAGCCACAGCCAAAATGAATATTTTGCAAAACATGTTCTTCATAACCAGGAAACTATATTCATTCCATTGTGTGCCAGTTTTGGTGGGTTTTGTACATCTGCTCAAGCAGATGTTTGGCACTTCAAATCATTTAACTCATCTAGGTTTTGATGGACAACAATTCCTAAGTACCTAGTGGAATCTGTTACTCAGTGTTTTTTGTTTGGTTGGTTTTGTTTCTGCATTTTTGCTGGAGGAAGTAGAATTAGTTTCCTCAGTCCTGGCATGCAATTTGAGTTTGAATACTTCATTTTAATGAGAGATGCTGTAGGTAAAATCATTAAATTCTTCAGATACTAATTTTTGGAAGGGGATTGGGTTAGGCAAAAATAATGTCAACAACATATAGAGCAATTTTAATAGGTTTCTGTATCCTTTATTCTCATGATATATTAATTGTTTCTCATCCTCTTAGGTAAAAATTTCAGAGGGCAATAGGAAAAATAGGAGACAGTGACAACCCCTTTTGTAATTTTAAGACAGTGAATCACATAATTCATGGCATTCTTCTTGTAAGAAGAAATGGGAGCCATTTTTTTGTGGAATTCAAACCCAAGAGTTTCTACTCTATTGCAGCCAAGCCTTTCTCTGTGTGCAGCAGGAGCAAAAGCAATGGATCTCTATTTGATCTAGCATTATGAAATACGCTGTGAATGTTGACATTTATCTATCCATAGTGAATACTGTCTGATCTGGATTTATATAAGATGGATAGGGTACTTGGTTAATAAGCCTACTAAAACATTTATATTACATTTAGCAGTGATACGACGTTGCGCATGGCTATTAGCATTTGCTGATTTTACAAGGAAGAGAAGCATCTTTAGAAAATTGAAGAACAACTTTTCTCTGTAGAGTGAAGAGTGTTGAACACACTTCAGCTATGAATGTCTTTTTAAGCAACCAGTAAAATTCAAATTTAAAGGCAATATAAGTTTGGAGTTCGAAATGTCAGTGAAATTTTGAACCTGTATGCAATAAAATTGTCCTGTAACCAAAAAGGAAGAGGGAGATGTCCGTCATATAATTTAATCAGATTATGATAAAATTCAATTTCTACCTCTTTTGAATTTTCTCTAAAGCTGTTGATGGTGCCTAAAAGGAATCAAGGGACAGGCAGTCATATAGTAATGCAGACAGCTTCCTCTCCACCATCAAGATTATACATATTTTCAGTACTGGGGTGCAGGGATGCTTCAATAGCCATAGAACTTTCATTTAATTTTCACATCATTGTATTAGAAAACGTGTATTTTAAGAGGTTTTATTTTACTGATAAAGTTTATGTACTTGGATTCATTTTACTTTATCCATTCACTATCAGAGCTGTCACTGGACTATAGAAATTAGGTATAGTTGTACTTATAAATTTAGGCAAACTGAGGCAAGATCTGTAAAAAGAAGTAATATGTTTTATTAAGCCAACTGGTGTCATTCATTTCCAACTAATATGCTCAGAAAGTGTATCTAGGTGTACAGTCTTCATGACTTCAGGAAGGGTTTGTGTGTCCAAAAGTGTCTGCTTTTTTCACCTGTTGGTTTAATTGAAAAAACTATCTATAGCCTTTGTCTTATCTTTGTACCAAAGTGTCTTCATTTCATATGTCTGGTTTTTGTCATATTTAGGATCTCAGTGTATAATTTGTTAGCAGGAGATGCATCATAAAATGACTTTTCAGGTTGCATCACCTACAAGCCATATTTGGGTCAAACAGGATTTTTTTGTGCCACAAGGAAAGTAATTTCTTTCTATAAAGTTTGAAATTCTGCAGTGGTCAGCTATCAGAAGGAAAAAAAGCAAGAGCACTCAACTTTCGTTTTTATTTCAGTTCCCAGAATCACCTGAGTTTCACTTTAGTAAGTTCTACAAATGTAAGTCTTCATTTGAGACTCAACTCATTGCTTACACAGAAATATTTAATTGCTGTCTTGATAATGCTATGTACCAGCACTATATTTTGCCCTGCTGGTTGGTGAATCATAGATTGGGCTGGTAAACTGAATTTAGTAGGTGGGGCTCCCGAACGGGCAGGTAACCGTGGCAGTATGCTGTAAGTACAGGACTTGGCTGGAGGGCAGTACTGGTCAGGAGTGCATTTGCCTGGGGTCCCTGCTCAGTGTATGAGGCTTGACAGTTCTGCCTGGTGGACGTACAGTCTTCTACATTGCTCATGGTCGATGATGTGAACTGCTAGAACTGATGCAACTGATGTTGGAACTCGGTTACAGGTTTTGGTAGTTCAAGTCTGGAATTGTAGTAGAGCATCTCTGCCTTGTCCACATCTGTTCTCCATGCCATGCATGTCAGCAGCTGTTCAGATGAAGATGAGAGAAAGAAGCAAGGGCATAAGGTGACATGTTTTTTAATTAGCTGGACTTCTAACAAGTAGGCTAATATTCTAGCACAGACATGTGAAGAAGATAAAGGCCTCACTGTGTCAGTTCCAGCCCCAAAATATTCTTACAGACCCACTGCACATTTCAAGTACAAGAGGAGCCCAGTTTCTGCTCTTGGAGTAGCTGAAAGCACTTCTTACATCAGGCAATACTTGTCAGAGGTTATTAATGCTTGAGTATAGTTGTTACTTAGTTATAAAATAGATCTGGTTTTTTGCTTCTTGGTTCTTGCGCTTCTCCAACTTTGCTATGCACCAGCGCTATCTTGGCTTATTTATTTGAGCTTTGCATGGAAACTGAGAATTTGGACTCGCAGTCAGTTCATGCCCATAAGATACATTTTTTCCCACTATTCTTCTGTCCAAAATCTGCTATACTTCTTCAATAGAATTGCTTGCTCCTCTTCCTTAAGAAACTTTATATTGGTATCCATTTCAAAACTGAAGAGGGAAAATAAGCAGCATAATAAGAATGGATGGCCTGGGCCAGGGGTCACAAACTGTGTCTTAAGAGGTTCAGAGAGGACATTGGGAAAATACTCTTCACTGTGATGTCAGTGCAGCTCTAGAAGAGGTTACTGAGAAAGGTGGTGGAATCTTCCCCCTTGGAGGATTTCTAAATTCAACTAGGAAGAAAGCCACAGGTGATGATAGCTGACCTGGTACAGTGGTGCTAACAGTCCTTCTCAGAGAAGGGAGTTGAACTAAATGATCTCCATAGGGCCCTCAGGTCCACACTTGTATGATTCAACCAATATAAACATCGGGGGGTGTGTAACTGTAAGGTTTTACCTAGTAAATGATAAATTAAGTAATATCAAAATAGGTTGACATAAAATGTGCAGAGGTTTAGAGACAGTGCTAATTCAGGCCTAAGAGCAGGTTAATTCGCCAATAAAAGGCAAGTGCTCTGTTTTTATGAAGGATAAAATTCTGATGACTTACTCCTCTTGGATTGTTCCTTTCCTGTTGATTTTAGAAGGGCTATTAATGGAGTATATTACTTACTGATACAGATAGTCTCTCTAGGCCCCTTATGCTACTCTAATCTTTTTATTACAAGCCTATTTCCTTTACCTTGTATAACTTTGATTTTTAGGCTCTTTTTTTCACTGTTTCCTTTTTTATCTGTTTATAGGCATAAAAGAGTGACCTCATAGTTCTGAAGATGAAGATCGTTCATTCTGAAACTCTCCAGAATTACAGATCGTTCTAGCTGATGTATCAGTAAACTTCTTTGAATTTTCTCCTTTATCAGCTTGAAGTGTGTGTAATTCTGTTGACCAAAAAGTTCAGTCTCTAATTTAAATGAAATTAGAAAATCAAGAGCCTTCCAAGGTCTATTTCACATCCTGCAATCATTATAAATACAAGTTCACTGAGATTGTTTTCCATATCTTAACTTTGAGGATAAAATATATTTGGAAGATATTTAAATTTTGGGAAGGTCTTTTTTCATGAAGGTTTTGAAAATTAAGTGATACATCTTTTGCTTTAAATTTAATTCAGTATCAAAACTGTCGAGTGGTTGCAACACTAATTAGATTCATATTGCATGGGATATCTAGATAGACTTGTTGCATCTATAGTTGTTCATTTTTCCACTAGATGGCATTATGCATTAACTGCAAGTTAATTTATGAGCTTGACTATAATTGAACATGCTAAAGATTTAAAAAAAATAAGAAATGATCTATTGTGCTTGCTCTTATTCTGTGCAAGAGTGAAAGAACTGTGGCTTAAAAATCACTTGACCTGCTTCTACCTAACAGAAACCCAATCCATCCTTAATGTATCAAATATGGATTTACTCAAAGCAATAAAGGAAGTCAGCCATGGCAACAATATCTGATCCTGTGTGCAATGCACCTTTTAGAATAAAACTCTTCCAGCCTTTTCTGCATTTAACGTTTCAAGAGTGACTTCAGTCCTGCAAATTGCTTCTTTTCTGGCTACATGGCTTTAACTGAAGTGATAGGAAGTGTCCTAAGTAAAGCTGCAATGCTCAAGTTTGCTTTTAAATAAAGAGCCTCATATGAGCATTTTTTTATTTAGTAGCTAATTCAGGATAGATTATTAGAATAATTTATCACTGCAAGTTTAATATAGATATGCTGTTGTTTTCTCCACCCAGACGAAATGAACTATTAGTGATCCCTTACAAAATTACATGGTGCTCAAGAGTGAAGTTTCTAGAACTTAAAGTCCCGATCAGTGAAGCACCATCTGATGTGAAGAAAAGGTCTAATACCTTCGAAATCCCAAGATTTGTGGTGACTAGACAAGGAGAAATCAGCAGTCCCAGCAGCAAGAAGGCAATGGCAAGGATTTGGTATGTGAGAAGCAAGGAAGCAGCACCAGCGGTCTGGGGGGTGAAGAGGGAGGAAATGAAACAGGGGCAGGTAGCAAAGCCAGAGGTGGAGGAAAAGAGGAACCATGGAGGGAGAAGAATGTGGTGACAGGAAGGCCCAAATTTTTCATGCCAAGCTTGCTAATTTTTTTATGCATGCTAGTGTGTGTAGGTACATGGGTATTAATTTTAAATCTGTATTCTGAGGGAAAAGAGAAGAGGTGGTCTCTTGAGGAGGAGAGAGAGGTGGTAATTTGTTTTAAACTTGTCTTCCAGAACTAGAGATAGTATTCACAAAAGAGGGCTCATCAAATTGCTGATCAGATACATATTATCTAGGGTACACGTCCCTGCATTCTGTATTCTGAGCTGGCTTTTTTCGTGATTCTTTACGTAGAATGTAAGAGGCTCCAGGCTGGAAAGGGGTAATCTAATATAATAATGTTTAACTGTAAGAAGGGGTCTATAATACAAGCTGGATGAACCAGCTCCATTAGCCTGGGCCAATAATGGAAAAGGATCCGAGGCCAAGAAAACACGTAAATATTAGCTTAGTATTAAACAGGTCTTTTAAATTCTTATGGTGGTCAAACACATAGTAGAAAAGTAGTTAAACTTGTGCTTAAAGTTGTCTCTGAATCGGGCTTTTGTGAAGAGGACATACCAATGCCACTTGTAAAAACTTATCAAAAACATTGCTAGAAGTTCAGACCATTAAACTATTTCTGTTTTCTATTTAAAACTTAACTTTATTTGTGCTACCCCTTGAGCTTTAATAAACTGTAATTTTAATTGTCCTGTGCAGTGCATGGCTGTAGATAATGCAGTATATGATTCTTCGACATAGAAGTGTTTATGGTTTATATTTGCCGATGATGGTCAGTATGATTCAACTCTTTTGTAACACTGATATAAAAAAATATGTCATGATAACTGCCTTCTACCACAATGTTAAGCTTTTTGGAAGCCTAGGTCAGTAGGGTGGGTGTCAGGAAATTTTGGACAGGCATGCATCTTTTTCCCAACGCTAATCTCTCCTTTCTTAATCCCCCAGCTCATGTTGCAGAGGCCATAATCTGCTCACAGGTACATCGCTGTATGATGAAGACTGTAACACAAGTTAACGCTGGTGGTAATATCTGTCACCTCCTGTCATGCTGAGGTATGGGACCATTTACTTACTCCACGCAATTCAGGCCCACGCTCTGCTCTTGCGAGATCTTGCATTTACCTGGCGGCTTTGCTCTTCTCCAGTTTTTTTGCTATGAGCAGAGGGAGGCACCACCAACTAGGGAGGAGGGGTACATACGTTTGGAATTGCAGTAGCATCTTGGAACAGGTACTTGTAGTCAGTGACCAGCAGCCAGGTTGTGAAGGAAAGAGAAGGAAGGAGCAAATACTTGGCAACTGGCTCAGTAAGGGATCCTGTTTCATTCCTGGCAGCACAGGTCCTGATAAACTCGTGATTCCACTGGACCTAACTATAGGCATCCAGACATTGATGGCTGAGCATTATTATTTCTGGTTCCCAAGGGGCAAAATATACTTGCAGTGTGCATGGCTTTTATGTTAGGGGGGAAAAAAAAACACAAAACAAAACAAAACCCTAAAGCCCACAAACAAACAAACAAACAAAACCCAACAACAAACCAATAAAAGAATTAAATATGAGGTCTCCATGGGAACACAGCAGAGGGTCCATCTTGCTGTGGTAGCCCTCCTTTGCTATTTCCTGGCCAGCTCCCTAGCAAGCAGGTGAGTCTCTGAAAAAGGCAGCATGGACGAAGTTAGTAATACAGGTGAGAATGGAACAAATTCTGAGATTTTGAGTGAACTACAGAGAACACATAAAAACTGACTAATTTAAGAAGTCATTTAACTATATTTCAGTTATATTGCTGAAGCACCTGCAAACTGCAGGTAGGGACTAGGATATAGTTCTACTGAATTAGAGCAACTGTTTCCTTTTGTCACTTGAGATGAAGAGATTGAATGTAGGTTTTAGTTGGTTAGTAATATTAGAAATTAATTATTGTTAATTGTATTATTGGTTAATTTTTATAAGCACACGTATTGCATTACTAGGATCCAAAACTTGAGAGCTTCACAAATGGTATCAAGTCTTATTACTAATTAGCAGATTTTCATATGAAAAAGGTTAGTGACAAGGACTTCCTTTATTATTTGGTAAGTGGTGAGCGTTTACTGAAAATCAACATACAAACCCTAGTATCTGAAGCGTGTATTCTACATTGTGATCCAAATGGTAGCGCTCCAAGCCCCCAGGAGATTTTAATATATCCAGTTGTTTAAGAACATACAGCAGAGATGAGCAAGTGTGTTAGAAAAACAGATATTTGGAAGCATGTATTTTTCTTTCTGTTCCTAAAAATATTGTATTACTAGAGACAAAGGAATTTTAAAAGACCCATTCACCAACCAATGAATCATATGAATGTGTAAAACACTCATTACAAATACACTGTACTTAGCAGCAGTTCAACCCAGTTGTAGTTTGACATTGCAGCATCAGCCACAAAATCAGACAGCACAAGCTTGCGTCACTTACCACAGGCAAAATCCATTTCAATCAATATGAAATAAGTGCTCTGTGTGTATATTGCAATCACTGTTTGGTGCTCCACTTAATGCACTACAAATTGCAACCTGGAGTATTCTCAGTGAGCTGCACAAACATTATTAACAAATTTATGATTTATAATGCAGTTCTCTTTTTTTGAGGCACCATACTGACATGGGCAATCAGACATAATCTAAAACTGGCATTCTAAAGTGCCCTTGCATTTAATTACTGAACTCTGGGCAAAGTTTACCTGTAATTCCTCATTTAAATTGGTCTGTCTTTCCAGTGGATCAAGACTACTTTTTGAACCATCACTTGATAGATCTCTTCTGAAATGACTGGATTTCCTGGTGACTTCAGTGGGCTTTCTGTTGGGTTCAGAATCATTAATTATAATAGAGTACTTTTAAAACACCTGCAATATTTTTACATTGTAAAAAAGTTAACATGAAATATTAGGTTGAGATGAGTGGCAATGTCCTGAAGGGGAAAATACATCTTAGTTAGGAATTGGCTTTGTTTATGACCTTCACACTCAGAAGTGAACACAGATGTTTTGATGTATCTGCTGTACAGTCCTAGCTGTAGCTGTGACCAAGAAAGTGCAAACTTCTTAATATTTTTCAGCAAAGAAAGAAAAAAAAAATCAAGCAAATTAGTAAAGCACACTTAAACACAGCCAGGAAGTCATGGTTCTTTTTTTAGTAATTGTGAAGCAGGTTGTTCATCCTGAGGGGATGTTGTTAAATTCCAAATGTTGGAATTAAAAAAGAAAAAGATAGTACCTGCCTTTTCGCAAGAGGAAAACTAAGTATGATAGTTGAGAAGAGAATTCAAGTTGCAATGTTAGTTCTACATGTATCAGTAGTTGCATTGGATTAAGTCTTTTGTCTGGATTTTGTATGGCACAAATTGTAAATCAAGTGCACTTTACAGGCTTCTCAGTGAAAAGAAATTTGTTTTTTTAAATGGATAACATGATTGTTTAGCTGTAAATTTACTGAATCATGTTTGAAATCATGTGCTCTAAGACTGTAACTTGGTGGAGCTTTTATGCTTACTAGAGCATATGGAACCAAAATGACTCCTCAGTTGAGTCCCTGAGTTAAAGGTCTGGACTCACTCTGCAGTGCTGTCAGTATAAGTCTTGAAGCCATTCTTTCTGTGCTCTCTTTGTGTGCATATAATTGTTGGTAGAGCTTGTTGCATGTAAATATAAGCAGGACTGAGGTGAACACTTGGGTATGAATGCAACCATTAGCATTTGCTTAAATTAGTAGTGCTACTAAATCCAGTGGTCCTACTGTGTTTTAAAGTTAAGCATGAATTTAAATATATATTAGTGAACATGAATCAAAGCACGTGTTTCCATTTAGAATGGAACCCTCCCCAGGAAAGGCAAACTGAAGGTATCTTATTGGGAAAAAAAAAATCTTTCTTAAAAGCCAGAGTAAAAATGTTAATGAGTAGCCTTCTAAAGGAGAAAAGCCAATACAACAGGTAATATTCTTTCCTGTTCCACTTGTGGAACTCACAGGCTAAAAGAAAATAATCAGAGCTGGTTGACTCAATTCAATCATGGTGTAAGACCACCAAATTCATTGAGTTTTCTAGTCAGTGATGGATTTGGCTTTGGGATAATAGTTATTTGTAAGAGGATTTGCAAAACTTTTCTTTTAGTTGAAGCATTATTTCTAGAGGTGTCCTGTGTTATTAATACACAGTCTTGTGTTGCTTGGCATGGCTGGTTTGCTAACGTAATCCAAGTCCTAGCCACTGTCATGCTAGGACTTGAAATAAGTGGGCACACCAACTGTGTTTGTTGTTGAAACTATGCTTATTTACCTGTTATGTAAATGTCTTACTGCATATTTCTAAATGACTTGTTAGTCAAGAGCAGATTGAAATGCATAATCCCATTGTATATATTCACATATCAAAATCTAAGCATTCGTCACTTTAGCCGAAGAGTAAAGAAATGATCAGATAATTTGGAAAGAAAATAGGTACCAATTTTGCTGTCTGGTTAACATTTATTAATCACAATTTTGCAGTTTGGATATCACTTTTCAATAAAATTGCTAGGGAACTTGTTTTACCTAGTAATACTTTCCTTGTGTTGAACAGTTACTCATTAAATTATCTTAATACAATGAACTGCTAATAGGACATTTTGTAAATCTGTACTGAATAACAGTTCTGAGCTGCCTCTGGAGCAGCAGTATGGCCTCTTCTGTGTTACAGAAATGTAGTCTGACCTGTAGCATCGCCTTCTGATTCAACTATAAATTCACTTGTGACCAGACAACACAGCAGTACTTCCAGCAGTATTTGTATTAGATTTGCTTGAAGTAATCTTCATGTAATGATGCTAACCATCGTGTAATCCTCCATAGTGCTAGTCTTCACTCAGGGACACCACCAGTGGGAGAGTATGAGTATCGTGACTATCTCCTTATAGTCCCCCAGCAACAGCCAGTGTTTTTTCCAACTGACAGCATTTTCTGTGAGATGTTTGCATTAAGGTGGTAATCATTAGGCCAAAAGTTTTCTTTGATTGCTGATACGGCTTCTGTGGAAGAAGTCGAATGAGGGAAAGCTTCAATATTTGGATCTTTCTTAATTCCTGTGATAATCTGAACTGTATTCTTACCCTGGTCCATAATTTTAATATCTTGTGGATTTTAAAAGAAACAATTTTGAGGTATAAATCCTATTTTGGAATTAATGTGTGTGAAAGATAGAAAAATGTTCGTATCTCAACTCAGCAAGTGAAAGCAGGCTCCCGAAATCCTCTGTAGAGGCATTCCTTTGCCAAGCTCCCTCCTCCAGATGAATGAATAAATGCAGCTGCAGTACTAAACTCTAAACATTTACATCATAAACATCTGCATAGCTGGAAAGATCTTTGCGTTGGAACTCACTGCTATAATCTACAGATATCAATATTTCTGCCTCTCAGAAACTCAGTAAATGCATTATCAGTCTAAAGCCATGGCTAACCATTTGCACAACACTTACTGGGAGCCAGGGTTTCACCTCAGTCCCTTGCAGATCTCTTTGGTGACAGGGATTCGCAGCTACTCAGACATGATGGAACATAAAACTTCATGCTCAAACAGACCTTGAGGACCCAGGAAGAAGCCTGTTTCGTTAGCCCAGTCACAGTAGCGCAGAGGAGGCATAAGCACGCTTCTGCAGGGCTCTAGAGGCAGGTGTAGGAATTTGTTGAAGCAGCTGAACAAATTCAGATACTAAGTATTTCTATTGGTTCCTTGGCTTCCTTTATGAAGCAGTAAAAGCTCCGAGAAGACCGCTCTTATGCCCAAAATTCAGATACCCCCAAACAGTGGCACAGGGAGGCCTCTGCAAAGAGAAAAAGGGGAGGATTTGAGTATCTAGCACACAGGAAAAAAAGTTGTTAAGACAACATTTGGCAACTTTTTCTATTTATTTATTTTAGACACCAGCCTTCTAAATAATTGCAACAATCTCAGATGTTACCGTGGGGTATTAACTTGACAATTATTACTTTTTAATATCAGTATCTGTAAGCTTCATTCCATCTGTTCTTTCTGGCCCACATTTATGCTACTGGTATCTGTCTGGTTGCTCCCACTGCACAAGAGTGACACTTGGCCTGATACATGCCTAAATAGAGTCTTTTTTTATTTGTTTGTGTCTACAAATGAAAAAAAAAATTTCTATTTTACTTGTACGCACATTTTGGACAATATCTATTTAATTATAATTTTTGATAGAACACTTCTATGCAAGATAAATGCATGATAATAGTAAATTGCAGAATTGCAATTGTAGTGTATTAAGAAAATAATTATATTATTTAAAAGACAGCCATATATTTTTCTTTTTATTTAGAATACTAGTTGAGTTTCAACAATGTCATATTTTCTAGAAACCTGAAAACAAATGAGAATTTATTACGGCTTAACTTACACAGCAGAGAAACACGGTCAGGAATTTGGCATAGGACGCATTGTTTGCTTTCACCACTGTGTGATTCATCAGAACTCTTGCTAGGCTAGTAGTCACAAAGCAGTGCAGTGCGCTGCCAAAGGCGTCAGCAATCTTGGCCACCTTTACGCTATAAATTTTCGTGACACAACTGTGGTGCCTGTGGCAGGTCTAATAGAGAGACCACCTAGTGAGCATCATCCTGAGCTTGTACAATCATGAAGCTTCACCACGCAAATTTAATAGCTTAGATCTTGGAAGCATAAGAGATGCATAAGCACAGCATCACATCTGAGCTAAAAAGCCCAACTTCCCTGCAAGGCTGACTCAGATACAGACCAGCATCAGCTCTGATGTTTGTCTAAACAGAGGCTCTTTCAGTTGTTTGTTTCTGCAAGGGCTTTTGAATAACAAAGGGAAAATTTACTTTACTTGTCTTCAGATCTTGGAAAATAATGTATTTAATGATGAATACACCTGCACTGCTGCCATCTTGAGCTGATTTAGTTGGCTCTAGATTGGAGATGTGTGTACCTTTTCTGTTGTGTTCTGTAAATGCATCTAAATGAAATGCAGACATTGCAATCCAGCTAGCTATGCAAGCCATCAGGAGTTTAGATAGTCACACTGGAGTGTTTGGTACCTGGCATTTAAGAATGGGGAATCATAATGCCACGCACTCTCTGGGATACATCTTTGTTAAGGACTTTACTGGTGTAACCGTAGCAGGACATGTCCTCCTAGTGTAGCTATGCTAGGTATACTAATGTCTTCCTATCAAAAGTAGCATCCACTGTAAAGCACTTGAGCCCTACGTACGGAAGGCGCTACATGGGAACTGCATAACGTTATTCCTCATTAGAAGGGAAACCATAACCATTGTTACTATTCCCCGTAGAAGGGAAACCATACCACTTCCACTAAAGTCTGTGTTCTCTGGAGTCCCAGAAGAGGATTAAGTTCTGTGATTAGGCTAACTTAATAGGAGAGGTTTAATTATTTGATACCACACAAAAAATAGAATTACCGACTTTTGCATCCTTTCCAAATGTGACATTTCCAAGCAGGTCTGTAATGGCAGTCTCAAAGGACCGGTGCAGTCCCCAGCACAGCCAAAGGACAACCTGTTGCTAAGCAACCAATATAAGTGCGCTGCTCAACATTTATTTCATTTGGAAAGGGGCATATTCTTTAAGTACTTCATCTTAGCTACCGAGCACAAAGAGTTTTCCAGTTGTTTTTCCAGAGCTGTGCACATGTGTAAAATAGCCAATTTTCACAAACAAATGTGCAATTTAAAGAGCAGGTGCCAGTGAAGAACATGCAAAACTGAAGGTCTGAAAAACTGGCACAAATAGTTTAGCCCTTTGTAACATCAGCGTCCTGAATTTACCTCTTTGCTTCTATGTTCATCCTACTTGAAAACGGGCTGCCTTGATAGCATGTGTGTGGCAGAGCTGTCTGCAGAGTTTAGCAATGTTTGTTGATGCACCCTCTTTTGAAGAGTGCTGTGTCACGGTTTTCCCACTGATACGAGGAAATACTTTCTCCCTGATAAACAAAGGCCAGAACTGGATCCCTGCTTTCCAGCCTGAAGACTCCAAATCTCAGATTCTGTAATTGTTTCAGAAAAGCAGCTACATAGCTTTGGAAAAGAGCATTTAATGCGCTACATCTAACACCACTGTCACTTCAGTGCTTGTCCCTATAGTGAAATAAAGCCCTATAGTTCTGCTAAACTTGTGTCTGCGTATGTGAAATCAGCCCTGGCCTGAATAGTCTGTAGCTAAATTGTCCTGAAGGAGTTGTTAATCATGTTTCCCAGTCTAAAACCACACAAACAGAAATCGGATAATGCACAAAAAGATATGAGAAGTTTGTTTTCTAATGGTTATAATAAATGCATGTTTTATTGCATGTGATCTTAAAGACACATATGCCATGCATAAGCGTACTGAAGCAGGTGGGGCATGCCGTCTTAATGTATGTCCCATCTTGATGTATGGAGGAGGCTACTTTTGCTGGGAAGAAGTCTGTATGCATTTTAGTTCTTCTCTCTAGCAGATGTAACAAGTACATTCATTGACTGATGTCTTTTATTTTTTTCTCATCAGCTTTGTGGTCTCATCCAAATGCTCTAGGATGTAAATTATTTGTGGGTAGCCCAAGAATGGGTACAGTTCAGGTTTTATATGGGCCCACAAATGGTAAAATACAACTTTCTGTTGCCCCAGATGTTGTGCATGTGAGAGTTTCCATCTGGTCACGACCTCCTGCTTGACAGATAGCACAGTGAATTTAAGCTCAGCTCTGTCTGTGTAGGGCCATCTGACACAGCTGCAGGTTTTCCTGGCTACTGTCATCAATTCCTGCACCTCTCTGTGTCACACTCCAAAAATTCACAACCAGGTGGAGACAGATAGCAAGGGCCATGCTGAAAACCATCGTGTTGCACTAGGACACAAACTCAGCATAGAGACTGAGAGGCGTAAGTCACTCACTGTTACCAGGTGGATTGTCTAAAACATCAGTGAAGGTGTCCTGTTTTTCAAACCCACACACTCAAAGTAGGTAGGGTGCCTGGGTAACTGAAGATCTTTCTGCTGATGATCCAGTGGATCATATTGGATATAGACAGATGTCTTACTGTCCCTTTGATCAAGTGAAATGGATACAAATTTTGCCTTTGACTGGTATGGTTTCCAAATGATGTATTTTGTTAAATGAAATGCAGTGTGGGAGTACTGCACTGTTTGCAAGCTAAGCTGTGTCTTGGGAGCAGCAACTAACAACTACATCTTTTTTTAGAGCTGAGAAAAGTAAAGCACAGTGTTGAAGAAATGCTGCTCATGTCTGCATGGTAGCCTGCAGCTATGGTGACTTAAGAGAAGAAACTACGTGTCAGGCTATTCAAATACACAAATCTCTTCCTGCCCCTCTCCTTCACTAGTATCTCTTCTTTCTATGCTTAAATAGGGAATTGTCTTCCAGACATCTCTTTATTGAAAGACTCACCTTCACTCTTTGCCTCGTGTCTATGGATTCATAGGATTCATGGTGCAGAGTTCCCACAGCTGAATCAATACTTCTTTCTTATCTCTGCTGTTGTATATGCAGGAACATTGCTTGCCAACAGGCTAACACTATAGTGCTAGATCATATCACGTAGCTGTCAGATTTGGGAGCAAGAGACCAAATTTGCTGCTTAACCTGGCAGCCTGGTCATGAAGAGATTGGGTTTGATTCTGAGATGGAAATAATTGCTATTTTCAGTCCTATGGTTTTGATCTGTTAAAGTGAATTATTGGCTGTCCTGCTTTATTTAGGGAATACTCTCCCAAAGCTGCTGCTTCCTATTTCTTTTGAACATTCAGTCTTCAGTGGTCTCACGTTGCAGAGAAGCACGCCATCAAGCAACCAATCAACCCTGTCACAAGGAGTTGACTTGAAGAATAACTCTAAGAAGGTTAACTGACCAAATCAAAAGCAGACTTGCTTAATGAGTGAACAAGCAGGGAAATAAGAGAGTCCCAATTTTTTTTTATCAAGTCCAAACAAAACAACAAAGTCAGAAAAAGTATGAAACAAAATGGGCCACTTGTTTTTCAGATTGCTTGATTTCAAGTTGCAAGATTCACAACAGCATTTAGTTTTGAAAAAAAACAGCATTTTTCACTAGAAACAAATTAATCAAGAAATGATTAACCAGCTTTTGCAAGAAGACACCATGTGAGTAGCATGCATTGAAATAAAACTATAGAGGAAATAAATTACAGAGAAAAATACAGCACAAATAAAAGGCAAGGGTATCTTGAGGGAAGAAGCGTAATAGTAAATTGAGTAAATGGCAAAACATGAGATGGAGTTTCACAGAAAATCTGAGCTAGCTCCAGTTAAGCTTAACTTAGCATGCAGGAACTGTTTGCCATATTAGCTGGTGAACTCCACTAGCATTAATTACTAAGGTAATATCCGAGCCATTCTCCTGCCAGATCTTGAGCCAGCTTGAGAGGCTGTAAGCACCAGTATGCAGTAGCATGTGTAAATAACCAAAGTGAACCAATAATCAGAAGGGGGAAATAAACTGCAGAGCATAGATTTGGCTACAATTCAATATTTCTGTGATTTTTTTTAATGTAACTTTAAAGAAAATGCAAGGGAAGGAAAAGAAAGTAGATGAGGAGGTATGACTATCTACCAAGGGTGTATTATACACTCTCTACAAATTATTTCAGAATCTAAGAGGGAGAAAGGAGGAAATTCAAGTCAGCATGTTTAATACATTTATTCTAATTCCATTTTATTGAATGATTTTCAACTGTAAACAAGCTTGCATTTTAGATTCTGTGTAAATAAATCCCTTCATAGTGCCAATATAAATGTGTGTTTTCCCTTTGCCCTCAGTCAGCTGTAGTTAACGCATTAACAGGGACTTCCTGCCTTTGTTCTTTCAGAGAGCCACTCCTTTGGGGTTTACGCTCCCTGGTTGGGCACTGTACCAAGCTCTCCTGATAAGACAGCAGGTGGAGCTGAACAGCAGCCAAAGTTAATAACCTGCTAAACCAGGGACAGGAAGGACAGTAGCAATTACACTGAAAACATTTTCATTGAAAGAGTATTTCTCCTTTGATACTTCAAAAATGAAAATTGATATTCATAGCCACATTCTACCTGAGGAATGGCCTGACCTAAAAAAGGTAATAAGAGTTTAGATATTCAGTGCCTTGTGTTATCAGCAACCATTTCTACCAATGTAATTTTTGAAAGAACAATGAATGAAGGGTTCTGTGATAAATATCTCTAGGTTTTTGTCTAATTTGACTTTTGCTCAGCTTTAAGATATTTGTATTGCATTACTTTGCAAAGCAAGAGTCCCAGTAAGAAAGGGATGGAAAACTGGGCTCTGTTCCCCACTTTTTATTTAGTCTGAAGCAATTATTATATTTTTGCTTGGGTTTTTTGTGAGACCTAAAATTGTCACATGATGGGGTGTAAATTCTACTTTCTTGATAAAACCAGAGCTGTCAGGTTCCCAAATGGTATTCACTTTTGTTTTAAATAAGAGAAATAAGCAAATATTAGACAAGAGTAATGTTACCTAAGACAAAATTCATTGACATCTTATACCCACAGGCATGAAAGTCATTAACTTCAATAGGAGTGGGGTCACTCTAAGTATGGTTGATTGATGATGATGATCATTTTACTAATATCTGTTATTTTTTCAGTTACTGGGAAAAAGTAACATATTGTATTAAAAATACAAAATCTCAGTTGCCAGAACACTGAACCTATAAGTCAACTTGTCTTAACTTTGAATCTTTGCATGGTATTATTATTATTATTCAATGGCAAATTTGTTCTTGTCAGTAATAATTTTCATGATCCAGTGAAAAGTATTTGAGAATGGAAAGTGTCATTCAGATTTTCATGTAATAAATCTAATCCTTTTCTTATTTCAGATTATCAAAAGCCATGTAGTCATCTCATTCTGAATTAGGTTTTAGAATTATTGCCTAAATATTTAAAATCACAATTCAATACAGAGATGTCTGATCACTTTTTGACTCATAAGGGATCACATCTCCAATGCTACAAAGGGTACTGAAAAAGAACACATGAAACTATGTTTGTATATAGTCTATACACACATATGTATAAAATTATTTGCAATTAAAAATTGCATTCAGATTTCCAGGATAGCTATTTTTTATAACGCTTTAATGTTTTCATTCATGATAAAAAGTCAGAGTAGAAGAGAAGACCTGCATTGTTGTTTCTTTCCTTATTGTAATTCTGTGTTGGTTGTAGTTTGAATGAACATTCCCTGTGTCTGACAGTAGTATGGAACCACTTGATTTCATTGTGCCTGTCTTTGACAACAAAAGAATACCATTATTTCAGCCACGCTGTTGGGCATCTGACACGTTACCTGAAACTTTGTTTTACACTGTACATTTCTTTCATTTAATTGTTTTGAGGTTGATGATGGCAAATTCTCCCGTAAGTGTTTCATATGTATTAGCTCTGTATTTCTCTGATTTTAAGCATCACAGTCCAGTATCAGTTCAGTATTAGCCAGAGAGCAGCTGGAAAATGTAAACAGCATGTTAGAAAAAAGTCATGAGAAAACCTGGTATTAAGAACATACATGGGGTTATTTCTTCATTAGTAGTGAAAAATAACATCATTATGCATAAAACCTCCTGGAAAGGAATGTTTGTTTCCTCAGTTACCTAGGAAGTTCTTTTTAAACATCTATTTTAACTTCCTATTTCTAATTATAAGAGCTCCTCAGTGAAAAACACATATACACTGGGTAATGTAGGTGAGATGACAGATATTTTTTAGAACAATTATGTCTGTTTTAAATGGATAGGAGTTTAAATATCCAGACCACAAAGCCAGGTTACTCTTGCTTGTTTCAGATTTTGTTGTCCTTTTTTTGTGCTATATCCCTATAAAAACACCTATAAAATGCCTTCATTATGATTTTAGATGATTTTAAAAGATTTTTTTTTGTCTGTATATACTTTAAAAGAGCAATAAATTCACTGAGATAAAATCACCCCAAGAATCCCTTGATGTTCATGGACGTACATCAAGGCTGAATTCACTACTGTTAGACCCTGTAGGCCAGTGTTGCATTTATTTAAAGACTGATAAAGAGGCAAATACCAAATTGTTAAAAGTTAATTTCCACTTGCTAGTTTTTGTTTCCTCTGTTCTAAAGATTGAGCGATTCAATGGTTTATTAAGGGGCTCAGAATAGAAAACAACTACTCAGAATTCCCTAGAGTCCTCTGAAAATTCAAGCCATTAACATAGTTATCTACATCTCATGCATGGAAAACCAATGAGGCAAACCTAACGGGTGCACATAGTGCTAAACTTTTCTTTTTTCCAGCCTCATAAATACTGAACCTTGAACCTATGACTAGAAAATTCTGTTGTCAAGATACTTACTTTAGAGCTTAGGAACCCATAATAAGTATCAAAATCCATAGAAATAAATGAAATAAGGACTGTCAATACATCCAACTGATAACTGAGGGGAAGAAAGAAGAAAATAAGTTCAAACACAGACCAGTAAGTTTCTCTATTGCCTAAATGCTCCTTGAGCACCTTTAAGGTACTCATTTTCTGCCCAGTTTAAATTGTAGTTAGCATGGAGCTAGTGAAAACTTAAAGTTCTCATTAGGTGTCCCTCACAAAATCTTCCCTAAATTTAAATATTTTATATATATATATAACCCGATACATTTATAAATTTAAATAAAATATACATAGCTAAACATAGCTAAACAAAACATTTATTTTGACGCCTCAGTCATTAGCGTCTCTGATTGGCTCAAGTCAGGAGGCTTGGCTGTGCACACCTACTTTAGGAAAGCTCACACTGGCATTAAGTAATGATTTGTTACCACAGGAAATTCAGGACTGTATTCAGATTGTTTACACTTCAGTGAAAGAAATGCCTGCTTTTACTTAGTTTCCTTTGAAATGTTTCGTTACAGAAAAATGGGAATTCTGAGCATTGTTTTCAGTCTATTATGATATTTCAAGATTTCATTTATTTCTAATCTGATGATTTATGAAAATTAAAGGAATCGGCATCTTTTCTAGGTTTTGGGCTTTTTTCATAAACAATTTTTAATCTCTCTGGAAGAATCAATGAGCATCTAAGCCTCTCCTTTTTAGCTTCTCTTGGCTGTTTAAATATTAATAGACAAGAGACTGACCTTCAGTCCTGCTGCTGAATCATGGAAGCCGAAAAGTGGAATCAATACATCTTTGTGCTAATGATTAACTGATCACAGATTGGAAAATTGTCAGCTCAATTTTCATATTGCCAAATGCTTGATTTAATTTTTTCTGTGTTAAAATCATTCCAGTTAGAACCTCAATATAGTAAGCAACTTCAAGCACTTTGAAATCAGTTGCAACTTAAAATGTTGTTGAACTGGGAGCTAAAAGTTCAGATCTACAAACACCGTTAGTCCAGTCCAGTTAAACTTCAGCACTTCTGCTGAAGTCAGCGGGGCTACCTATAGGCTCAAAGCTGAGCATATGCATAAGTGTTTCTCCTGAATAAGGTACTGCTGGATTGCAAGAACTGAGATTTTTATTGTTATTACTGCAGAGTGCTAATTAGGACTGGCTTTTTCTTCTTTCTTTCACAGAGATACGGATATGGTGGATGGGTACAGCTGGATCATCACTGCAAGGTTTGGGCTGTTTGGTGCTCTAAGCTGATCTTGTGTTGTCATCAGGAATACAAACTCACAGTAAATCTATTAAAAAGCAAATTGGCAATAAGATTGGCTATGTCTTTGATACAGATTTCTCTAGAGGTCTATCTTCTGTGAAGTAATACCACTCCAAGTCCTAATACACCTCAGCAGAACTTTTTGGTTGAGAGGTGAAACTCACATTCTCTTGTATGAACCAGTATCCATTTTTCATCATCATCTCATTTTAACGCTTGGAAAAGATAGCTCTAAGGAATTCTTTTCAATAAGACAGGTCAACCTAAAGCAGATTACATGTAGAATTTTTTTTAGTTAAATGCAGTCATCTGTATGAGAAGCAAAACCAAAAGGAACTCGTACTTCAATAAAAGTTAAAGAACTCGGATGTGAAAATGTCTTCACATCTGAGTGAAAGGGAAAGAGTCATTTCTGTAACTTCATGACAAGGAGAACAAGTAGCAGAACAATAAGGACAATTCATAGGTGTGGGGACTATTATATAGAAAAGTAGGAGTGTGAGGTTTATTGGCAAGTAAAAGGCAGACTGGGTCCGATTTTACTTCACCTTTCTATCACCATCCACTCTATTAACTTTACAAAGGCACTTCTGAGCTACATTAGTACAACTGGAACAACGTGTCTCCAGGTGCCATGAGTCTATGCTAACAGTCCGCCTGCATTCAGAATCTATCCTGCTGGTACTGAAGTTAGCAGAATACATGTATTTACTCTGATGGGGACAGAACTGGTTTCTTAAAGGCTTGATTCTGATCTCACTCAGAGTAGAGCAAATTGGCAGTAATTTCAATGACATTCACAGTGACACAACAATGTAAAACTTCTGAAAGCAAGATCAAAATGTTGCAGTTTATCTTTTGATAAGAGCATTAAAAAATTACCAGTATTAGTGCTTTCTTTACAGGAGAGCCCAAGGACCTAAGAGAGGTAAGGCTGATATGGCAAAATAATTCCCTTTGTACATTACTGTACTGTAACTGTACCGGCTAGTTTTAAAGATGTTACTTCTGTTACCGTATAACAATGGCATTCAGATATCCCTGTCTATCTCAAACTGTGTCACAGGAAGCCAGCTTCCTCCTGTGATCTGTCAGCTCCCCACTCCTCGGAATCTTTTGGAGAGCCTGTCACTGCAAATGGCATTGGCCTTTGGAAGGAGGGAAATTAGAAAGATGGCATTAAAAAGAGGTCTCAGGAGACCTCAGTTCACTTTCCACCTCACTTCATTGGTACCTGTCCTAACTTGAAAAACTTAATCTGTAATTGCCTACCACAGGAATGTTGTGAGTTGTACAGATACAGAAGGGATAAAAGCAATGCAAGGTATTAGCCAGATAATTAAGGAAAAAATACGAAGCCAACAGAGGTTGGGTAGATAAGAGCACAAAGAACAATTTGGATATAGTAAGCTGCAAGACAAAAGATGCAAAGTTAAGAGCATGAATAGGTCAACAAAGAGTGTCAGCACATAACCCACCTAAAGCATGTGAAGAGTGCAAATAACTGGCTAAACCCAGCTATGTTATATAACGGCAGGCTGTATGCACAGTGTTTTACAAGGGTTAATCTGTCTCCGTCTTCTGAAATTCAGACGTGATCTCAATATAGGAATTCTATACTGAAAACTAGAGTGGTAAGTAACAGAAAGATTTAGTACTTCGCATTTTCAGGGTGACAGTGCCTCTCCCTGTCTGGGTGACCTTATAAAGAAAATAGTACCCATTCTTCTCCATTGTTTCTTTTTGGCTAATTCATTCATTCTCTGTAGCGATTCAACTTTTATTGTCTTTAGAGAAGTAAGACTCGCATCTTCAAGGTAACCAAGGTATTTAAATATATAATGCCTGTTACTTTCAGTGGAACTAGACATTCCCTCATCTCCCTGTCACTTTGCAAAATCATACTTTGTGATTGTGTATATGTATATATTAACTGAAAAAAGCTGATAAAACGGATACAACACTGTGTCTATTTATTGCAACCTAATGATATACACACTGTTGTCATTCTATAACATGCAAGGCTATGCTGTCAAATGCCTAACAACCATTTATGAAAAAGGACCACTGAATATGAAGGTTGGGACCGAGAACGAGGAGCAAACAAACATTATGCTGAAATTTCAGATCTGAGTCTAAGCAGGCATAGGAGGAGAGAACAAGCCTCCTGCTGAACCAAAGTGTGGATGGCTGGCACAGCTTCTGAGATACCTGGTAGGTGCAGGAAGGGGAGAATTGTTGGAGACATTTTTAGCAGCTTAGCTGTTTGTTACAGGTCTGATGCTAAAATTTCTTGCTAAAAATAGTTTGCAAAGGAACTTTGTGGCAAGTCACTAATAGCCTTATACACTCTGCAGAGAATTCTGTCTAGCCTACTTCTGTCTGAAAATGTTGCATGAAAAAAGTGCATGGCAAAATAAAATCCTGTTCAGATATGTGGAGCTGGGGAAGTTAACTCTTAAGATTTAAAAAAAAAAAAGCAAAATCTTCTCATATCATTCTGTGAAGAAGCATCAGGGTCAAACTGGAAGAAAATAATTACATGCATTTTTAAAGAAGTGCAATTTGGGATATGACTGACTAGTGATGAGATAATTTTAAATGTAGCTTGCTGAACCAAATCAGCCTGCTGGACTTAATTCTTAAATCTCTCTCTTAATTTTCACATAAATTAATTAAAGCCTAAAATATCAGATAATACTTGGAATGGAATAGACTAGACTAGACTAGACTAGACTAGACTAGACTAGAATGATAGAATTCTTCAGCTGTGCCCTTAGAAAATTGTGTTAACCTTGCAAATAAAAATCTCATGTCTTTAATGAGATTTTCAGCACTGCGTCCATTGCTTTGGAACCTGAAAAATTTTTTCCTGATCCATGTTTCATTCTTACTACTGCAAAAAACTGTGAGCATTGTTTCCCAGTTCAGGTGTCTGAGTAATTTCTCATTTTAAAAATATATCAGGTGCAGATCAGTGGCAGTGTCTAGAGACTATAGCAATATGACTGATTTTCCAGTCATAGTGTTGCTGGACCAGATCTTTCCATCCTTACATACACAAGCATGAATCTATTCAGATGATCATGTTTTGCTTTCCTGCATAATCAGGTTTGTTGTTGCCAACATACAATGCTGTGAGCTTAGCCTTGACCTGTAGTGTGTTCACAAAGAACCAGTTAATGCAAGTGAAAATAGCAAACTCTTCAACTAATTCTTCAATGAGAACAGCACATAGCTTATTAGAAACCTTTCCTATATTGCAAACCCTGTTGCAGCATTCAGAGAACAATTATTTATCTCAGCATTTAGGTATGAGCACTGTCAAAGTTGTTTTCAATATTAGCAGAAAAAATATATATGAGCAGGTCAGCTACTATGCCTTAGCTATGCCCGAGGAAAGAATTAAGTCCCCTATGTTCACAGAAATACAGTAATCCAGTAAAGTCCACACAATCTATTCGTATGCGATGCAATGCTCAGTTCTACTCTGTCTTTTTCTCTACTCACAACCCGAATATTTTTCTGTTTATTAGGCAATGTGCAGCAATGCGCTGATCTTTTTTTAATGTATTGGAGTGTATGGCTAGAGTAAACCTTTCTGTCAGGTTGGAAAATCAATTTTACAAGAACCTGAAGTATTTCACCAGAGGATCAGGACTATGTAGTTGTTATTAGACTGTAATATTTCAAGTAATTTTCACAACCTGTGATACAGCTAACAAGTAACTTGACAGTTTGCCAAGGCAGCACAGTTAGATTTGTTGAAGAGAGCTTTAAAATATTCATTAGG
Source organism: Phoenicopterus ruber ruber (assembly GCA_009819775.1). Classification (NCBI taxonomy): domain Eukaryota; kingdom Metazoa; phylum Chordata; class Aves; order Phoenicopteriformes; family Phoenicopteridae; genus Phoenicopterus; species Phoenicopterus ruber. The sequence goes on from CM020220.1 coordinate 36,118,767, forward strand.
GCAGTATATTTGTGAATGATGTATGAAGTTAATAACAAATTCAAGGTTAAGAACAGTCTGGCTTCTCAGAAGGAGGGGACAGAAACCCAGCTCTGTGAGAAGTAGTGAAATTTTATTAGTTGTTTTTGTTTTAGCATACTAGTAGGGAATATTCTGATTTAACAGGTTTTTATTTAGAAAAATAGGGTCCTAAATAAACCGATTTTGTGAGGAAAAATAAAGCGGACTTTGGAGAGAGAGAATTCCTTTTCCAGAAGGGTCAGAAGATGGCACTGCGCTTAGCTTCTGTTTACTGTGAAGGTGAAGGAATGCTGCTGTGTTTTCTCATGTGGTTTCCAATTTTCAACTGCAGATGCAGTGTGTCCTCTGTCCAGTACATCTGCTGCATGACCGCCCTTACCCATCCCAAATACACAGGGTCATGTGGATCTTCTGACTTCCATCCGTTTCCATTTATCCCTATAGTAGCTTCAAGCAACCAAGAAATACTCAGGCCTTGCAAGTTCTGGTGAATTGTATCTCATCAATTTGTGCAAGTGTAAGCCAACAGAAAGACTGTTTTGTCTGTCTTTACAAGTCCATAGAAGCATGTGGATACCTACAACTGTAACAGACAATTGACTTTACTTGATGTGATGACACTGTGCCTACTCAACCTCAATTGACAAATCAACCAAAAATTAAGTTTAAAAAGGAAGTTTCCATGTTCATAGTTAAAGGAACAGTACTAAATTCCATTACCTTGATAATATTTTGAACTTTGTAAGTTTGGGAATTGGTAGCATATGGAAAAGGTATTACAGTAATTCAGCTAATGGTTTTATCCTGCATTTAGGTTTTGTTTGGGGTTTTTTTCCTCAAATACAAATTCTGCAATGATTCATATTTTCCCAAGGAGAAAATGTAATCTGAAGACAACATAATAGGTCTCCTTTTGTCTCAGTATCACTGGTGATATGAAACAACTGGACTGAAATTAACAGAGTTACACAATTATTTCTGTAGTTACTGGAATCATCATGATGCTATTGACTTTAAAAGAACACACACATACCCAAGGGGAAAATTTAGCACAGATTTAATTAGAGCATTGTTTTGAGGTCAAAATTTGCTTTGAGGATAAACTTGGGTTAAGGTACCTGATATCTTTTCCAAACAAATGTAGAGTGATATACATAGCAAAAGAAAGAGGATTTTTTTTATTATGTAGAATTAAATCGGAACTATAAATGACTGTTTTATTAATGACTATTTTAAAATAGTCTTTGATTAAAAATACTTAATAAAAATAAAAGAATAAAATTGTGTCACTGAATTTCTGTAGGGAGCACAATATACTCAAGCAACTATGAATTAGCATGTACTACTTTGTCACATTTATAATATATGAAAATGTCATTTCACAGGGGCAGGCGAAGATGATGAAGGATGGAAAGGTTTTTAGAGTTATTCAAGAGAACTGCTGGGATCCAGAAGTGCGGATTAAAGAGATGGACCTATCAGGTACCTCCATAAAGGAATTGAAATCATTGTGTCTCACTTAGAATAACAGCAACTTCTCTGTTAGTGCATCTGAAAGTGCTCAAGAACAATATCAAAATTACAAGGTTTAGCATACTGATTCATTGGTTTAAATCTGTTGAAAGTCAGTGAAAACTGATATGCTTTATATTCAGACTCAAATGGGACATGTTCCCATAACTTTCCTAATTTTCAGTAGCATTTTATTCCCCACATGGGCTCACTAATTTGGGTGGGATTGTTAATACAGTAAGGAACTAGTTGATATAAGTAAGGATGAGTGACTGTGGACTCAAAAAGGCAACATACATTCCAGGTATAAAAGTGATTTACGTAAAAGAAGAAGCCCTTTCATTTTTGTTCCAAATGTTAAAAAGATTCTGTTTAGTCATAGGATTTTTTGTATGTTTGTTTCCTTTTCTAATATTTTTTTCTGTTTAGATGTTGCAACCTCATTCTGTATTGTTGCCAGAGGACTCTGAGCCTAGAGAACTGGTACAACTACTTTCTCAGAAAAGACAGTTTTCCTGATTTAGAAAGAAATTTAACCAGATGCCAAATTTGCAAATTTGTTTTCCATCAAGTTACTTACATGCCACTAAATAAGGTTTGGAAGATGGGAGACTGAGAATGAGTGAAGGAACTTTCAGTCTGATCAATTATTTTTGTTAGTTCTTATTAACACTGTAATTCCAAATTACTTTTGTGAGAGAAATATTGTTACTAAAGGTTATTTTTTCGTAGATTGAGGCCTCAATAATTCCCTACATCAGTTTCTCAGTAGGCACAACTTGAATATCTTGTCCAACTTTTCGTAAGGAATAAACATCTGAATTACTTCAAAGGGCAGATATTTTATAAGTAGCATCTTTATGATTATTGTTTCCTTTTCTCATGGGATAGCATGTTAGGAGATACTTCGGGTCATTCTCCTTACGGAGGTTTACTGCAACACGTAACATAGGCCAATTTAGGAACTCAAGGGCTGGTGGGCAATTTGTGTAAACACAATTTAGATAATTTTCTGCTACCTCATTTTCACCCTGGAGAAGCAGGATTACAAACTCCAACCATTACGCATTTAATGGAAATGCTACAATGTTTTTGCAACCTCTCTGAAATACGCTGCCTTGACTAGACTGTAATCATTCCCTGAGTTAGCTCAGGGATTTGGGGGATTACTATGTCATTCAGCCACAGTGTGGATCATAAATAGCCTTTGGGCATCTTTCCCTTTCAGATATTTCCCCCAACACTAATGGCAAGTTTCTACATTCTGCCCCATGTATTTGCTGTAGACAAAGGGAAAATGCAGGAGCAATTTTTTCAAATTTTTGCAACAGCTCTCCAGAAAAAAAAATGTATCATAAAGCCAACACCACAATATTTCTCTACAAACTAAACAGAGCTCACTTGGTTTAAAAAAAAATAAATCTAAAATTGTGTGTTATAGCACCATCTGGTGACTTGTGCTATAAAAATGTCCCTTTTTATTACAGCACTCCAGAGATACAGGCATCAGCCAATTAAGTGTAAAAAAAAGGTCTTAGTGTTTTTCATTCTTACTGTTCTTCTAATGATAAAGACTATGGGCCATATTTACTCTTTTTCTGTTTACAAAGCTGTAGCTACTTAGTTCAAAGACCATTTTCTGTAACACAGGCTGAGATAGATTATACCCTAAAATGTAACCTCCAAACTTGGCATAATTTTGGAACAAAGATGCAAGGAGTCTCCCAGCTGAACAAAACTGTATCAGTCACTGTAAGGTATTACTAACTCAGAGAGGTAACTTACAGCTTGGTTGCTAAAAGGCTTTGCTTGTGCAATCCCCAAGAAATCTTGCCAGTAATAAGAAATGGTAGCCAATGTACCAAAGAGACTAAATTAGTTGTCACAATCCTATGTCCTAGGTCTATCTGGTATATAAACCTGTGTCTTTATCCACTTTATCAATAAAACAAGCTATCAAGGTAATTCAGTAAAACAAGCTGTAAAGGTAATTAACATCACAGTTCTGTGACACAAATCATCACAATTTTGTTGGAGAAAACCTTTCCGTTAATCCTAACTGCCTTTTCTTATTTTCTTCTTTATAAAATCCTCAGAAGAGGGTATAAAGTAGAGGTTTTTCTGTGCTGATTCTTCTTCTTCCTAAAGCTAGTGTTGAGGAATGTTCAGGTTGGAAATTTACCTTTAAGGTTTATGTTAAATTTGCTCAGAAGTGTAAAAATGGATTGAAACCATATACAATGCTTATTGGTAGATAATACAACTTAGGCTGTACTTCAGTATATATGTAATTTTGTAGACTTAATCCTTAACCCCAAACCATTGCTGCTGTACATAATATTAATGAGATCTTGTAAGAGAGAGACCTGAATCAGCTTCCCCCCTCGTTTAATACTTAAAATACTGAGAAGGAGGATGAATCATTTTGTTAAACTTTCGAGTGCTTTGGTGAGGTCATTGTCTTAGAAGAAATTCTCTTAGGATTTTTCCTGCCATCTTTTGCATTAGTAGTTTCATTACTAACAACCAAGTTAAATTTTTTAAAGCATGATAAAATATGTGCATAAATATTACAATCAGACCTAAAATTTAAAAAAAAAAAGGTTTGCATGTAACTATTTAGTGAAGTCCTAATTATTGTTTATTATTTATTCTGTTGTTAATCTGCTAGGTTTGTTGTGTTCATTCCTGTAACCTGTCACACACAAACTTATGGTATAGAGTTGTGTTTGAACAGAAGCCCAGCAACATAGGCTTAATTCTCTTTATTGCTAACATCAAAGTTATTTCTAAAAACAGGCAGATTTTCTTATACTTACAACCTCAGTAGTCCAGACACAGGACGAATGAAACCTAACACAATATAGCTTTGAAGAACACTTAGGAAAACATTGTTTAACAACCATTGTTAACATAACATTGTTTATCTTAGAGCTAATTTACATATTCATTTTTTAAATATATATGATAAACATGACCCCAAAGTAAACTTAAGATACTGTATTCTGTTAGTTTAACATCACATTCATTTATGTGAGTAACATTAAATTGCTATTTTAATTAATTGTACACGTGCATACCAAATACTTCTAAAATCAAAATAGTTTCACAAAATAATCTACTATGAAAGTGTTATTTTTCTTTCTACCTAGCAAAAATATTCCAATCCTAATAAACTGATACACTACAACATTTATTACCATGATCCTCAATTAGCAAAAAAAAGACTCTATTCATGTCCCTGTTAAATCAGTCTTCCTTACCATTAAAGCTTCTAGCATCTACCTTTCAAACCAAAGTGCTTTCTTATTTCTAATGTTTTACCAAACAATGTAAACATTAATAACTGATTTTTTCTTACTCAGGAGTCGCAGTCCAAGTCCTTTCCACAGTCCCTGTAATGTTCAGCTACTGGGTAGGTTTCTACTAGCATATTTTGTAATTCATATGTTACAAAATTTTAAAAAAATAAATGCATCTTCCTATAAATTAGGTGATTGAAGTAGTCACTAGAGCACTGGAGTAAATGGGGAATTGTTCTGCTGTGAAAAACAAAAGACAAAAAATTAGTCCAGGTATCAGAAGAGCTAGCAGGGTGTCCTGGCAAAGCTCCACCCTGGAGTACACCCAGTAAGAAAGAATGAGACAACAACAGAATTTCTGGTGGGGACCTTATGAGGGTAGCTGGAAACAGGGAGAGAGAATTTACACAGCATGAGTCCATGGTTAGCAGGTAGACAGACATATATGTACAAATCCCATGAAAGCTAGACATCAATCGGTATTTTCTCATGAAAAATGAAGTAAAAGATATATTTGTGGTCTTGTCCCACTTTCTTTTAAATGTGGCATGGGACTCATTGACCTAGAATGCTTTGAATATTAAAATTCAGTGGCAAATTTAAATTAATACATTCCCTGCATGGTGATCTTGAAGGCATCAAAGAAATAAAAACAGTCTGAGAAAATAAATCATAGAAAAATTATGTTCTAAATACATTCTCGATTTGACTATTTAGCTATGTGTACAAGTCGAGTTGTTATATGGAGACAAATACGCTACATTAAAAATCATTGCGTTAAGCCTACATATTAGTACCACTGATTTTCAGAATTTCTTGTTGGGTGACATATCTTTAAAATTTTATTCTGGTATTTATGGGAATATTTTCCATTAAATATATATTAGGAGGAAAAACAGGAAACTAATTGTATGGATATTGCAGTTCCCTTATTAGAATTATGACTGTTATCTCCTTCTAAATGTTAGAGAGGTGTGCTCAAGTTTTCTCTGTAGAATTCTCATGCTCCAGCATCTCACATTTCTTATTTTTATCTCTTCAGCTCCAATAATAGGAGAGTAAATATTCATTGCTATGTTTAAAGATTATATGCTGAGGTTTTTGCATTGGGATGAACAAAAACAGAGGACTGGTTTACACAAAAGACCAGATACTTAAGTGCATCAGCAACCTGGGCTTTATTACACTCAACCTGAGCAGTAAAGGCAACAGCAGTTGATAAAATATTCATGACAAAAAGCAGAACTGCACCCAGAGGTTTTAAAGCGAGGCAGAATTTAGCCCTTCTGGTTTCCAGCCATTCAGAACTGTAAAGTAAATTTTAGGTCCAAACCCTGTCTCTGAATTGTTTGCAGTGACATTTATTCAATATCTTCCAAAGGTGATAACATTTGAGAACTATATTTTAATGTACTATTCTGCTTAATATCTTACCAGGCCAAACCTCAGGATACTTTAGATCTAGCCCAGATATTAAATAATGACTTAGCTGCTACAGTAAAAAAGTACCCCAAGAGGTTTATCGGCTTGGGTACGTTACCTTTGCAAGCTCCAGACCTGGCTGTGAAGGAAATGCATCGCTGCGTGAATGAACTTGGATTTCCTGGAGTACAAATAGGATCTCATGTCAATGAGTGGGACCTGAATGCACCAGAACTGTACGATATTTATGCTGTGTGTAAATGTTTCTTTCCTTATTTTGGGGAATTCTGTGATAGGGAATTCTGTCTAAAAATATCTTGGGACATACTTAGTCATAAACTAAATTTATAGATGCATTTAAACAATTGAGCCTTCTAATCTGCTTAGTGATCAGAGAGATTCAGCTTTAATTATACATGATAATTCATTATAGGATGTAATGACAATAACACAATATAAAACATTCTGAAACATACTTTATAATAATGAATAACAAAATCTTTTTATGATATGAGTTCTCACTGTAGAGTTGCCTTCTTGGTTCGTGAGGATAAGTGCAGTATCAAATAAAGCATTTCTGCACTGTTTGCTTTTGAGTTCAAGTTACTGTGTCCAATCCTATTGAGATAATTGATAAAACTCCCTGAGATTTTCAGAGATACCTATAGAGCCAAAGTACCATACAAAATTATGCAAATGGGACCAAAAGTTCCAAACTGAATATATTGATTATAAAATGAATTTATAGACTGCATTTCTTAAATAGGCTGAGGTCCAGATGAGGATGGTCATTTCTCTAAATTATGGGGTTTAATCAATGTACATTCTATATCTGTTTCACAGGTTAGTATAGCTTGAAATTGATCCAGAGGTTATTTTTCAGAATGCTGAATTTGTTCAAGAATCCTGTTAATGCAGCATCTGGACTATTTGTTTTTATGGTCATGCACAGTCAGTTATCAACTTCCACTCTTGGAGACGCACGCACTCACAGAATCACAGTATGGCTGAGGTTGGCAGGGACCTCTGGAGGTCATCTGGTCCAACCCCCTGCTCAAGTAGGGCCACCTAGAGCCAGATGCCCAGGACTATGCCCAGATGGCTTTTGAATATCTCCAAAAATGGAGACTCCACAACCTCTCTGGCCAACCTGTGCCAGTGCTCAGTCACCCTTACAGTAAAAAAAGTGTTTCCTGATGTTCAGAGGGAACCTCCTGTGTTTCAGTTTGTGCCCATTGCCTCTGGTCCTGTCACAGGGCACAGAAAGGAGCCTGGCTCCATCTTCTTTACAGCCTCCATTCAGGTATTTATATACATTGATGAGATAGCCCCTGAACCTTCTCTTCTGAAGGCTAAGCAGTCCCAGCACTCTCAGTGTTTCCTTATAGGAGAGATGCTCCAGTCCCTTCATTGTCTTTGGACTCTCTCCAGTAGCTCCATTTCTCTCTTGCACTGGGATTCCTCTCTCGTACTGGGATCTCTCTCCTATACTGTACATTCTTCAGCTTATGTTTAAGACATGTAGGAAGTAACCTCTATCACTTTTAGAAACATCTCTGGATAATAAAGATTGTGAAATGAAGCCATATTTGATAATGAACTTTATCAAGCCAGTTATTGAATTGCTATTTTTAATTTACAAATGTAGATGGCAATTGCTCCCTACAATCCAAAAGTTGCAGCTTTATTTATGCATGTATGGGTAAATAAACCCAAATTTTTCAAATGTGTGATAATCTCCTTAGCAACAAGAGGAGGTCCAGAAATACATCTGACAAAATGAAGCTGTTAAATCCTGCTTAAGCATATGAATGACTCTGATGACTATATACTTAGATTTAAGCACACAGTTAAATTGCTCAGTCAGAATCAGCATCCTATATTGTTCTCCTGTTTTCCTTTCCAAAGATGTTAGTAGTTTTGGAAAAAATAATATACTTGAGTGGAGATGGATTATTGATGAGAATCCAGCTAGATTTTGAACTCTTAGGATGGATTAGGAATAGTTTTAACTAATTTTTAAGCCAGGCAGAGGGCCAAAGGGGACAAATATAGTGAAAAAGCAATGAAAATTTCTGAACGCAGCTGGAACAATTCTGCGAAAACCATCCTAAAATGGTTCTATAAAACATGATGAGAATTCATCCTCATATGTGTAATGAAACCAAAAGAATGTTAGTTTGAACCAAGTTTTATACTGCGGGATGGCTGACAAACACAGCTAAAAAAGCATTTTTGTACCATATTAAGCTGAGGAACACTTGGCTTACTAAAAAGATACTATAATCAGTGTTTCCAGTCGTGTAGCCTCAAAAAGAACTTTGAAACTGAGTGAGGACTTCAGGATATGGCCCAGAGGAGTAAATCCAACCAACTGTTGCTTATAGTTGTTACTTCTGGGCCTATTTTCATTACTAGTACTAATGCTCAGTACAATTTTGCAAGTAATCTTTAAAGCATGGCTAAGAACTAAAATGCATTTTTCATATGATTACTCAAGATTTAGATTTTTTCTTTTTGCTGCAGGCTGCTGAACAATTAAATTGCTGTCTCTTTGTGCATCCCTGGGACATGCAGACAGATGGAAGGATGTCCAAATACTGGTTTCCCTGGCTAATAGGTGAGTAAATGAAGGAGTAGGCAAAACCAAACATTACTTCCTAGAATTTCTTGGATTATTTCGTAGAAATAGGTTGATCAGAGAGGAAATAAATCTAAGTTCACATCAACTATAGCTGAAACAACATGTACTTCAAAAGCTCCCCATAGATGTAGGGAATTATCTAGTTTCTGGGTTTTTTCCCCATCTGCTAGGTAAATCAGAACAACATTGAATAACAGGAGGTAGGTTATACTGCTACTTAGAAACGTTTAGGCCTGATTCCACCTTCACTTACTCTATTTTGCACTGGTTTATTTTGCATGGTTTTGCACTGCCTTCAATAGAGGTGTTCTGAAAAATATACACAATATGCATATAATATATGTTCTGCAATATACACTGAAAAATCGTAGTGTCCCAATCACCAGTGCGTTATTTTAAAACAATATCAATTGGTCTTAATCAGAGCAGGCTCAAAAACACAGATTTTAAAATGGACTAAAATTATTGCATTTACTTAACAAAGTATAATTAAAAAAATTTCCTACTGAGCCTACTAAGGCTTTGCATCTGAGCGTATGGTAAAACATTAATGAAAGATAACCTTTCGAGCTGGATAGGTATTGCTTCCTCCATAGATTAGGGGAACTCAGTTCCTAATTTGTAAACTGGATGTCTGAGGTTAGGCACCTAAATGGCATGATACTCTAAATATGTTAGGTGTGCTCAGAAACAGAGGCCTGATGTAGGAACCTAAATTGCTGTTATGCTCCTAACACTAGGTATCCAAGTTATCAGTGGCAAAGAGAGAGAGAGGTTATTTCTAAACTGTAGGATCTGGCACCATGTCATAACTAAACCCCAAATCTGTGTTGGAATATCCACCAACATATCTGCCTGACTGTACACACAAAAGAAACCCATAAGCACAGGTGAGAAGAGAACCTGGCGTATTCCAGACTTGCCTTTGAACTAGGATAACTGGGGAATCAAGCCTATACTGTGCAGTTCAGGACTGTGGTGGGCTGACCCTGGCTGGACGCCAGGTGCCCACCAAAGCCGCTCTGTCACTCCCCTCCTCAGCTGGACAGGGGAGAGAAAATACAATGAAAGGCTTGTGGGTCGAGATAGGACAGGGAGATCACTCACCAGTTACCGTCATGGGCAAAACAGACTCGACTCGGGGAAATCAGTTTAGTTTATTGCCAATCAAATCAGAGTAGGATAATGAGAAAATAAAAATTAAATCGTAAAACACCTTCCCCTCACCCCGCCCTTCTTCCCAGGCTCAACTTCATGCCTGAATTCTTTCCCTCCTCCCCACCAGTGGCACAGGGGGACGGGAAATGGGGATTGTGGTCAGTTCATCACATGTCTTTGCCACTCCTTCCTCCTCAGGGGGAGGGCTCCTCACGCTCTTCCCCTGCTCCAGCGTGGGGTCCCTCCCACGGGAGACAGTCCTCCACGAACTTCTCCAACGTGAGTCCTTCCCACGGGCTGCAGTTCTTCACAAACTGCTCCAGCATGGGTTCTTTCCACGGGGTGCAGTCCTTCAGGAACGGACTGCTCCAGCGTGGGTCCCCCACAGGGTCACAAGTCCTGCCAGCAAACCTGCTCCAGCGTGGGCTCCTCTCCCCACGGGGCCACAGGTCCTGCCAGGAGCCTGCTCCAGCACGGACTTCCCACAGGGTCACAGCCTCCTTTGGGCATCCACCTGCCCAGGCGTGGGGTCCTCCGTGGGCTGCAGGTGGATATCTGCTCCCCCGTGGACCTCCATGGGCTGCAGGGGGACAGCCTGCCTCCCCATGGTCTTCACCACAGGCTGCAGGGAAGTCTCTGCTCTGGTGCCTGCAGCACCTCCTCCCCCTCCTTCTCCACTGACCTTGGTGGCTGCGGAGTTGTTGCTCTCACATCTTCTCACTCCTCTGTCCGGCTGCAGTGGCTCAGATTTTTTTTTTCCCCTTCTTAACTCTGTTACCCCAGAGGCGCTACCACTGTTGCTGATGGGATCAGCCTTGGCCAGTGGTGGGTCCGTCTTGGAGCCGGCTGGCATTGGCTCTATCGGACCTAGGGGAAGCTTCTAGCAGCTTCTCACAGAAGCCACCCCTGTAGCCCCCCTGCTACCAACACCTTGCCACGCAAACCCAATACAAGGACATACCCAACCTGCCTGTCAGCTGTCCTAGTGGTGTAGGATAAAAACTGGGCTTAGAATTCAGAAGATCTTAGCTTCCAGTCCTCTGTCCTCATTTCAGTTAATTAATGTTCATCTCCATGTTCCTCTAATAGAAATAATGCATGATCTTCAGCAGCTGCTCTGTAACTGTTATTTTTTCAGTAGGCTCAAGGCTAATTGAAGAAAATGAAGATAACATTTAAAACTCAAATAGGAAAATAAAACTCTCATACAATAAAGCTTTTTTTGGTTTTAGGCATGCCAGCAGAAACAACCATAGCCATTTGCTCCATGATTATGGGAGGAATTTTTGAAAAATTTCCTAAGCTGAAAGTTTGCTTCGCACATGGAGGTAAGTAATATACCATGTGAAACACCTATTCTTTAGTTGAGCATGGTACAATTGTATTTTCTGGTATGACAGCTAATAGGGTTACCACTTTAAGCCTGCCACCAGCTGAGTACTATTACCCCAAAGAATATATCTGCCAGATCAGCTGCTTGTATGAACACTCCAGCCTGTTTCAGCCAGTGTTTGAACTCTTACAATAGCATTTAAGGGAAATGAGGAGGAAGGGGAGACAGGAGATGGTTTGGGGAAAGGGACAAGGAAGCAGCAGGAGGAATTTGGGCATCACAGTAGTGAAGAAATGGGGAAAGAAGCTAATGAAGGGGAAGGAATGAAAAATTGCTGGTGCACAGCACTTTCTTTCGAAATAGCTGACAGTAAAACTTACGGATCTCTGTTGATAATGTGGCTTTTTTTCCTCCTGCATATTTTCAGCTTCTGTTACTAAAAATTTCCTCTCGCAGGTGGAAGTTTTCCATACACGGTGGGGCGAATCTCCCATGGATTCAACATGCGCCCTGATTTATGCGCAGTGGATAATAAGGTGGATCCAAGAAAATACCTTGGTTCATTTTACACAGACTCTCTTGTCCATGATGGTGGTGCACTAAGGCTGCTAACAAGTGTAATAGGAGAGGTGAGTTTTAATGCTTCCAGAAGCAGGTGAGTCATTCTTTATTTAATTTTCTATGACATAGCAAAAGTTGAAGAGAAGAAGAAAGCAGGAAGAAGACAGCATATTGCTGTGGTTTAACCCCATTTGGCAACTAAGCACCACACAGCCGCTCGCTCACTCCCCCCAGTGGGATGGGGGAGACAATCGGAAGGGTAAAAGTGAGAAAACTCGTGGGTTGAGATAAAGACAGTTTAATAGGTGAAGCAAAAGCCACGCGCACAAGCAAAGCAAAACAAGGAATTCATTCAGCCGTCTCCAGGAAAGCAGGGCTCATCACGCATAACGCTTACTTGGGAAGACAAACGCCATCACTCCCAACGCGTCCCCCCCTTCCTTTTTCCCCAAATTTTATATGCTGAGCATGACGTCATATGGTATGTGGTCAGTGGGGGTCAGCTGTCCCAGCTGTGTCCCCTCCAAACTTCTTGTGCGCCCCCAGCCTACTCGCTGGTGGGGCGGTGTGAGAAGCAGAAAAGGTCTTGACTCTGTGTAAGCCCTGCTCAGCAGTAACAAAAACATCTCTGCATTATCAACGCTGTTTCCAGCACAAATCCAAAACACAGCCCCATACTAGCTACTGTGAAGAAAATTAACTCTACCCCAGCCAAAACCAGCACACATATTCACCCAGTAAAATCAGAACCTGAGCTATTATAAACTGACGTGCTTCTGCCATGTTGATATATTGTGTTTCTACTATGTGGAGTTATTGGAATGGTGGTTTTAATCCAGGAAATCATGTACTGTGAACCTTAGTTCAGTGAGGCTAGTTCCTTGTGTAAGGTTGTTCAGGATGGGACTGCAAGCAAAGGCTGCTTCATTTGGAGCCTTGTTTTCAAATGGCTTAATTTTCAAACTCAAGTGTATACCTGAAGAAATCAAAATGTATTTCAACTTGGGAAGTTACAGGCAGAAAAAAGTCAATAATCAAGTAAGATGTTTTGGCAATCCTGGAGAGCACATTAAACATCATGAGTTTGCAAAAACATTTTAAGTGTTAGAGAAGAGAGTAAAGAAATCTTTGTAGTTTAGCAGCCTGTTTAAATCAGGTACAGCATGGGACAGAAACATCCAAAAACATTCAAATAATTCCTTCTTATTAGTAAATGCTTAGGAAGAGGTTGAAGATGGCATCACTCATGCCAACTTCCAATGGATCTCTGCAAATCAACAAGAGACCTGTACTTGGGTCGTGATCTCTGGAACTCATAGAATTTCTGCAGCTAGCAGGCAGATACCTACCAGATGTCAAAACATCAATGGATCTTAACTTGGGTGGCATTTGCTAAGTTCTTTCCATACATATAGACATGTTATAGCATTTTGGGGGGCAGTGCTAGTCCTAGTGAACACTGATGGAGAGATCTCTGTGTCAGGGATGAAGTTTTAGGAACCAGATGGGTTACTAACAAAATACTAGGGTTCCAGCCCAATATTAATTTCTGTTCATTTCTGTTACCAACCTCTACATAGTAAATATATCATGGTCAACAGTCCAGGACATTTTACTATGCATTACCTTTTGAATCGAACTGTAGCTTACAGTAATCAAGTGGCTTTAAGTATTTTTTACAATAGATTTGAAAATTTTACTGGATGTGATGTGCACTTCCATTTTACAAGATACCCGAAGGCTTATAGAGTAACAGTTCAGCACTTGCCTTCAGTTATCTCTTTGCTGAGAAGCCTCCCCAAATCTAGACCATGTTCATCCTAAGTATATTGTCATTCTACCTGCAGTTACAGTATAGAAGGGATAAATCTAGCTCTTGAATTTTAAATTGCCATGTTTAGGTGGTCAGATTCCATTTTTATTGGCAAGGAGACAAGATCACTTGCTTGTTTCTTTTTTTCCATTTTGAAATGTTGGGAGACATGTTTTGCCATTGTTAGAAAGACCTTGGTGAACGAGAAGCTGTGTGACTCAGCATGACTGAGACCGACAGATTCTTTTTCTGGTCTGATTCTGTTAAGCTGAACTGTAGATGTCAAGAGCAAAGCAGGAGAGAAAGTACAACAGGATGCTGAATCCATTGCTGACAAACTTAACTTTTTTTCTGTTTTAACTTGTATAGAAGGCAAGTCTCAGGGCAGTTCTGCTTTAGAGTAACAAGTTAGCTTTGCGTTTCAAGGCTGCTCTAAGTTATGGCTGTTGTGGGAAAGCTGCTGTCTTCGCACCACACTTAAACTGTAACTTCTCTACCTTTCTGCCTGCGAAGCGACACATAGACTCTGGCCCTTAATCATGATTAGTCTTTGCAACTGAAATTTAGTTGTTTGAGGACAGAGAGGTTACAGATTCTAATTTGATAATCTAAAAGTCACTCAGCAATAGCCTCTCTGGTGTCTCGTTTATTTTGTCAACAGACTTCTGAAATTAAGTTTCTTAATGCAATAAATTTGACCAGTGTACTACGTGGGATGTTGGTGTCTTCTTTAATTCTCCTCTGAGTATTTTGAGTTCAAGCAATGTGACATCAGGTGGAACCACAGTGCTGAAAAGTCATGAGTCAGATCCCAAAAACTTAAATGCTTTTAACGCTCCACAGAACTTGAAAAAAAAGTACATTTTCTTTCTCTTTTTCATAGCCTAAGGCATTTTATCCTTGAAAAAAACATCCACATCACATTTTCAAGCTTTGGTTTATAACCATGAAAATTAAAAAGTTCCCTCTCAGAAAATGATGAAAGTTGATATTCTTACGTAATACTATTCCAAGAGTCAAATGCTTAAAAAAATGCCAAATATCTCAGTGTTTTCAGTGCAGTCATGTGTTGGCAGAATAACAAATATAAGATGAATAAATGCTGGGCTAAAAACAATGTGATTGGGTCTTGAGGATGACACTGTAACTTTATGAGCTGAAGGTTTGAAATAGGACAGCTCTCTAGAGTATAGCTAAGAGCTGTGCAGGAAGGGCATCAGTGTGTGTAAAGATGCGCTTAGACACGGCTTCAGGTCCTTAGGGAACAGCCATTACCTGGCATCAGAATGTAATATGAATATTAAAATGCAGTGACAGCTGTGATGAGTCATGTACATTTAACTTCATCCCTTCTTAGTTTTGGGTGCAGGTCAATTGGAGCCTATCCCAGTTAAAGAAAGCAGAAGTATACACTTCTGAGACAGAATTCTGTAAGACTGCAAAATTGCTGCAGTCCTTCGCTCCCCCCATGATCAGTTAGCGCGAAGTGAATAGAAACAAACACAAAATCCCTAATGATGCTGGCTATAAAAAGTGAAGAACTGGGTTGACAGGGGATTAAATGATTCAGTGTATCTCTGCAAAAACTTCCCCGTGGTGATTCCTCTAGAGCCATCACCCAAAGGTAAAACATTCTCTGGCCAGAAGTTGGAGCTGAACTGGCTATAGCAATCGGGCCTTTTCTTGACATGTGTCCTGATAGTAGGAAAGAAGGTGAGATTCAAGGCAAATACAATTTTGCACTAATACAAGAAGACAAACTCATGCTTAATGCTCTTTGAGATTCCTTTTAAGATCCAGGTCCCTATTACTGTGAAAAAAGTTCTGTTGAGTAGAAGGAGAGATGCGCTAATTAAGGTCTCAAACTGTAAGTCCTCTAGGGAAAACTGACTTTGTTGATATCCTTTGGAATAATATAATAATACATCTATTATGCTAGGAATACTATTTATCTGCAGAGACTTCACAGGACTTCTCTGAGGCTCGTTGCTAAAGACAAGTATTGCAATCCCCATTTTATAGATGGGTACAAAACTGAAGCTCAAAGAGTATAAATGAATAACCTAGTATCACTAGTAGCAGAGCAATAATGCTGCTTCTAACTTTTTCTTATTAATTTATAGCTCTTAATTTTACTGCTAATGAATAGATCACATGATTAGCTGTGAAACACTTTAAATTAGAGGAAAAGAAAAATGTAATTGAAATAATACATATATTATTATATATGCCCATATATATGCCCAATGAGGGCATGGGATTTCCTTCTGCTTTGGTATATAGGACATGTAAACAAGAATGGACAAACCTTCCTGGCTTACTTAACCTTGACTAATAAACAGCTGGGCAAATACTGGGTTTCCTTCTCCTTTACTTAGAAATCCATTTTCTCATATAAAGCTAGTATGTTTATTGGTTGGGGGATTTTTTGTATATGGCATACCTTTGGTTTTCATATCTGAAGAAAATGTCTTGGTATCAGATTGAATATTATAAATAAAAGAATGTATTTAGCTGATTAAACATACACACATCCAAATACATTTTGTTTAATCTACACTCAGAACTTGATTTAGTAGAGGAGTGTAAATTCTCCTATTCTACTCTTCTGGCAGGACTTCTGTAATAAATTATAATACAACAATATAGGACAGAACAATAGAAAGTGTATCTTCTGTTTGGATTGCGTATAAGGGTTTGTATAGGTTCTTCCAGAGACTCTCGGGTGACATCTTCTGGAGATAAAAAAAAAATAAAAAAGGCAGCATTTGACAAATACGAAAAACGAATCATTTCATAAAATAACTGAAATATGTTTTCTTCACCCTATTTCAGTATTGGTAACTGAGTTCAAATATTATAACAACTGCCCCAAATTCATGAGCTTGACTTCAAATTCATGAGACATTTAAAAACATGTATTTTTAATGAAAACTGTGGTTTTCAAATATTCATGTCTCCAGGAGATGAAGCTTAAAGGAAAATAGACTTTTGATAAAATCAAGAGAGTTGGCAATATGCACTCTCCAAGGTAGATAAAATGGGGAAATATCATTCCAGTGTGAAAATGAACCCATAACAATGTGGACCTATTGAGGATCTGCCTATTTATTTTCATCTCTGATAACAGGAATGATGCGTACAGATTTTTATTGAATTTTCTTTTCACTGACTTGCTTTCAGAAACAAATCATATGTCGCTCATATTCCTCAGATACGTGTTTCAAATGCACAGCTAATATCCAATCCCAGTTAAAGACAATGACATTTTAAAAAAATTATGACTTCCAAAAATACATGAAATTTTGTAAATGAGATTTTGGTTTTGTTATCTGAAGCTGAGTACTAGTTAAATTAAATTAAATTAAATACTTTTTTTTTATTTGTTTGTAGTAATGTTACATCGTACCGTGCTTTAAGTAGCATCACATTGCAATTATTACAGTTTTTAAAGTATCACACAAAAGGTAATTTTGATTGCTTTGTATTTTTTATTACACATTCTTCTTACATATATATAATTTTGTGTGTGTCTCTGTGTGTGTGTAGTCAAGAATTTCAAATTCAGGAATGCAAATCCAAGCATCTTTTCTGAGTTTGGTGGAGAACTTCCTGAGATTCTTAAAGAAATGTGTCAAAAACTCTCATACTCATTTTGGACTGCACACAACAGTGCAGAGCATGCAATGAGCATGAAAAAGAACCAAAAAGTAAGTCAAGAAACAGAAGGAAGAATTCTGCATATCCTTTATTGGCCATTTAATTATGGCAACACTTAAGCAAGATTAATCACTGCATTTTAGGCAAACTACTTGCAGAAGCAGTATGAGTAGCGTAGGAGAGCAATAGATGCCTTTCTGTTAATTTCAAACCAGCACCACAGTACAGAAAATCAATCTGAGTAGGAAATTACCATTTGTGTTGTATTCGCCTGAGCAATATACACTTATTCCCATCGGCCTGGGATTTGCATTTTGAACTTTCCATGTATCAGAATAAAAATAAACCAAATTTTAGTTAGACACCACAAAAATGATTAACAAATAACCTGTACTTTTTTCAAACTTAACTTTACCCAATAAACTCTTGAGTCATTGTTTTCAAACTCTGTTTTTTTCCTAATGAAAGTTGGAACCCAAAGATCATCTTCATACTCACTTTCGTACTTAATCAGTCCAACATATACATGTAATTTCCTGTGGTTTATTATAAATTCCAGAAAGCACGTGCAACGATGTTGTTTAATGTTACTACAAAATGTACAACATGTTTTTTTATTACCAGGACAAAGTTATTTTGGGGACAGATTACCCTTTTCCACTTGGGGAACTGGAACCTGGAAAATTGATCGATTCCATGGAAGATTTTGACAATAAACTGAAGGTATGATCTTTACATTTGGGGGGTTTTCCCCTCCTTTTTAAGCCTCTAGTTTTAGACCTGAGATAAAACACTGAAAAATCAGTGTAGTACACTGATTTCTGCAAAGACTGGAAGAGGCTCTTTAGTTTCTTTGCAGCCGTTCATTTTAAAGCACGAGTAAAAGCATTTGAGTAAAATATGAGTTAAGCACACATATGTGTGTTTTGTTTTTACAGGATAAACTCAAGGCTGGCAATGCTCTGGAATTTTTGGGTCTCAACAGAAAACAATTTGAATAATTATGAAGATATTAAAGAGACCAAACTTCAGAAATAACGCTGAATCCTTAGGGATACTTCTATTTGCACGTGCAATTATACAGATGAAAAATAAATTTGGCAAGTATATTACAGTCTACTACTACTTCCAAAACAAAAGCAAGGGTACTGGAAATGAGTATGCACAGGTATTTCTGTGCATTTGAGGATTTAGATTGTCTTTAAACAATTCTGAAATCCCTGCTTTCATAAAAAAGGAAGATTTCATCTTTTGCAGTTGTACTAAGAATCTCTGAATGATAATTAACGTCATGTTATTAGGACTTGATTCCTAGGAAGAAAGAACTGAGAAAGTTATGATTTGTATCCATTACATTTCAGTCTTTGTTATGCCAAATAAACAGCTTTTAGAAGAATCTTAAAACAGAATTTAAACAGAATTTTGTTGATGCCCAGTGGAAGGCAACATTTGCCTTTATCCACTGAAATTGCAGCATACCACGCTTCAGCTCAGCACTGCAAGTATATGCACTGACACTTTGTATTGTGATAGGATGAAAAAGGTCTGTGTGGGGACTTCCGCTTCTTAGCTGCTGCCTACACCACTGGCAACTTACTCATCAGAAACAATTTGAACAATATGGTTGTAGGTGCAGAAATAATGTATTTGTGTGGATAATACTTTGTGCGTCACTGTCAAAATAAATACTAGTGTTTAGCAACAGTATGGTTTAATGTTCTATTCCTTAACAAATACTTCCTAAAAGTAAGGTTGGATACTTTAAATGTTGAAATGTTAATGCTCTATCCAGTTTGAGTCCCGCTATAGGACTGGAAAGATGGTTTACTTTATAGACTATTGATTGAAATGGGTTTTCATGATTATCCGGTGAGTGCCCAGGCATCCTCCTCCTGAGGCGGCCTTATACTAGTCAGAAAAACGCTGGTGAACACTTACAGTCTCCATTCTGATGGGATTGTTTGCTGGCTACATGTGATGTCACCATTCTTCTGTTTAGTCTTAGCACACGCCAGGAAAAATAGTATTAGACAGACTTTGTTTTTGTAGCTGTGTCCATAACTGTCCTTATGTCACAGACTGAACCTGAAGGATGTTGAACATCAGCAGTTCCTGCTGATACCAGCCTCTGTTGGTCTACAAAGAAGGCGTTGTCCTTCTTTACAGTGGCAAAAAAACCAAAACAAAACGTGGTTTGCACAGGTTGCTTATATGGTTTCCTAGCTATTGCATTTGGATCTTTACAGTATTGCTTCTCCAAAGCCATTCCATAAAAGACTGCTGGACATCAGAAGTGGAAGTAGTCATCAGCTCACAGGTTTAGGCCCTGGCAATATCAATTTTTCATGTAAGACAAAAAGAGGACCTAGACAAAATAGCTTTAACAATATTAGTTGTCCTCTGGTTCGGAAGACTTCTGCTGACCTTTTTTATTTAAATACCTACATGCAAGTATTGAGCTACTTAAATGTATGATTTTTCAACCAGATTGTTTTAATTAAATTTCACAGTAGAAGAAAGGCAACTTTGTTCTCTCATAATATTCTTTTCCTTCAGCATATTGGATTTTCACAGATATTTAAATGGATTTAAGAGGAAAATACTGTCATTCCTCCAATACATTTTAATTGGATTAATTCTTCAATTTTGTAGTGAATGAAACCTGTGAAGTTAGAGAGAATGCAGTGTTACATCTTTGGGGACCAAGGTCTGGAACCTCTCCAATAACAAGAACAGTATTTAATTACCTTAACCTGTGACTGAATGGGTGATTGCAGCACTCCGCATGGCAATTAATTAATGTGCATACCCTGCATAAATCATATTCATTATGCACTGTCATTATTTAATGATATTCTACTTATTCTCGATGTGTTAAGATTTTTAAGACAGGGATATATATAATCTTCCCTACATCTTCCTTTTTTTTCATTAACAAAGCTAATGTAAAATTCTAATTACATGCTCAGACGAGAACATTCTTAATACTCTTCCACCCATTATTGAAGGAATAAAAAATGTAAGTTGAACACCCAAACTCCATGAGTTTTAGACAATGATTTAAAAAATGAGGTAAAACACTGCACTTTTAGATTGTTAATGGCACAAAAATATGAAGGCAAAGATCAGCTCCTAATTACAACAGAAGTCTTTGTAGTTAAATTTCCTCTGCACGTGCAAAATCGTAAAGATGATTTACGATAGGGAAGATCAGGCAAGTAATGCACGTCTGTCCGTGCTGCACTTACATGTCTGCATATTTCATTAGTATTCTGTTGGGTCCAGTTATAAAATTATAACTGCTTGTAGAAAATTTGCACTGAAGTTGTAAAAGAACGAGTTGTAACAGAATTTTAGGTGAACAGGACCGCTGCAGAGTGCTAGTGGCATATGCTAAACATGAGAAGAGCACTTGGAGCTCTCGTTTTGATCCATGACAATCAGAACTTTAAAGACAAGTACCTTTTCGTACCCATTGAACCCTGCATCCAGTAATCTGAAGCTACGGCTGAAAATCAGTAACTGAATATATGAAGCACTTAAGTTTTCCCTATCCTGTGTGAGTGCCCAGTGAGAACTATCTGCAAGCTGCTTTGTAGCAGGTGTTAAAATAGATTTAAAGGAAGTTGCTGAATAGACTGTGCTTGAGACGTAAGGAAGTTTAGAAGGGCTGTGTATTCTCCTGAAGGCAAGACAGAAGGATGTGTTTCTTCACCCCTATGCACTAGGGGACAGAAGTTTCTCTCCAGCCCCTTACAGATAGGCTGTCTCACTAGTTGGGCACCCGGGTTCAACTGGGAACGAGTCTGAAGCCTTAGTGATGCACCTGTAAAAGTAACCTTTGGTACCATATTGCTATTTAAGGGTGAAGTAGGCAGTAGGTGAAAAATTTAGCAAGTGATCTTAATTCTTAAAGGTAGCTCAAGTGTAACGTGGGAGAGGTTGGGACAAGTTCGCGTTCAATACGATGTGAGCGTATGCATCTTCTCTGTGTATTGGAGAATAATTGACTTGCCAGAGCTCTTAGCCTGGAAGGACACAAGGTATCACTGAACAGCTTTAGTACTGCCTTTTTGGCACCGAGTTCTGAGAAATACTACCTGTAGAAATTGGTTATTGCTTATATAGGTGTCATTATCAAACACAATACACTTGAGATACTGGAATTGCTGTGCAACTCTTAAGTTTCCTGCCACTACTCAAGAGAGGAACGCTTTGCCTAGGTGTTTGCTACTACCAGCACCAGGAACAGAATTAGAGGCACAGCGTGCCTCTCACAATCTTGACATTTTTCTTGCAGAACGATTATAGTGACTTCAAATATATTAAAGACCTTTCCACCTTCTCCCTGCAGCCTATATTCCCAGCTCTTTTCTCTTTCCAACGCAACAATCAATTAGGATTTCCAAACATTTTAGCCCTTAAGACAGATGTTCTTTTACTCTGGTGCCCCCATGCAACTAACTTACTTCAAATCTGCAAGAATGGAAAGGCAGCCAAGCATGGGAAGATCATGCTTTCTAGGTAGCATGTGGCACATCAGTGAGGCAATAAATAGGATCACTTGAAATAACTGAGGTTGAAACGATCGACGTGTCTTTCCTGAAACACAGATGTTTTGAGAGGTAAGAAGAGGCTATTTACCTCAGCTCACCAATATTCTCAAGTGAACACTAACAGGCCAGGAAGACACAACTACAACTGAAACGGTACTGCAGAGGATGGCCACACCTGTGCCCCACACCTGCTCCAGTGCTGGAAAAAGCCACCACAGAAAGTTGGGACAGGGACACAAAACCGTGACTTGCCGGCCTCTGCTTTTTCCCGGGAGAGACTGGGGTTTAATCTTTCCAAAAAACACGCAAACGTTCAATGGCTCTAAATCAAACCGCTCATTTATTACTACTAAATTGCCAGACTGCAACAGGCAACCCGGATCAAGGCAAGCCGCGGGAGAAGCCCGATAAGTTTAAAGCTTCAGGAGGAGCGAGCGGCCGCGCACCCGCACCTCCCCACGCCGCGCCGCCGCTCTCTGCCGGCCGCGGGACGGCATTTGAGGGCATCTCCCCTCGCAGCTGGAAAAACCCCTGGGCTTGCCCGCCAGCGTTCAAAGCACGGCGCCTCTGACGGCTTCTCCCCTTCCCGCACCCAGCCCCAGCGGGAACCCGCCCCTCTGAGGGAGCGCCGCGAGAGCCGCCTCGCGGAAAGAGGCTCCCGCGCGACGGAAGGGCTTATCCACGCCGCGTCACCGGCCCGCCGCGCCGCAGCCAATCAGCGCCGGCGGCCAGCCAATGAAGAGGGGCCCTGGGCCGTCACTTCCGTATTCCAGAGCCCCTCTAGGGTCCGGTACAGTCGTTACTGCCCATGTCACGTGCCGTGGTAGCGATGGCCGCCCGCTGCCGCCCTACAGGCCACGTGACCCTCCCCCCCACGCGGGCGCTCTTGCTGCGCTGCCGCGCGACTCTATGGTTGAGGGCGCATAGGCGGGAGGCCGGCCGGGCGCCGGGCCGCCAGCTCTCGCGAGAGTCGCTATGGAGGGCGGGGGGGAGGGGCCGGGCGCGGCGCTGCCGCCGGCGGGCGGGGCCGCGGAGGGAGGGGGAGGAAGTGTCATGGCGGCGGCGGCGGCGGCGGGCTCAGGCGCGGGCTCCTCGGCGCGGGGCGGCGGCGGCTCCTCGACGGCGTCGCGCTGGTTCTTCAGCCGCGAGCAGCTGGAGAACACGCCCTCGCGGCGCTGCGGCGTGGAGGCCGACAAGGAGCTCTCGTACCGGCAGCAGGCGGCCAACCTCATTCAAGATATGGGCCAGCGCCTCAACGTGTATCCGAGCGGGGCCTTGTGGGGCGGCGGGGCTGGGCGGGAGGGGGCCGCGGGCCGGGCTGAGGGAGGCGAGGGGCCGGGCCGGGCCGGGCGGCGCCGTCACCCACCGCCTGGGCCGGCTGTGGCGGGGCGGCGGGAGCGCCTTCTCCCCCCGTGTGGGAGCCCTCCCCGGGACGCTTCCCGCTCCTTCGGCAGCCCGTGAACGGCGCTCTCGTGGGATGGAGCTGTGGCCTTGAGGCACAGAATGGGAGGAGGAGCCTCGCGGGAGCCCCCGCTTCGCGTTCTTTGTCGGCGTGTGAGAGAGGCCGGGGTCGCGGGCTCTCGGGCTGGCTGCGGAGCCGCCTCGGGTCTCCGACCCAGCCCTTCAGCCGCGTTTGTGTCGGTAGCTGCGGGTTTAGACACTTTTAAAGTGATCCCCGTTGTTTACAGACTCGTTTTCCTCGAAACGGGCATCTGCTCCTTACTCATTCTTTAATTTGATTTTTTTAAAAAGAGGTCAGGCTAAGACTAAAACCTCAAATCCCCTACTGAAATAGTTGAATTAGAACAAAACAAAAGCACTTGAGGCAGTATTTCAGCGTACGTCGCCCACTGAGGAGTTTTCATTCAATGGGCGAGATGTGGCTAGTCTGGTATAGGAATCTCCACATTGTCTGCGGAGCAGATGGGAAAGATACGTGTTAATATCGGTTAAGTATGTGTTAATATCAGTTAAGTTCTGAAGTGTCACGTCCTTAATTCATTGTCAGCTGAAGACAGTATGTTGAAAGCAATGATTGCTGCAGAAAGCGCATCGCTTTCAGTTCTTGTAAACAATTTTCTTAATATGTAGTGTTTCCTTAATTTAATCTTCCAGATCTCAGCTTACGATAAATACTGCAATTGTTTACATGCACAGGTTTTATATGCATCATTCCTTCACAAAATTTAATCGAAATGTAAGTATGATGTTATATGCGGTAATAATATACCCGTAATTTTGGCAGGCTAACTGACAAGTGTTTTATTCCTTTGCTGGATTGTGAAGTTTGGTCTGTTTATAGGAATTCGAGCTTTTTATTGGTGGTTTAGAAGCAATAATAATACTTCTTTTCAATTTTGAATTAGTAGCAATTAGATTTTATCTTCTGCCATCGAATTAAAAAAATAGGCACCATCAGCAAACACATTTCAGATGTGTGAAGAGTGCATTTAGATGTTTCGAATCTGGCTAGTGCTTATGTGCTGTAGTTTGAAAGGCTGATGTGTAGGAACACACATTTTTCTTAATGAACTCAGTGGTAGTGCTAGCATGGTGTGTCTGACAATTATAATATGGTTATATGTGTATCCATATGGATCATGTATCTGTTCTTAAAAAAACAGTGTAAATTCATTTAACTAGTCTAGTCTTAAGCAGGTTGATGATAAGTCATATTAGACAAGAAAAATCTTTAAATCAGATGAGAAAACGCTGGCGCTCTTGTTTCAACTAATGAACTGAGTATGCTGAATCTGAATACAGAATATGTTATGAAGAACTGAATTCTTCCATAAAAATACTCACTGTAATTGAGTGATTTTCTAACAGATACGGAACTTGGGATCCCAACCTGAGAATTTTAAGCCTTTTTTTTTTTGGTCTAGTATTGGATGCAATAGTTAGAAAAACAGTAATATTCTAGGTATTTTTGTGTTTAAAAAAAAAGTACTTTGCATCAGTATTTTACACCAACTTTGCAAGAACAGTTAATAATGGTGGTGGTATATCACTAAGTGGTGAGGATGAGTTTTCTCAGATCTTGGCTTTTCCTGGTAAACAGATTGAGACTGTGACAGATGCTATGGTCTAGACCAGAGCAGACCATGGTCTACCAAGGGGTAGAATCTTGCAAACCTTGCCCTGTCTGAAATTTGGGCAGGTACACAGTGTATTACAGTGTTAGCCACCTCTTTTGTCTGGCGTGAATTTGTTTATCATTGTTGGCTGAGCAGATGGACATCTTATTTGGTGTTTATTCAGCAAGAAATACATACTAGTTTGTAGGTACATTTCAGAAACATATTTAATTATTTTTGTGCAAAATCTGAGGTAAATTCAGACTTGCAGCAAGCTTGTTACCAAAACTGTGATGTTACAGGTCTTTATGTAATAAAAGCTAAGTGTTTAAGTACAACCTGAGCTAAGTGTGGATAAGCCTGAAACACTTTAACCGGAAGAAATATATAATGTAGGTTTTGTTTATGTAGTGATAGAGAGCTATGTATTGAATGGATATACATATAAATCAAAATGCACTTTCCTAAAACAGTTTTCTAGTTTTAGAGCAAGAATAGCACATGTGAGAATGAAGTTCCAGCAGGCTTTGTGGTGGAATATGCCCTTTGAAAGTGTTTCTGTAATATATCAAGTGAAGGCAGTGAAGCAGTTGTTCTTTCTCCCCTCTGTGTACCTGCCCGTGTAGCAGTAACTTGTAGCCAGTGGAAGAGGAGCTGGTGAGGCACCCAAAGGTTTCTGTGGCTGTGGATGGTTTGTAGACTTGATAAACTAGGCAAAGCTGCTTGGAATGGAGAGGTCAGTCCGTGTAGAGCTGCTGTAGCTATACATCGCCTGCGAGATTACTGTTTGTACTGTCATCTGGTAATCTAACCTAGATTTAGGTAGCGAGAAGCTTTAGCTGCTGTGTTTGGGTTTTCAGCGGACACTGGAAAATGCTGGTCACTTGAGACTGGAAGCACAGTAGTATTTGGATATATAGTGCCCTTGTTGTGAAAACTATGCCTTAAGTTATATTTATGAATCTTAAAATTCACAAGTAAGCTATGTAAGGGCTGAGTGCCATGGAAACTGCAACTATTACAGGAGGGAAAGCGTATTCTTAAATTAATTCTCAGGTAGTAGTATTCAAATAAAAGTTAAAGGCAAGTGCATTGCAAGTTAGCAGTCAGTAATACTGACTCCTGCTGAATTACTTTCTGTAGTTCTTAATGAGCATAAGGCCAGACAGCAGCTTTGTGTGTGTACTGATGGGCAAATGCATTTTCTTATGTATTTTCCTAGAGTGTAAAGGGGGTGGTCTCAAAGTGAATGTGAGTCACTTATAAATACTCCCAAACCATCTGGCAGGTTCTCTGTAGAGAAAGCAGAAGCCAAGGACTGTAATAAATACTTAATATCAAATCTCCAGAGTACTTGGCAAGCTAAAAAATGTGACAATGTTCATCCACTGCAAGAAGAAACTAACCCTTAGAAATTAAATAGTAAGGTACTGGCAGTCTTGGAGCTAAGACCTAGCTAAAATTTTCTACAGTATATGGTATATGTTTTTGTTGTGTGCATGTAGTGATGTTTATCCATGGCAGGAAGGAATCTGAAGGCTCGGGCTAGAAAATTAGATGGCCCTTAGTCAGAATGCCTTATGACCTCCAGCTGAAAAAATGTAACCTTTGTTTTCTGGCCTTATTGGTAGGTTAATGTTTTTAGTCAAGTAATAAACACTTGCATATTTACCATCATGTACAATTGCTGGGCTATACAAATATACTTGTATGTCTTTCATATAAGTCACATGCACTTAATTGTTAATAAACAGGTCTTCTAATGGAAGCTCATTTACTGAATAGCTGTTGTCTTAATTCTGAGTTGTTTTTTTTTTCCTTAATATAAGTTGCTGCTAAACAATTTTACAGACTTTCAAGGTTTTGAGAGTCAGCTGTGAATAGGGAATAGAATTCACAAGTGTCTTCAATCTGTAGAGCCACAGGGGTGGCACATACCAGTTAATGTACTCTTGGTTCATTTTGAATGTATTGCATTTACTGCTGCAATGACCAACTATCCTTATTTTTGCAAAGTTACTGTGGGCTAGCAAGTAACTTTTGAGTTGCTGTGGATTATCTACAAAGTACGTACATTTAGTTGCAACGAAGAATGTGTTGGGGTTTTGATGCTGCAATCAAAGCAGGTTAAGACCTTGCAAGGTTGCTGTGGCCCAGTAACAGGGTGGAAACTTGCTTTACCGATTCTGGTAAGCAGAGTTGGATGACCTGGCTACTAATTTTCTCTAGCCATGCAAATGACATTTCAGGAACTACTATGAATCTCCTCAGCAGTAGTACAAATTTATTCTTTCTATGTTACTGTTGACCAGGGCATAGTAACTATGTTTTGCTGAGTATAAAGTTAGTGCTAATACCAGGGTGGGGAGGGAGCTTGCTGGCTTTTTATAGGAAATACTAGCCTGACTGTTATACTTGAAAATATCTTGAAAATTAAAATTCTTCTGGAAATACTGTTTCTCTAGTACTTAGTGTGTTTGATATTGTTATATAGCAAATACCTCTTTTAGAGGCTTATTCTGCAGTACA
Organism: Phoenicopterus ruber ruber; assembly: GCA_009819775.1. Classification (NCBI taxonomy): domain Eukaryota; kingdom Metazoa; phylum Chordata; class Aves; order Phoenicopteriformes; family Phoenicopteridae; genus Phoenicopterus; species Phoenicopterus ruber. The sequence continues at coordinate 36,146,355 of CM020220.1, forward strand.
CTGTGATTTGAAGAACAGAGAAGGGGGAAAAATCCTTGGTATGCTGGAAATGAGAGGTAAGGCATCCAAATGGTAGTTGTATTTTAAAATATAATCCTTAGAAATGCCATGTGGAATACCAAACAACCGGTTGAAAATATACTTGATGTCGAGGGGGTTTTTTGTGTGACATGCAGTGGAACTTAAAGTGCTTAAAGGAGGCTGCAGGAGGAATTTTTTTCCATGAAGTGCAAGGTAGGTGAGTTGTGTGGAGGGTTTTTTGTTTCCCATGCCTCTGTATTCCCTGCCTGTCTCTTGTGCCCCGTCCAAATTGCAGTATTAAACAGTTGACTTTGCAGTTGTGCAGAGTTCTTAAAACTTTCATAACGTGCACCAAGCTGTAACGAGGCTGTTTTGGGCACTTCAGTTCTGTTTTTAATCTTGCAATTTAACATATCTGCTCTATTTACGCAATGTGAGCTCCTGGTTATAATAAAAAACCCTTGCAACTCTTTGTGTTCTCACTTGAAAAACCTCTATCATAGACTGGAACCACTTAACATCTTAAGCTAATTTGTATCAAGTCTAAAAACATACTGATGCTGGCATTAAAAGGAGAGGGAGTTCTCCGGGAAACTACGTGCATGCTGCAGATGTATTATGAGATTATTCCAAATGTCTTTGTTGTAGCAACACTGTTTTTACAATATGTCTTGTACTTTAAGTGAAAAAGGACTTGTACCACGTTTACCAATAAAACTTGCTGGATAATGCTCTTGGACTGTCATAATAAGACTCGTATGTTTTGTTTTCTCCTATTTCAGTGGGATGGGTTTTGAGATTCTCAGCTAGTACAAAAATGGGATTTAATTTCATAAATCACCTGTGTTCTTCTGAAGATATTTCTCAGTCTTAAAGAATATTTTGGGTGCATGGTAGATAACTTCTTTAAATTATTTGGTTTATGTCAAATGAAGATGTTTGTTTATAGGAAGCTTAAAGCTTTGTCAAGTCTTTGTCTTTAACTTTGCTTTTTTGTTCTACTTTGCTTTCTCTGTCATTTTTGAGAATTGGAAATGAATGAAGGCATTTGAGTAACTTTGCCATTTATACACTTAGCTGGGTGTGTCGTCTTCACCGAAGACTGTATGCATGCCAAGTCTGAAGTTTTATTAGGATGTCTGAATAAATACCAAGGGAGACAAAAATACTGACCTACTGTAAACTGGGAATGAGAACCCTAGTCCTAGACAAGACAAAGACCTGAAATTCTTTGGTCAGAAGCCAACACTTCTTTTTTAAGGAAATAGATAGTTCGGGTGTACGTAGATTTCTGATGAACCAGAGTTAAATGGCAGTTAATCAGTTTGACTTAAATCGGCCTCCAGAACTGTGTTTTATGTAAGGTCTTGGAGATGAGGAATTGTGGGGGGGCTTCTTGGTCAGAACTGATCCGTTTCAGTAAATTAGAAAATATCCTGAAGTCAGCCTGATGAAGAAGGTGCTTTTTTTGGAAGGTGTTAGCCTTGGACACCTTCCTCAGTTATGCCTGCCCTAAATTGCTGAAGCGCACTGGGGAGAGGTGACCACAGGGCTTACATGGATGAAGCAACTGTAGATGAGAGGTTTGCCTGGGTTCATGCGTTACTGGGCTGGAGCAGTTTGTCTGCTCTGTAAAATGTCTTTATATGGCATGCGTATGTTGGGTTATACATGTGCGTGCCACTGTACATCTTCTGGCACTTCAAAGCTGTTGATGTTCCAGCTTTCTGAACTCCAGAAAGTCTTTCCTTCACATTTAGTGTTTAAAAGTTTATCTCCCAGCTTAAGTGAGGCATATTTCAAGTAGTATGTCCCTAACAAAGGGAAGTTCTTCCAGAATTTCAAATCATTACTTCAAGCAATGTGGGTAGGAACTTCTCAAAAATCATCTGACGTCTTAAATGACAGTGTTAATATGGCCTTGTTCAGCAACACCTGACTTCAGGTTTTTATTTCATTCATTTGTAAGGCTTAAGTTACAAGCTTCTTAAGAAGAAAGTAGTTCTTTTGTCTCTGTTGTGGAAGAATTTGGTCCCTGTGACTTGTTCTGGGTGGTTTGGGTTTTTTAGAATACTAGATTTCTTCACGGCCCATTTCTGTGCATCAAAGGGTATCACCTTCCCAGGGTGTCAGTTTTCCTCGAGTCTGCCAACTTACAAGTTTTACGTAAGATCCAAGTGGACATTTCGAAGTGATTTAAGGAAGCAAAAAGTACTCCCTCAATACATTAGAAAGCTCCTGAAATGTAATGGGTAATCGCTTAAATATTCAATTCTAATTAGTTCATTGCAGTTTTTCATACATTGCAAATTTTTAGACCAAATTTTTCATTTTGGCATAACAAAAGGCTGCTTGCTGACTGAAAAAAAAAAAAGCAAACCTCACTTTAGGGGGAAGTACAGCTGCTATTCAGTTCATTCAATCTAGTTCTACTTGGGCATTGAGTGAGAAATCCAATACCCAAATGCACCGCTTGCACCATGCATTAATTAAATACTCAACAAGCAGCTATTTCAATCTCTGAATAAATGCTTTATACTGGCTTAATTTTAACCAATTTCATCTGCTCATGTCTACATGAAGATTTCTGCTGTCATTTTAATTCCTGTTTAACATAGGTAATTTTCGTATGTGAAGAGGACCCTGATTCTTCTAAGTCGTTTATGGTTAGCCATGTTCTCTATCTGTATACACCAGTCGTTCTAGGTACAGCTAGGCATCAAAACTCTACTTCATAGCTAGGTGACTCCTGGGTGGTACTGAACTGTGAATGGGTGCTTTACTGCCAGCTTATGACGCCTAGACTTTTTTATAAAAATTTTCATCTTTAAATGCAATTTGTAGTCTTTACTAACATTTGATATAACTGGTATTTTGTGAATCCTTGTGCTTTGTTCTCCAGATACTGCTGGGTATATAGTAAAGTTTCTAAGAGTGAGCTTTTATTTATACAACCTATGTTTGATTAACAAGCTGTTCTTATTAAAGTTCTCTGCAAAGTTTCTTAACTTTTAGGAGAATCAAATGCTAGCAGAACTTGTGATCAGTTGTTTTGGCTTTTACTGAAAAGATGGTGTAATGGCTCACTACTGTGCAAGAAATAGGATGAACTTTCTCACGAAGTATATTTAACTTGAAACAGCCTGTTCTAGTGTGACTAAATCTTCTGGACCAAATCTATTCTTTTTATGTTGAACTAGAATTAGTTTGACCTCAGACATCTTACTCACAAATGTAATTTAGCATTTATGCTACTCCTTCCCTGTGCTGCTGAGAGGATTACATCAGTTATAAAATAAAACATGACTAGTTATTTTTGTTGCCTTGCATGATTTCAGAACTGTTTTAAAAAAAAAAAACACACAAACAAATCCAACTTTTTAAACCTTTTCTAATTGGCAGTTTAGACTCTCCATAAAAATCCAAGTCTTACTTGTAAAAAGTTAAAAAAATACATGTATTTTTTTTTTTCTTCAGATAATATCTCCTACGGCATTGTTTTTGGCTGCAAAAGTGGAAGAACAGCCACGGAAACTTGAACATGTTATTAAAGTAGCACATGCCTGTCTTCATCCTCAAGAGCCACAACTGGATACAAAGAGTGATGTAGGTGGAAGTCATGGTTTTAAAGATAATCAGATGATACTTCGTCTAATGATCTGTTACATTGTCTTGACTGGATTATTGCTGTCTGCAAACTAAAATGGTGTAAAAACAAAAGCTTTTTTCAAGTCTTTTGTATTACTTAATGTAACTTATTAAAGACTCAAATATTTGTGTTATGAAACTTGAAGAGATTACTCCATCTTGAACTTGCATTATTTTTAAGACTTCTACATGTATAGTAGAAGACTAGATAGACGTTAAATAAGAGGTTTCATGGGTGGTTCCATAAGTGTCACAGTTTGCACAGAGGAGTTCAGGACACTGTGTTCATCTTTCTCAACTGGAGGCTCACCGTGCACTGTTGCCTACGTTCTGTTTTAAAGGGCGCAATACAGTTGTCAGCTGCTGCCACTGCTATACATTGGTCTTCCTTTCATTTGCCAAAGTTTGTGCAGCTTCCGCTTACTTTATAGTTCACATTTTCTTTCCTGAGATGAGTCTTCCTGAAACCAAACATGCGAGGAAGTGTGGTGGAAATGCACCAGAGTTGTTCTGCTTGAAGGTCAGGCTGAGCTAGTTACACCCTGCTGGACCTCACCTGACATATAGAACTACTTGAGCACCTTTGCTCTGCTCCCAGTTCTTGAAATGACACGTGGAGGTATATATATTTGTATTTGAGCCCACAAGCTTAAGCTAGCTTAACACAGGCTAACCGAGTATCTCCAGCTGTATTTTCAAGTACTTGTAAAATGGATAACCTGCCTAGAGATATTTGAGTTGATTTGCACTGGCAAGCCTTCGTAATTCTTATAGCGTCCTGCCCCTTCTCTCAAAAATACTTTGCTGGAATAGATTGTATGAGATCCAGACTAAGTAAATCTTACTGTGAAAGATGGTTAGGCTGGTGTAAATACCTGAATTTGCAGTAACACATACTGGTAGAAGAAAGTATTACCACAGTGAAGCATTCTGAGTTGTCAGGTCTAACTGGCTTGAGTAGTGGTCTTAACTTGAGTTGCTAGCACCAGTATTCAAATAGGAAGCGTATGATTAAAATTTTGAGACAATAGATAGCTACGTCTTGACCTGTTTGCTTATTTGTTTCAGGCATACCTTCAGCAAGCCCAAGAGCTGGTTATACTTGAAACAATAATGCTTCAAACTTTAGGTATGTCTTTCTAAATATTTCCCGTACAGCCAACTTGCCATGAAGGAGTAATGGGACCAAAGTAACTGGATTTTTGATGTGCTGTTGGTACACTAGAATTTTACTATTTTTGTATACAACTTCTGACCTGTGAATTTAGTTTCGTATTAGCAGTTCTGTTGTGCTCAGTTTGGAGAGGAAAGGAGGCATAGCTATACTTGAGAAATAGATGTTTCTGACAGTTTGATGGGGTAGAAATGTGTGCCCTTCCAAATAGATTTCACTCCAAAGTAGTAACTACGTTGATACTTCTTCATAGAAGGTAACATGTTATACTAGCTTAGCTGTGTATGTGTTCTGAAGCAATTGGGAAGAGCTTTATACCAAGCGCTCTTCCCCATTTTGCCTTTCAATAGAAGAACATTATGTAATTGAGCGGAGTTACTACCTCTGAACATCACAAGTGGTAGTGTAACCGTTTATTGGATTCAGGTGATTCCAAAATTTGAAATGGAATGTTCTGATGAGAAACTCTTCTGACTTCAAAGTGACATAAATAGAGACAATACCAGCTAGCAGGCCTGAGAACACTGACTTACTCAGATATTTTTAAATACCACTGAGTATATTGTTTAAAAAAAAAAAAAGCTAACAGTGGTGACCTAATTCTTAAAATAGTGTCATAAACAAAGGTTTCCGAAGTCACTGACCTACAAATTGACTAATTTGTAATTTCATAGACACAGCATGCTTAAGTCCTAGAAATGAATGAATAAAGTGCGCATGCACACACGTGTATTTCAGTGTGTCTGTAACAGAGCTTTTGCTGACTTATTAATGTACTAGAAACTGTTCAGATATGTTCAACTTCAAAAATACCGTAACTTGCCAAGTATATATATTTTTAGGACTTGAGATTACTGAAGGAATGTTTTACTAATTGATCTTGACTTGGCTATACCATCTACCATTCAAATGTATGAAAAAAGCAGTTAAATAGTGTTACCTGATCTTCAGTGCAAAGGTTTAGCAAGCATTTTAGGTCCATGGGGAAAGGAAAGGGGTTTGGTTTTTTTATTTAACAGATGGAAATGTATAGTTCTAAAACGTATTCTTAACTCTTCAGGTTTTGAGATTACCATTGAACATCCGCACACAGATGTTGTGAAATGTACGCAATTAGTGAGAGGTCAGTGACTTTTAACCGCTTCTGTAAGTCCTTTTTTACCTTTCTAGTAAAATTTGAAGGTGATGTTGTTTGTCTAATATGATCACCAACTCTGTTATCCAAAGAGTTTGTTTAAAGCTAATTACTAAAAGCTGGATCTTAACCTTTAGAGTCTGATAAAGAGTTCAGTTCTCTGTCCTTCATAATTTTTTTGCTTGCTTATTAGCTTTGATTTTAATAATGTCAGTTCCATGTTTTCTTAAATGACAGAAGCAGTTAGTAGTTGAAAATTGAATAGCCAACTACTTGGTATCATTCTGGGTTGATGGTTTTCACTCTGAAGTAGTTTTACCAAGTAAAGTTTAGTCTGCGTATTGATTGATGGCTAATGGTAGCTTTCTGCTTAGCAAATCTGTTTAGGTAATGAACTGAGGGATAACGAGTGAATAGCAGGTCTGCTGTCACACGCACATACTTCAAGATGTGACTAATTCTTTCTCTGGAGCAGGGTGTACTTGTTTTGGATGGTAGCACAAAACTCCAAACCTTTTGTTAAACAGTCCTATCCTCTAACTTGTATGCAGCTCATTAATGTGACTCTAGCTAGAAACCTGTTTTGTTCTGTAATATTTTTTGTTGAATTTTGGCACACCTTCTTTAATTCTTAAATTGGTTTCCTTTGGAGCTTTATAAACAAGAAACAAAATCCTCTCGTAAGATGGAGGATGAAAAAATTAGGAATCAGTTGTAAAAGCACCTAAAATAAGCTTTTCACTTTAATTATGTTCCTTAATTAAAAAGTGTTTGGAAATGATTAGACCATAGTTGTTAGTTTTTAGTCACTAGCTGTTGTTGCACTGAAAATGCAAAGTTAAGTGCTTCCAAAATTGGAGTTTATCTCTAAAATATAGAAGAGTTAAGTGCAACTTAATCATGTTAACTAGATCTGTTTTGTAGTAACTCTAGAATTAAAGTTGTTCTTTGAAGGAAAAGTATCTCTCCTTTCTCGTTTTAAAGTCGCTTACTGGTGTAGCGTCTTCAAGTTTGGTTCTGAGTATGACTGGCGCTGTGTGTAACTTATTTGCATATAAAGTAGCTTTATTGCTATTCTTGCTCTAAGATAATGATTCTTTGCTTTCTGTCCAGCTTTGATTGTGACTCAGTGCATGAGTCTAATTGCACCCAACGTCTCAATAATCTGCATCAGTAGCTCTATAGGGTTTTGCTTTGGATTTTCTTAGCTGTTGGTCAGTATAAATGTGAGCACATAGTTGGCTGTTTTGTGTGAGCCCCTCCACTTCTGCTCGGTATTTGGGGCTGTGGGGACGGGTGGCAGGCAGTATTGTAGCTGCATCAGGATTTCCACGTTAGCAAGTGTATTTCACTTGAGCCTACAAGAAGAAAGGCATACTGCTACACAAACTATCTCCTTTAGTCAAGGGTAGATACCACTCTAAGACAGTCCACCTTTTTCCTGTGTGTTTTGTATGCTACCTTTGTGTACTGACAAAATTCATACATTGAAGGTACATGCTACTTTTTAAATTTGACATTTTAAAGCTAGTATTTAACATCAGCACGGTTTAACACAGTACTTAGAATCCAGAATTATACCAAGTCTTGAAATCTGAAGACTCCAGTGAGGGCTGAAAATCCATGTACCTTAAGGACTGGTACGAAGTGAATGTAATACATCTGATGCTTGAAAACCTACTCACTGGAGTAGGTGTGCTCCTTAGTATTTGTGTATGCAAATGGCATTCTTGTCAGCATATGCCCCTCCTAGGGATGGTATAGGCTGTGAACACAAGGTTTTGAGTACGTCATATAAAAAAAAAAAAAAAAAAACACAACACAAAAACAAACAAACAAAAAACCCAACCAAACAAACAAAAACAATTAATCCATAAATTAAAAACATTGAGCATGAAATCTGTAGTCATGCATGCAAGTCAGTCAGAGAATAATTGCTGGAGAACTTTAGGCTTATGTGTGAATAAAGAGATGAGATCTTCAAGGACGCAGTGGTATGATTTTAGTTCTCTCTCTCTTAACCTTTATTTATTGGAGAGTGTGTTGTTTTAGTGTGAATAGGTGCAACACTTAGATAGCAAGTCCTGAAGCTTTCAAAATACATCTAAGACTTGTCAGTGTTAAGCCTTTAGTGCTAAAGAGATTGACTGAGAAGTTAAAGAAATGCAAGGTTGCTTCATCCAGTTCTGGTAACATGTCATCTTGGACAAAAAGCACTATTTCAGAAGGCAGAGAGATACCTTTTTTATTAAAGGTGATTAACTTATCCGAGACTATTATGATTAAAACCTTGAACTGTACGTTTCGAGGGAGAAGGAAGGGAGGAATATAATGTGGCTGACTATTTAAATATCAAGAGAGAGGCAACAAAGTTAGCTGAGGTATGCAAGTGTACTTAAGGTTTTGGCTTACCATGTGTGCACTGAATTGCCATGTGGTGAGAAGATACCCTGGTCCCTTGAACTTTTGCTCACTACACTTACGTGGCTAAAAGGATGGCTGATTCTCTGTATCACTTTTTATTGTCTTGCATCCAGGGTAATGTGCATTGTGCTGTCACTGTTATCTGTATTAATCTGTAAGTTACCCCCTTTCAAAACAAAATGAAAAAAAAAATCGGGTTCTGTTGATGATGCTCAAAAAATTCAGCGAAGTCCTTTGTGGGAAGACTGTCTAGTCTAGTAGTGGCATACCAGAATCCATTGCTGGAAGCCGAATCTGAACTAGTAAGTGAGAATTGGTGCAAATAAACATAATTGCTTCAACATGTAACTAAAGAAAAAGTTGAAATCTTCATCTCTAAGATTGAAAGCCTTTCTGAAAGTAGTATTAAGACAGCACGGATCATTGTAGGTAAGGGGTGACTGGATGGATACGTAATGATTTATGATGTTCAGGCATGAGGTATCTAATTATTCTTTCTGGTTCTTAAAGATTCATGGGTTTGTGAAATTGTTCCATCTTTACAGTTTGGTCAGTATAGTAGACAAGGAGAATGGTGTAGGCTCAGTCTTTTTTCTGCACCGTTCTTCTTCAGTGTCAAGAGACTGAGAAGAGGAGACAGGACCATCATTCCTTAGGATCCCACAGGTCCTCTAAGGAATCTGGAGGCAGTGGATCTGTGAAGGCCTGTCAGCAAGCTTCAGTGGCCATTCCAAGGATGCTCCGGTACTGAAGAGAGAAGAAAAGAAAAAAACAAAACCAAAAATACGCACCAAAAACTGTTCCTGGTGTCAAACTGCCTTCCTGACTTGAATGCTAGTTGAATGATCAGCAGTGAAACTGCCCTAGTGCTGAGACCATAGAATCATGACAAGGTGGTCTTAAGCTCTGGTGTAAAATCGGTCTGTTCCCAGCCTGCTTCTGGTGGAACTTGAAGGGGAGGAATCTGTATCTTCATCTCCATCTTGGGAAGTCATTCCTTTTTCTGTGTTGGTACACAGCCTTCTTTTGGAACTGAAGATTGGATCCCACGGATTTCTAGGATTGTTCTCACTACTCTCCAGGTTATCAGGTATCTTGAACACCCATGATCCTTACTAATCTTTTGTGGAAATTGCACTGTCAAATTCTTCAAAGATACCATAGTATCTGTGTGCACAGCTGCCACTGGTTAAACTGGGCTGATAAAGACAAGGCGGCAGAAGAGGAGATGAATCTGAATGGATCTGCTTTTTCAGAGGGCATTCTGATGAGGAAAATTTAAATCTTAGTACACTAAGTGGTGTGGAAAGATCTTAAACACCAGCTGGACTCCATCACTGCTACAGGCGGCTTTCACATTCTGAACTTTCACCTCAGGCTTTTACAGGCCTGTTCCTGAGGTTTAAATACTTTCAAGAACATAAAGCCACCAGGACTGCTCAGACCTGAATGCCTACACCATGGCCCCCTCCAGCCCTTTCCAGATACAGCAGGCATCCACCAGCGTAGCTCCATTCAGAGCCCGTGGCTTTTTTCCTTTTGCCCAGAAGGACTTCAGCAAGCTTCCTCTCTTCCGATGTTGACTGGCTTAACTGCAGCCTCCTCATTAATGCCGGGGAGCGCTTGCATATGTTGTCAGGGTCCCAGGCATGGCCAGCTACCGCCCTCCTAAGGGTGACTTGGCAGTCACGTTTTCATTATTATCTCGAGAGCCAAGATAACCTAGTGTTGAAGAAAAGCCTTGGATATCTTGGAATTGCACCAGTTGAACTGTGTGGCTGTGCCCAGTAAAAAGCACTTTGGTTTCCAGTTGGGAATTTCTTGGAGACAGTACCCTTCTGGAAGGTGTATCGGACAGCAAGTCCTGTTTCAAAATCTTACTACTACTTTACTAACCCCCTGCCTTATGGTTGCTTCTGCAGCAGTGAGACAGGGTGGGTGTTTTAAATCATTCCTGAATGCTAAAATATAAAACTGATTGTTAATGGCTGGCGTCATAGTCGTCAATCCTGCGACTTGTGAGTTATAACAGAGAAGCTCTGCTGACTTGTTTTAACCTCTGCTTCAAGATTATTTTGATTTGGAGATGCACTTTCCACTACTATAAAGGAAATAACACACCAAAATAGAGGAACCAGAATTCGTTAGCTGTACTTTTAGTGATGGATTCTACTAAACCAAAGCTGTCCTAAATGTAAGAGAAGAGTTTGGGTCGGTTGTTTTCAGTTGTGCCTTGTGTTACCGTAGGCTTCAGCTATGAGCTGAAATTCCTTGCTGGTTTTGGCAATGGTGATTATTCAGCTGTAAATAAGTTGAAACAGTGTCATACTGCTTGTAGTATAGGTAAGGTATTTAGCACGTTAATTTTTGATTGAGGCTAAAATGTGTGTTTCAAGATGTGATTCTTTTCTTCCAGGTATATGTTTTGATTTACTCAACTTCCAAGCTGATGTTAAATAGAAGTTTTCTGGCATCTGCTTTTCTTCCTTGTTCAAAAGGGACATTTCAGTGAGAGTAGAGATGCTTCTTGGTCCAGTCCCTTAATTCAAACATGTTGTAACTTTACAGAATATAGAAATCATTGAAGATCCTTTAAACATTGCTTTGATGAAAAATGAAGAGCAAGACATAAACTTCAGTCTTATTCAACCATTCTGTATTTTCACTTGTTTTGTTATGACAGTCTCGTTTCACTTTTTCTTTTTTGGTAATACTGCCTTACATTTTTTTGATGGGAGGGAGAGGAATAGGTTGAACGCCGTGGTTATCTGGCATGCAATTACCATTATAGTTTGCAAAATAAATATTATAGTACATCACTGTCACATTGTCAGTTCACCTTTTGATTATTATGGATTAGTAGAATTTGTGTGTAGGAACGGATCCAGTTACCTTGCTACTTCCACGTTCTTGGATTATGGTACTGCCCGGCTGTGTAGTATAAAGACAAATCTGATTTATACTCCTTGGCAATCATTAGAAGTCGAGTTAAACCAGGTTTTTAATATGCTTTTTAAAAATTAAATTTTAAAAGCCATTGCAGTCTTTCTCAAACTTTCTGGAAAGATTATTATTAAAATAAAAGTTTAACAATATTCCCTTTGACATAAAATTAAACAATACACTTTCTGCAGGTAGCACTGATTTCAAGTGATAGTGTCAAAGTAAGAATTCAATGAAGGCTGCATTCAATCTTCAGTTAAAACCATTGTGCCCAGCTATTCCATTATATGCATGTTACAGTAAGTTCTCTTATTTGAGTGAGGAGCGTTGGGGTTTCACTGGTAGGGGTCAGTGCTCGATGGCTGTAACAGCCCAAGTCGTTAGCTTTTCATTTCTGGCCTGTTGCAGTCTTGGGGGGGGGGGGTTTCCTGACTGTAACTAAAACAAAGTTGTTTATTTTCTATCGAAGCTTTGCCATAGGTTTAACAAATGCAGAACAAAATGTCACGAGTACGGTGCTCTTGATTAGAGGGAGCAGAAAACTTGTTTAATTTTTTTATCGCCTAGCTTGGGAGCTTGCTGTGTTGTTGGGCTTTGGGAGAGAGATGTGGCTGTTTTCGGGGAGGTGCTGGGGGGTGGGAGGGTGTTCTCCAGCGGTCCTGCTGTGCTCCCCTCCCAGAGCAGAACTTGCACTGTGCTATGAATTGGCTTTTCCTGGCTGCCTTACTGCAGTCCAAGGCTATGCTGGGGGTCACCTCGAAACGAGGGAGGGGCAGCGGGCGCTCCTGGAAGGGAGCGCTCTCCCGTGCGAGGCCTTGGCGGGGTAGATAAGCAAAGGGAAACTGTCCCGTGGGTTGTGCAGCGGGAGGGTCAGTGAATGGGATGACTGGGCAGCCTCCAGGTGCTGAATGCCATGGGCTCTTCTGCCTCTTGGAAAAGATTATTTTAAAGGCTAGTTAGCTAAATTCAGATCTCTTCTGTGAAAATACCAAGTGGTGCTTCTCGATGGTAAAATTGCTTTAACTTTGGAATGAACCTGACGAGTGAGCGCAGATACTTAATCTCTCTGTTTTTCTTTTCTTACAGCAAGCAAGGATTTGGCACAGACATCCTATTTCATGGCTACCAACAGGTTGTTATCCTGAACCTCTTTGTTGCACTGTTGTAGCACACTATAGCTTCCTTTACTGCAGGGCCCCCTACGTGTGTCTTACCCTTGTTGCAACAGGAGACTGGGCCATCTACAGTGGTGGTACCTTTCTGTTTGCAGTGCGGTGTATTGTACAAGGGCCTGATGGCACAAAGGGGTTAAATGCACAATGAGAAGTGTAGTGGTGCTTTCTGATGACATTTTCTCGATTGTGAGTGCATAAGTCTAAAATTGGTAGCCTGAATAGCAGCTAAAGATTACAAAGAGCTAAACTTAACCTAGAAATTCGAGCATCTTGGTAAGTACAAAACTATTTTTAGTTTACACTTGTAGTTAATGGCAGTTTTCTCTTAACTTTAAATATATTGATCCAATCTTAACTTATAAAATTGTAGTGGGCCTAAGACCTTTTCAACTAGCTGATTTTTCTTTTCAGATAGACTAGTAGTAGTCCAATGTTCTTCCTTTTAGAAACAGCTCTTAAATCTTAATATATAGTTTTAAAACTTAAGTACTTTAAATGAATTTAAAGTTACAGGATTCCAAATGGGGATTGTGTATACATAGCCTGCTGGAGAAAGATGGAATTTGAGAGCAGACTTTAGTCTTGATTTCTCGATCACTTCAATTTACTACTTGCAAAACAACTTTGAGCTTTATTTAATAGGGTTACACTACGTGTAGATAGTTTTTAAGCAATTATCTGCTGGTTATTACAGTTCTTCCAAATGAATATTTCTTGGTAGTTCCTCGATGGGCAAGGTTCTGTATTTGAAACAGCTGTTAAGAAAAGCTGTGATAAAGCAGTGAAACTGAACAAATATTTTTGTGCTGCTGCCAGCTGGAAGCTGAAGGCGAGTTCACAAATACCACAAATCCAGGCCCAGTGAAAGCTAAGCCCACAAGTAATTCGCTTGGCCTCTGTGGAACTATTGGGTACCTTCTTCTAATTGTCTCGTTCAGAGACTGCTTAATCAGCTCTTTTACTGTAGAATTTTAATTGACCGTATTATACTTCTTTATTTTTAGTACGTAAGTACAGTAGAATAACTGCTAAATTTATTTACTGTTCATTGCACTTTTTAGAGCAAAAGCAAATTAAACTTTTCTACCAGATAAATGCCCTGCCCTTTGATTTCTTAAGTCAGTAAGATGTCTTACGAACTTAATCAGAAAAATGTTCCATGAACTAATGTTTAACTGCTGTTGCTTGACAAGTTATCTTGTTCTGTATGTTAATGGTTGACTTGTTTGGGTTTTCTGTTTTACATGTTTGATTTCCTTTGGTTCCTCATTACGAAATTTGTGCAACAGTCTTCACCTTACTACGTTCTGTCTTCAGTACAAGCCTACAGTGATAGCATGTGTGTGCATTCACTTGGCCTGCAAGTGGTCCAACTGGGAGATCCCAGTGTCAACTGATGGAAAACACTGGTGGGAATATGTGGATCCTTCAGTTACTCTAGAATTACTAGACGGTAAGTAATACTGCCTTCTCACGTCTTGAAATTCAAGGGTTTGTTAATGTAAAAACAGGAGCATAGTATAGTAGGAGTATAGCTTTAAGCCTAAAATAAGTCTCACTGACTTCACATACCAGATCCTTGGGTGAGAGAAAGGTATAGGAGAGGGGAGAACTGTGGAAGACAAACTTAGTTTTGAGAGCCTTTTTATTTCGTCCTGTGGGCTGGGGCATGCACTAACCTTTTGCAGGTGCGGGTTAGAATCTTGCTTTTAAGTGCTTTCCAGAACCAGGAAAGAGATGGAGATCTGCCAGTGCAAATCCATGCAGTCCTGATCGTCTTGCGTACATCGCTGGTCCAAGTTTATGGCTTCACTGCCACTGAAACAACTGTTCTTCAGGCTATACATAAAATTGCCATATTTATGAAGGTAGTTCTATGTTAACAATTCGGTGTAGATTGATACCTCAAACTCCTGTAAAACACTTTTTTCTTGTTAAATGGCTTCTTTCCAGAAGAAAACATATACTTAGAAGACCATATACCTAGCAGTTTACTATAGTTCACTACAGTTTTGAAACAGTACT